>BLSH010026895.1:1853283-1875176 GCA_018402905.1 Glandirana rugosa | reverse complement strand
GAGGGTTAGTGTCGGACGGAGACCGTGTGTAGGGGAGGGTTAGTGTCGGACGGAGACCGTGTGTGGGGGAGAATTAGAGTCGGACGGAGTCCGTGTGTGGGGGAGGGTTAAAGTCGGACGGAAACTTATGCCTTAGACTAACCTGTGTCTGAAGTAGAACGAAGTCCGACTTGTGTTAATCCTTTTTGTCTACGAACCAGTGTACTGTCTTGGAAAATTGGAACATTTTGGGAACGAAATATTTGATATAATCGTTCAAAGATGTTGAAACATGTAAGTGTTGATGAAATTTCATCAAGATTTTGGACTTCGAAATAAACGGAAGTACGTAAGATAGGGGGTGTGTGCCAGAGGCAGGCTGTGATTGGGAGGGGATGTGTGCCAGAGGCAGGCTGTGATTGGGAGGGTGTGTGTGCCAGAGGCAGGCTGGGATTGGGAGGGGGTGTGTGCCAGAGGCAGGCTGGGATTGGGAGGGGATGTGTGCCAGAGGCAGGATGTGATTGGGAGGGGATGTGTGCCAGAGGCAGGATGTGATTGGGAGGGGGTGTGTGCCAGAGGCAGGATGTGATTGGGAGGGGGCGTGTACCAGAGGCAGGCTGGGATTGGGAGGGGCGTGGTGGCTAATACAGATCAGCTTCTGTGCTTTGTGTGCTCAGTTTAGAGTAAGGAAGAAAGGTGACTGGCCTTCAGATGGAAGAAGTACATAAAAATAATAGACTATGATTTATAAAATACACATATGTAAAAAACACACTTAAACACTGTTAAAAGCACACACAGAAAAACTAGGGTAACATACACTTTAACAGCATGTCTGCTTTATATATTTGTTAAATAATGGAAGAATGTTAGTTATGTGGAAAGGCCATGTGTATGCAGCAATATGAGCTAGATTTGCAAGATTCCTGTATTCCTTTGTGTCCACCTTAGAAGGATTTAACTACTGTCTGTAAAATAATGAGCATGATTCACCAATGTCAGGGTGGATTGCAGACGGACAGCAACCACCATGAAATCTAACATGGCATTTGTGTGTTACCATTTATGTAGCTTATTAAATTGCTTTTGTTGAGGAGTTAGTAAGCATGCCAGTTACAGGATTGCTAGTTTATAATGTGGATGGAAGTCAATAAAAATTATTTGTTCCTTTGTGACAGACGGCTTCCTTTGTCATTGTTTGACTTCTGTGGACTGGTTATTTAGTGCCCCTTTTAGCTTTGTATAATCAAACCGCTGCAGAAGACTGAAGCAGATCTTATGTTAAGGACAAACTAGATATACATTGTGCTCTTTGTCTGTGGACTGCTCAGACAGTTTTTTGCAGAGAACTCTTCTCTACTAAACCCTCTAGGTTTGCCTAGGTTCTATGTACACTACATGGGAATACTGCATGTTCCATGAATGGCGTTTAAACTGGACAGAATGTCTGATGTAAACAATACACAATCTCTGGGTTGACTGCTTACATAGCCAAAAATGTAGCAGACTGTGAAGATCCTATATAAAAATACTGTCTTTCCAGCACTTCTACTCATAATTAGCCCCCTGCCTTCTAGATGCATCTTGGGAGATAAAAAGAGGAGTTTGAGTATCATAAATACCAAACGGTCATACTAGATGGCTGAAGCACCAATCCCAGCTGCGGTTGTCCCTTGCTTGCCGCTACACTGAGAACTGAGTGATTAAAAAATGCTGATCACTCAGTTCTTTGCCTTCAATCTGCAGAGAGTCTCCAGCCCCTCATTGGAGCACCTGGCTGTGCAGGGGGCGGGAGTGGCTGGCTCAGACTCAGGCTGGCTCAGTGGCTTGCTGAGAGGCTGAGCCAGCTGCTGGTCCAGGCATCTGGGTGGATCCCAATTGTATAGTTGGGATCAATACAGAGCCTGGACTGGCTGAGTGACATCAGCCACAGCGGACTTTACCCTGCTGTTGGCTGAAAACTGGGCACAGGAGTGCAGAATGAATTGCACTTCTGTGACCCAAAGGAGAAGTAAGGCCAAAAGAGCGTTGACCCTACTTCTCCTTTAATCTCCTTTAATGTCTTCCTCTCTTTACTCAGTTCCGCTCTTGACTATTCATCTCTGTACAGTTGCCTCATCTGGTCTCTGTGTTTAAAGTGCTAAACAGAGCAATTGTTTCCCATCTTCAAAAGTTATGTATTCCGTTTTAAACCTCATTACAAAAGAGAATTCTTCACCAATCACTGATTATATGAAAGTGGAGTGGAGCCCAGGAGAGGCAACTGTGCAGAGATGCTCCATTGTAATACAACCTTAGCTGTTCAGAAAATACCAGTCTGCTGCTTATACAGTACATAATTACTTACACCATTTCAATTGTTTCTTCTGAGTGATGCACACATTTTAAAGGATGACTAAACTCGCATCATAAAAAACTATCAGTAAGTGATGTATTACATGCTGTTCATACTCACTCAGTCACAATGAGATTTGTTTTCTGTATTCTGAAAAACCTGCTGCTCTCTATCTCCACCTTCTGTCCAAGTCTTCAATTCAGCTAGGGATTTTGCAGAGCAGTGTTGGCAGCTCTGCACATGCTCAGTTTTCAGTGAGTTTCTATGCTGAGCATTTCCTCCCTATTACATCTGAGCAGCCCATGTGACTATAGAGTTACACATATGGATGTATACACAGTGGTAAATGACAGTCCACTGCCTCCCTCCTCCATGCCCACACCACAAACCAGGTAAATACAATGGGTGCGGGATATTACATGTAAATTGAGGGAGGCTTCCCCTCACTCTTATTCTAAGACACGGGCTGGAGGAGCGTGACACAGCCTGTGACTGGCAGAAATCCTCCCACACCATGTTATTGCCAAAAAATAATGAAGATTTGATTTCAAATATATATTTGTATGACAATTTAAAACAGTTTATTGATAATAATTATGTATTTTTACTCTGTATTCGAAAGGCTTTTTTTTTTTTTTTTTGAACATGTGACCAGCATTGGAGGACTAGAAGCTCCTCCTGCTTATGTTTTCCTGCAGACAGGCTGGGAAAGGTCTCGGTCATGTGATAGCTGTATAGCGATCAGGAAAAAGGTACTTTTTTAAAACCATTAAAATAATTTTAGTACCATCATCCAAATACAGTAATAGAAGGGACAATGTAAACTGTGTGTTTAGTATCACTTTAACAGTTCAAACATTAGGAAATCTCCACCTAGGAAGGGAAAATCACTCCTGTAAGAGTTATTATGGGAAAAAGATGTCTCCACTGAAGCTTTATCACCAAGGTTTGTTTCCACAACAACCCAAAATTTTCAAAATCCAATTGTCATTGGGACAGGAAGTGAGGTGAAATCTTCTGAACAGAAACATAGACAGCAAAACAAACATTACTGGGGTGTTACCCCTTCCCTATGCTATCCAAAAAGCTTAGAAATATTTTTTTTGGCTGAAGCTACACTTAAAAAATGTACCTGTTCCCACTTACAAATAAATTCAACTTAAGAACAAACCTACAGTCCCTATCTTGTTTGTAACCTGGGGACCGCCTGTATATGGGAACTCAACATAAGGTTTTCTATACAGTCTACTGCATTTCTGATTATGTTATGGGACCACTCAAGGGGCTATGCCTTGTTTATTTTAGATCTCAAGGTTCCCTTGAACATCATATTTAGCAAATGAAATGGCCAAATGGAAATTACTTAGAAAACTAACATTTAGGGCCCCTTCACTCTCTGCTATTCTCTGCTCCAAAATTTTCCATTGCTTTCTTTTGTAGTTCTTTTTTCAAGCTTTTCTTTGTAGAAGATGAAAACCTTCCATTTTTCAAATGAAAGTATTCTTAAACATGTGTATGAATGTTAAAAAGTGTCTTGTTCATGAACTGTATATGTAGGAGTCATAGGTCAATTGCTTCTAATAATGCCATGGGCTCCTTTTATCTTTTCGTTTTCACAGCAGGGAGATTTAGTTTTCTGTAATATGAATATGTCTCTGACAAAGGATCAAAACATTTATTTTTGTAAATTTTAGATCTTGTAAACATTTTTAACTGTCCTGTGTACAGTAAAATGAAATGCCAGGTGGTTGTCCTGGTGCAATTTAAAGGGACTAGCTTCTTAGAACTCTGTCATGGTCTCCCCAGTGGCATTAGTAAGGCATTCATTTCCTACATCTTATCATTTCAGTAACCTATTGTGATTCCTGTGTGATAGAGCTGATCACCTTATGCCACATCCTCCATAATGAACATTGTATTCATCGCTGCTGAATATATACAGAAATGGGAGATGCTGTCAAAGTCCCTTAGACCCATAGAAAGAAGACTGAGGGTGATTTAACTTGCCATCACCTAGTGAAATTCAGAGCTTGCATATATCAGATTTGAAATTTGTATTCTATTGACATGGCACCTTTTAAGGTACCCATAGGTATACAGAATGTATTGTTTGTAGCTGTGATCCTAATATGTTTGAGTAACATTTGGCTTGGTGGAACCAGTGACTTTGGGAAACAGCCACTGGAAGTGTGCAACTGTGCTATGTGCTACTACATCATTTTCTAGTGCTTTCCTTGCTAATCTTTTATAGTGAACTCATTGATTGATTTGTGTTTCTGCAGTGAGAAGCCATGCCTGTGAACTGGATCAGTACAAGAAGCCTGGAGGATGCTCGGATATTTGTCTTCTTGGCAGCAACCACAAAACCCGAACATGTCGCTGCCGATCAGGGTTTAGCCTGGGCAGTGATGGGAGATCATGCAAAAGTAAGCATGGAACTTTAGTGTTAAAGCAATATTTGTTTTCTTTTTATTTATGCTCACATTTTCCATTATCGTGTCAAAAACTGCACTACATTGAAAGACATATGTCAGCCAAATCAAGTTTTTAACAGTTAGAACATCTGCCTGGTGTTTTATTGCTCATTGTGGCTTCATTTGTAAGATTTCTATTCACTTTGTATGCCTCTGACATCTGAACAAGAAATGAGCAGAATGGGGGTTACGGGGACAGAATGTGATTTATGGTAATAAAAGCTTTGCAGAGGTTCTAACCCATTTACCACTTTACTCACTATCAAAAAAGCGTTTTTATTGCTCTATCTGCAATGGAGAACTGAACATTGCAATTGTATAGCTACACAGTTTTATAGAATGGGTTTAGAATTTGTCACTTGCTTAGCTTATAGCTAACCTGTGGGCTTCAGCACCTTTGACAGCCACAAGCACATAAAACATGCACACTTAAAATGGTCTTGCATAAATTTTTTTTTTGTAAATTCCTCTTTTCCTTTATTTTCATCCGATGAAGCAAATTTGTTACTTTTCAACTTCCTTTAAGATACCAAGCTATCAGCAGTGTCAGAGGGTTGAGACAAAACATTGACATGGGGGATTACAATGGTCATTGCATTTATGGTATTTATTTATGATAAACCTTTATCCCCAAAAGGGAAAAAAATAACATGTTGCAAAACCAGGTACCCACTCCTCCCCCACCCCCCCAAAAAAAGTGTCATTCGGTAGAGGAGGGGGAAAGAGGCCTTTAAGCAGAACGTCTCCTTTTGGGTGGAGCTCCGCTTTAATGTTCTTGATCAAATTTTTAATACAAACATGCATTTTCTATCTGCAAACATTAATTAATGGTTTACTATTTCAGAGCCTGAACATGAGCTCTTCCTGGTTTATGGTCGAGGACGTCCTGGCATCATCCGAGGAATGGATATGGGAGCCAATATTCCAGATGAGCACATGATACCCATTGAAAACCTCATGAACCCTCGGGCTCTGGACTTTCATGCTGAATATGGCTACATGTACTTTGCAGACACCACAAGTTTCTTGATTGGGCGGCAGAAAATAGATGGTACTGGCCGAGAAAATATTCTGCAAGAAGGTGAGGGTTAATGTTATCATAAAGCTGCCCATAGATGTGAAGAAAATAGTAGTTTTGTACAACAGCTAATATCACCTTTGTTAGTCTGACCACACAGATCAGATTTATGCTATTGGATGGCACAGGTCAAAACACATTAATGCTTATTGTACTACAGGGCTCTTGTAAGCTGTCAGAGCACTGAAATATTTGAAAATGAACACAGGAAATAGTAGTGAACCTCTAAGTCATCACAGTCTCCTTTTTTTATTTTTTTTTTTAAATAGTTTTTCCATTTCTTAAAAGAAATGTACCTCTAACCATGTTGTTCCTAATTTAATCTTAAATGCAACAGAGGTTTATATTTGAAAAACTTTAACTAACAATGGGCTCAGTTCACTAAAGGATATCGCATGCGATATTGGGGTCACAACACATTTTTTCCAAATATCGCATGCGATATTGGAAATGTCAATTCACTATCACGTGATACGGTATTTATCTCAGAAAGCAAAAATGCTCTGCAAATACCCCATAAAACAGCGTTAAAGTCAATTCACTAAAGTAAATAAATGCATGCGGTAAATAAGTAATGGTCCAGGCATGCAATATCTAAGCAATGTATGAAATAGATTTGATAAGGAGACGCCACACCTCAATGGGCAAGGCATGGAAGTGTTTAAAAAAAGGGCTATTTGTTCTACAGAACATTGAGTTTTTCCTCTGGACTCTCTGCCATTGCTCCTTCTGTAAGGTCCCTCAGAAGTTTCCACTGGAAAAGAAGTAATGCCTGCTGGATATGACATCATGCCATAAAATACTGATTGGTTTCATGAGATAAATACCACACATTTCGAAAGAATACAGCATGCCCATTTTATGAATGTTTTTTGATGACTGGCAGAAACTTCTTGGAAAAATGCTATGTGCTATGTGCTATTTTATCGCTAATCTTAAAGTGGTATACTGTTTCATGAATTGAGTCTAACAGCAGTTAGGAGGAGACAGAGTTAAAATATTAATAATTTAAATAATAATAATTTAATATTGTGTAATATTTGTCTCTCCATATATTTTATGTTCATTTAAGTTTTTGAAAATGTTTATTCAGATCTGGGGGTTTCTATGAAAATGAGAAATTCTTGGGATTTATTCACAGATGCATTTATACATGAGCTTCTATGCATGAAAATAAATATCGTAGTGTTTAGTATTCTGTTGGTTGTGATTTACATTAACATACATTGTAGAATTTAAAGTGATGGTGGGACAGGAGCTTGTTTGGATAATCCGTGCATTCACAGTGTCATGAATTATTCTCAGCACAGATCTGTGTATTTTGTGCAATGGTTATTCACATGTGCTTGTCTTATTAGACCTTTCTGTGTGAGTAGCCATTGCAGAGTTGTATATAGAGTCTGATTGTTGTGGAGAAATTACAGAATAGACTCACACTCAATGCCAAATTATTCCCCTTCTCCTCCCCCCTTACATCCCGAAGGCTTATGCATTCTTTTATGTGTGTGACATGAGCTGTCCAGCCTGGTAAAATCCAGCTAATTAACTAGGTGTGATGGTTCATAGATGTCTGTCTCTCTGACATTTCAGCTGTCATTTAGAGCTCAGATTTGGAAAAGAGATGGAGAAATGAGCCTTCATGGCTGGTTATTTATAGCTCCGACAGATTATTGTATTTATACGTATCCTTGCTTAGAATGGCTAAGGCTCTTATGGTTTCTGTTGTTGTTTCAAGCTTTCTACATTTTAGCAGGTTGTCTGTGTTTTTTTTTTTTTGTTTTGTTTTTTTTTGTAAAGCTGATCTTTGGAGAAAACAAAAATCCTCCCTTGAAGTGATGGTTTCCCCACATTGCAAAAGTTAAATGCCCGTTTAGGTCTAGGCCTAGCAATTTCAATTACCCACGCGGTTAGGTCTAGCAGTTTCACTTCTCTACGCTGCTAGACTGGTCCCTGCAGCCTTTTTCTCCCTAAGCTCTGGCATCCCAGGTCCTCTGAAGTTTCAAATACAGTACAGAGCCTGTTAATGCTTTATTATTATAACTAATAAAAATGTAAAGGTTAAAAAAAAAAAATACAATACAGAGCCCATAGCCTTGCACTGGACATGAGGACACCAAGAATAGTCCACAACCAGAGTATACGAGAAGGAGAGAGTGCCGGCTATCAGATGAGCCAGGATTTAGTTAATTATAACTGTTTTTTTTTTGGTACACAAGACCAGTATTTAACTTTTGCATTTAACAGCTTTGAACAGCTGTGTAGGGGCAACCTCACTGCAAGGGGAGATTTTACTTTTCCAGGAGGTTTAAAAAACCATGCCCATAGTATTTTTGGTAAATGTCATTGATAGATATATATATATATATATATATATATATATACTATATATATAGATATATATATATACACATGCATAAAATAAAATATGAATTACAGCCTAGGACACACTTTTTTTTTTTTTTTTTACTATATAAAACTTTAGGTTAGTTGTACACATTTATAGTTGGGACAACTCTGCACTCATGTCTGGGTTTTCATGTAATTTGGCAGAATTGACTATACATTTGGCCAAATCTGTTTAGTTTGAATGTCTGCCATTTGAGCTGACCTTCCAGACTGAAGAATTTGAGGCAGTGTCATGATATCTGTATACATGTGACAGCGTCTTTGGTGGAGGGAATCCTTGATTTAGTTCATACTACAAACAAAAGCTAGTTATTGATAGATGAGATCTAAAAGTGCCTGATATTTGTCAGTTTGTTAGTCCGTAGCTTTGATTGCTAGCCTTACTCTAAGGCTGGCCATACGTTTATACAATTTTCTTGTACAAATGTTCTTTAGATTTACCAAAACTATAGAAGGTCAAGCCTAAACACTTTAAATTTGAATGCAGTCCGGCAGGCCCTTGCACTGCATAGTTGACAGTAAATCTAAAGGGAATTTTTTAAGAAAATTGTTTAATGTATGGCCAGCTTTAGCTGTACAACAAAAGCAAATAACCATACTTATTCTTTGAACAATCCTTATTTTCATTATCAGGTTTTCATTTTTAAACATATGACATTTTACTTGGGAATATATTCCCTTTCTAACGATGTACAGTTGTAATGTTTCACATTGTAATATGGGTCACTATCCCTTATATTACAGTGGAAATTCTTGCTTAAAGTGTAATTCCAGTCAAATTCCAACTAACGATACATCTACACCCACCCCCATTCTAAAGCTTTTCTATCTACCCTGTAAATGAAAAGATGCCTATACTTACCTATTCTAAATCCTCTTCGGTCTGGTCACATGACTGGCTTCCAGCAGCGGCTGCAGTGTAGAGGGAGAACAGCCGACAATGGCTGCCCCGTAGTAAGCCCATGGGTGATGTTATCACCCAGCCTCTGCAGCTATTGTTGCTGCCTCTCCTCTACACTTAAAGCCAGTGCTGGGACCTGATCATGTAACCAGACCAGAGCAGCTTCAGAAAATGTAAGTATAGGCATCTTTTCTTTTAGAGCCGGTTCACACAGGGGCTATATCTGTCTTCAGGGGCGACTCAAAGCCGCCCTGCACAGCGCGACTTCAGCGTGGCTTGCAAACGACTTCTGTAATAGAAGTCAATGCAAGTCATTTTAAGTTGCCCCAAAGTAGTACAGGAACCTTTTTCTAAGTCAGAGCGACTTGAGTCGCTCCTATTAGAACAGTTCCATTGCACTGCATGGAGCCTGACTTGTCAGGTGAATAGAGCTTGACAAAGGAGTGCGGCTGACGTGTCACTCGCAGCGCGCAGACTCAGGAAACACGTTGCGGAGCAGTGACGTCATCCCTCCAGGACTTTCGGCATCTGCGATCCATGCCTTCCTCTGGGTGTTCCTGTCTCTGGCTGGCACATCTAACAGGATTCCAGACCGCCATCCGGCCATGCCGTTCAGCTCCTGTTGGTGGATGTGTCCACTGAAGATTACCCTGCTACAGACCATCCTTGCTTATGTGCCCCTTTGACGCTTATCTATGTGAGTTGCCAATTTGTTGGTTTTAATTAAAATGCTAATGGTCTGCACTTAAAATACCTCTCCTCTCCTTGTTTCCTTACAGTTTTTGCTGGGACTTTGTTTCTGGTCCCCCCACGAGGCTGACCTTTGTGTTAGAACCACTGCCATCTTTTCTGGTATCTCTACTAGCTCCCCATGAACTGTATAAACACTTTTATAAGACTATGAGGACTAATACATCTTGCGCCTAAACTTGTATGCAGGCGACTAGGTCGCCTGACAAGTTGCCCTTGTGTGAACCGGCTCTTACAGGGTAGATAGAATGGTCTTAGAATGGGGGTGGGAGTAGATTTAGCCTTAGTTAGAATTTGATTGGAATTCCACTTTAAGGTATCTAACTCAAAATGCAGCATAATTATACATAAATGTCGCTGTTTGTTGCTAAAACAGACATCTGAAAAGGAGAAAGAAAAACTTTAGCAATGTGCCTTTTCTGCCAGTGGGCTGTAATGGTACATCTTCAAATACACAGCTGCAAAGACCCTGCTGCCAATGTGGAAGTGGATTTTAGGATGTTTATAAAAATCAACTGAAATGGTAATATATCAGAAATTGGCTAATTACTTATCACTGCTTTAATATGCAGATAAATTCTAATATTCTGAAATATTTTTCAGAACTTGACTAGTTTGGTGACCAATGGTATTAACTAGCATACTGCTTGTTTTCAGCCCATGGCTTTTTATTCATTTCCTGTAATGGCTTGGTGCATAAATAGTGGAGTTGCAGTAGGGGTCTTAGATCCCAATGTCCGGGTTGAGATACTTTCCTCAGAGTAGGATGAACTGAGATGAGCACAGCACTTTGTACATTGATCTATCTCAAAATCAAGTGTTTGTCATGACAGCATCATGGACAAAGCTCATAGCATTCATTTTGCTTAAAGCAAGTACCCATATTATGATGCAGTATGTGCCAGGCTTGTTTACTCAGTGGGTTTCCATCTGGTGTTATGATTTTTTTCCATTATTGTTATTTCTTTATCCATCAAGCAGATGTGCTAGGTTGGCTGCATTCTGTTGAGGTAAACCTTATTGATTCTCCCTTGGTGTGTTAGAACTGCAGTACTGAGGAACCACTGATAAATAGCATGCATACAACCACAAACTTGCTTAGGAGTACACATTTTGTTATAAGGGAGATGCAAGGAGTTCGGATATGCTTTAGGCAGAGCTGTGTATTTCACTCGGCAGTTGGTAAGAAAAAATAGATTCTACAAATCCCCCCCATGCTACTGGATTATCTTAAAGTATAATTTAAGGCACAACCTTTTTTTTTGTGGAGAGGGATTAAAACGCCTGCCAGATTTTATTGCTGTCTGTGCCCCCCGTTAAGGGGATTCACCCTCTTTGTTTGTTCTGTTTACCATTATCTTTGGAAGTGAAAGTAAAAGAAAATTCCACATTTTGGGTTGTCCCTGGAAAGGAGGGGAAATCTTTGAATAAGGACACTAGTTATGGTGACCTGGGGGTCCCCAAGGAATTCTCTTAGTTTGCTGGGATCTCCTCCCACTTCCTGTTGGACTGTGGGACACAGATGGCGAAAGAAAATCTGGCAGGGGTTATGACCCTCCCATACTCTATCCAAAATGTAAAAAAAAAAAAAAAAATCCTATAGTTCTAATTTAATTGTACAGTACAGGTCACATGCTGGATTCTTTGGAATAATTGTATTTAC
This sequence comes from Glandirana rugosa, assembly GCA_018402905.1. Classification (NCBI taxonomy): domain Eukaryota; kingdom Metazoa; phylum Chordata; class Amphibia; order Anura; family Ranidae; genus Glandirana; species Glandirana rugosa. The sequence continues at coordinate 1,863,590 of BLSH010026895.1, read as the reverse complement.
TGAAGAAGAGGAGGGGTGCACACAGACATCAGCACTGGTGCCTGGTGCTCAATATGTGGGGGGGTCAGCAAACTAACGACACCCATACCCCAACTGACCCCCCCCCCCCCCCACGGGAGATGGATGGCGGCCATTCCCTCCCCACAGGAGACAGATGTGACTGTGCCAATCAGATGCCTTACCTTAGGGGGCAGGGGGAAGGAGCCCACCTTTTTTGAAGCCAATTAGATCCTAATCGTGCATTGGAGTCCAGCGTCCTGCATGTAGATTAGGGGCTGGGTGCATGGATTAGGGGGGCAGCACCCCTGTGCCCTGCATGGACAGGCCGCCACTGGACATCAGTTTTAGTAGTAGTAGTAGGGAGTCACATGCCCATCCACACTCCATAAGATATTTGATAGTGATGTTGTTTGGCATTGTAGAAGAAGGGCACATAACATCACCTTCAATCAGGTTTCCTTTGTTGCCAGAGCATTTCTTTTAAAGTACAAACTGCGACCTTTCACTATCCTATATAAAATGGAAGCAAAAACGTATGGAGAGCTTCTGATGTCCCGCAACAAAACTCATAAACCCAAAACCAAAAAGCTAGTGTCTCCATCATGCCTAGGCCAGTTGAACACATAAAAGTTCTCCACTTGCTTTGTCACTGCTGTTCGGCTCAGACTCCCCCAGCTCTCCCCTCTTAAGCTCAGACATGTTCCTATGGCAATCAGGATGCAGTATTAGCAGCAGGTAATTAATCAGAGGGATATGGAAAGTCACAGGAGACAGACCACAGTGCATCTAGAAGCAGGGAAAGAACAAAGTCCTGTGTATTTATCTGTTCCCCTCCTCTTCGGAGAGCCATCCAAAAGGTGTGAAAGGTTTGAAAAGAGATGAAGTCTGTGGGGGGTGCTCTTAGTGGCTAAGACACAACCAATCACATCACCCGTTATCCCTTGACTGGTTAGTCGATATTTATTGCAATTTTAATTTGTTTTTGATGGAACCACTAAAACCCAGATAGCAGAGTTGAGAATGACTGCTATAAGATGACAAATATGAACACTGAGTGCAATATGACTCGTGAAGCAGATCTGGATGCATAAAACCATTTATACAACTACTTCTGTTATGTCTTCTCAGAAGTAAATGACAGTAACACAATCAAGCTGAAGGATCATAGTGGTTCAAGTGGTGAAGGTTCATTTTCAGGGTTTTTAGAGGTAGCGGATAAACAAACTTAATAAAGGTCAGCACGGTGGTGTAGTGGGTAGCACTTTCGCCTGGCAGCAAAAGGGTTGCTGGTTTGAATCCCAACCATAACACTACCTGTCTGGAGTTTGCATGTTCTCCCTGTGCCTGCGTGGGTTTCCTCCGGGTACTCTGGTTTCCTCCCACACTCCAAAGACATGCTGGTAGGTTAATTAGATCCTGTCTAAAGTGGCCCTCCTATGTGTATGTATGAATGGGAGTTAGTGACCTTAGATTGTAAGCTCCTTGAGGGTAGGGACTGATGTGAATTTACAATGCATATGTAAATGCGCTGCATAACTTGAAGGCGCTATATAACTACCTGAAATAATAAATAAGTAATGGGTCCAAAATTCACCACAGAATTCAAACTTTGAGGTATAGTTGTTGGACCATTACCTAATCTTTATAATAAATCTCTTGTAACAGAAGTTTCCCATGACTGGCAGACAGCTAATTTTGTACTTATCCACAAAATGGTAGTAAGGGAAAAGCTGGCAATTACAGGCCAGTGAGTTTAAAGTGGAGTTCCACCCAAAAGGGGAAGCTCTGCTTATCTGCCTCCTCCCCCCCCCCCCCCCCCCCCCCGTGCCACATTTGGCACCTTTCGAGGGGAGGGGGGTGGGTACCTGTTTTAACAGGTATTTGTCATCATTGCCAAGGGATTTTGCCACGGCCCCCCTTCCCCCGCCGCCGTGCGTAGTAGGGAACCAGCTGTGAAGCTGCAAAACTTCACTGTAGGCTTCCCTTACAGGCAATGGCGGTGGCAGCACCCGAGAGCCAATGGACACATCAGCTGGGGTACCGGCATCGCTGGATTCTAGGACAGGTAAGTGTCCTAATATTAAAATTTAGCATCTACAGTATGTGTAGCTGCGAACTTTAAATTTTTTGCTTGGGGGGGGGGGGGGTTCGGAATTGCGCTTTAACATATCTGTAATAGTAAGGGGTAGACTAATGGAAAATAGGGTGCATATTGCTAAAGGTGTTAGTAACATGGAACATAGTTTAGCATTGATGAAAGATTGGTCATAACAATGGAAACTGCAGTTCTATGTTTCTAAATGCAAAATAATGCACTTTGGGGAAAATGATACAATGTTGGAGGTAGGGCAAAACTTCAGAGGAACAAGATTTCGGGGTGCCTAATTCAAATGTTTGCAAAATGGGCAAACAGTGTGGACTGGCAATAGGGAAAGTGAATAGAAAATATATTTTGGCACACAATATACATGTACGTTGGTGGCTTTTTTGGGGGGGTTTGGGGCATGCTTGTGTGTGTGCCCCCTGCTAACCCATGCTGTGATTGGACACAGCACAAGTTTGTTTGCAGGTTTCAGCCAGTGAATTTGGCTGAAACCTGCTGATCGGCTGTGTCCAATCACAGCACAGAGTTCTGTGTCTACAAACAAGCAGAACTCTGTGTACACACAACAGCGATTTGGCTGTTTCTTCTCTCTGGAAAATAAAGAGAAAAAACAGCCAGATCTGTGGGTAATCCAACACACATTACACTCGTTAGGCACACAGTTACAGTGGTTGTTAAGCCACTTTGTAAACTACACACAATTCCCTCTGCTAGAAAGTGTCCTATGCTGCAGTGTATGTTCTTTGTAAAAAAAAAATGCCCATTTTCTACCTTGGCGCTTCCATGACTCCTCGCTGCTCCCTCTCTCGATCTGACAACTAGAGTGGGAGGGGCCAAGAATCCCCCACTGACGTCAGTCGGAAGGAGGGGTGGAGAGGAGGAGAGAGCCAAGCCATCAGCCAGGTAGGAGGGGAGCAGTGAGGAGTCACATGAGCGGTGCTCTGAAATCAGGTAGTAATGGGCATATTTTTTACAAAGAACACTGCAGCATAAGATGCTTTCCAACAGAGGGGATTGTGTGTATTTTCTACAGTTATTTCAGCAGCAGGAGCCCTGACACAGAGCTGACAGGCAGGGAGTGGAGGTGGAAGAGAGGACAGAGCAGGGCTGTGGATGAAGGAGGCACGTAAACTGACCACGGTGTCAGAGCTTAGCAGCCATGATAAACCGTGGTCAGTTTACAGTGGGGAGGGCAGAACCAGGCAGGATCAGCCAAGTATTTCATATGATACAGGGGGCCAAATTACACAGCACACACACTGTGCTGTATAACATGCTGTAAAGTAACAGGATCCAATTTTTTTATTTTTAGGGTTACAAACACTTTAAGCCATTGATTGCCACTTGATGTTATCCCCTTCCCAGCCAGTGTCATTAGTACAGTATTATCACTGATTACTGTATTAATGTGACTTGCAACCTCAGTGTCAGTTAGTGTCCCTCCCAGCCAGTGTCTGTTAGCCCCAGATTGCCTGCCACACTATCACAGTCCCACTATAACTTGCTGGTCACAGTCATTACCAGTATAGTGTTTATAGCTGCGTAAATTCCACTATACTGTATATACCATAGTTTGTAGACCCTGTAACTTTCACACAAACCATTAATATACACTTATTGGGATATTTTTTTTACTACAGACGTGTAGCAGAATAGATGCTCCATTTGTGTGAAAAAGATATGAATTTAATTTGCATACAGTGTTGCATGATTACACAATAGCCAGTTAGATTAGCACAGTGCTGAATAGCTAAAAATGCACTGGTCATGAAGGGGATGTAACCTTAGACCCCATACACACTATTAGATTTTCTGAAGATTTTTGTCTTCAGATTTACCAAAACCATGTAGTGCAAGGGCCTGCCTGATTGCATACAAATGGAAACTCTTAAGGTTTGCCCTCATATTATGTGGTTTTGGTAAATCTGAAGATAAAAATCTTCAGAAAATCGAATAGTGTCTATGGGGTCTGTCGGTGGTCAAGTGGTTAAGATTCTTGTTTTTATATCAATGGGAAATCTTTGATAAGATCTATATCTTTTGTGATCAGGTCTTGTAATATTGGACATTTTTTTTCATAAGAGGTTGCATCATAAGCTATATTTATGTACAGCATTAGGATTGTTACCCAGCAGTAATTAAAGTGATACTAAAGTCTCGTTTTTTTAAAAATAACAAACCTGTTTTACTTACCTCCTCTGTGCAGTGGTTTTGCACAGAGCAGCCCAGATCCTCTTCTTCTCAGGTCCTTCTTCGGTACTCCTGGCCCCTACCTCCTGTTGAGTGCCCCCACAGCAAGTAGCTTCCTATGGGGGCACCCAAGCCAAGCTGCAGTACTCTGTGTCCATTCAGACACAGAGCCGCGGCCTAGCCCCGCCCAATTTCTCATTGGCTCATTGACTTCGATTGACAACAGCAGGAGCCAATGCCGCTAGACTGCTGTCTCAGCCAATGAGTAGGGAGAGTCCCGGGCAACTGAGTCTCTAGTGCAACATCACTAGTTAGAGATGTGCTCAGGTAAGTATTATGGGGCTGAGGAGGGCTGCTACACACAGAAGGCTCTTTATCTTAATGCATATGCATTAAGATAAAAAACATTCTGCCTATACAATCACTTTAAGGATTGGTAAAATGGATTAGTGATTTTAATGTGATAGATATCTCTTTATGTGTTTCTGTTTTAGGATTGGTAATTTGAGGCTGTGGCATTGCAGCTTTAAAGTGGGAATAAACTCCCATCTCTTACTTTTAAGCATACTAGCACATTATGACAATACCTTGCAGGGTGCAAAAAAAAAAAAACCTTGCAGTGGGACTGTGCCTGCACGCCGAGGGTTAATTGCTCGTTTGGATTGGAGAACGTTGATATATTTATCTGATCCTCTCCACACAAGGCCTGTCCCTGTGGCTCCTGCCCCCTGGTGGTATAGCAGTGGACTGTTCCTGATGTCATCAAGCCCATAGCCCTCCTGTGGACGTGAGCATGTCAGGAACAGTCCACCGCTGGATCATGAGGTAGCATTGTTCGAAGGTGGATTGGAGGATCTCCTAAGTATAGGCTTTCTACTCTCCCCTGGACAAAATGAGCATTTAACTCTTGCAGTGTGCGCCCAGCCCCACTGCAAGGGAATCTTTTTTTTTTTTTGCCTGGGGTTGGGCTTTAATATTACATTGTGTAAGCTAGTATGCAGTATATACAATAACTTCCTACCCTCCTTGACTCACCCACCTACTATGAATAAGCCCATTGGATGAAACAAATATGGGGGAGAGAATGTTTGTCCTTTCTTGTACCAATAAAGCGTGTTGAAGCTCATCAGAAAAAAAACAGAGCCTGTGTACCTGTGGTGCTGGTTGTTGTATATGTTTGTCTGGAGTAGTACCAGTTAGACACATTTACCTTTGTTATAACATCTGTGTTGTTTTATTGAATTGTTTAAATTGGTTTTACTTTTCCTTTCCCAAGAATAGATGGCAAGTGACAGGCGGTAACCTAAGTCAGTAACAGCTACACCATTTCTTGAAACAATCTTTTTAGGATCCCCCCCTTTAGTAATTTAGTAGTTTATACTTCTACAGTATTGCTGGTGTTGGACTTCCCTACTTTTATGATGTTGAAAGATTTTGTGACCTTTGATTTTAATGGGCATATTATTTAAATGTCCTTTTTTGAACCATTTTTGATAGGTATTCACAATGTAGAAGGGGTTGCTGTAGACTGGATGGGAAACAACCTGTACTGGACAGACGATGGGCCTAAGAAGACCATCAGTGTGGCCCGTTTAGAAAAGGCATCACAGACCAGGAAAACCTTGATAGAAGGGAAGATGACTCATCCTAGAGCTATTGTAGTGGATCCATTGAATGGGTAAGGATCGGTACTGACAATTTGTCTTGGATATCAATACTGTATGTCATGAAACAGAAATGCAAAGGGTGCTCCGACAGTGACTGCACTCTGCTTTTATCTTTATTAATAAAGAAATAACATTTTACTTGGTGATATATAATTTAGTGGGCAACAAGCTCAAATGACATTTCCAAATGGAATGCATTTTTCATGTACTAGTAAATTGAACGGCTTAAGTCCAAAATGGAGTTTTCACTGTGATGTCTTGGAGCATTCCCAAGTGTTCCCAAGGGCAGCGCAGAATGCAAATTGTGCTGGTTGGATCACCAGATGAACGCTCAACCATTTTCCTTTCTGTTGTGCACTGTTGCATTAAAATTAATGTGGACTGCAGCTTTTTTCTTTTTTTCATGTATTCTAAGCCTTACTAATGTGAGGGCTTGTTTAAAATGTATATGTGGGCTAAAAAATCGACATCTATGTGCAGAGGCGTAACTAGAACCTTCAGGGCTCCGGTGCAAGAAATTATGAACTGACCTCTGGCCAGAGCCCTTACCTCTTCCCACTGATCCTGGGGCCCTTTACTCCTATCGTGGGTCCCTTTATTTCGGTACCGCAGTGGGGCCCTTTCACAAGTTCTGCAGCAGGCCCCAGGGGGACCAGGGAAGCACACAGGGACCCTGGGAACAGCAGAAGACAAGTAAACTGGATAGAGGAAAATGGAGGAGATTGGGTCCTCTAAATTCAACCCCCGCCATCCCTCCTATTCAGGTGTACAAGGCACACGGGCCCCCTGGACCATGGGACCCGGTTGCAATTGCAACCCCTATCGTTATGCCCCTGTTCATGTGTAAAAAAAAAAAAAAATATTTCCTTATATTTTGTCTGCTAACGCCTATTGATTCTGTTAATAATCCAGTAAGCTTCTAACTTCCTGTTATAATTCCTGCCTGAGTTCTCCCTGCTCCTCATTTCATTAACATAACACCTCTACCCATCTCATTAACACAATGGTCTCCAGACTGCAGCCCTAGGGCTAGATGCGACCCTTTGTTTGCCTTTATATGGCCCTTGAGGCATTATTCCTGCCACTGACACCAACAAGTCCCATGCAGAAGGGATTGATTGTGAAAGGAAGCTGTGTACAGCAAACAAATCCATATATGTGCTGGCAAAAAAACATGTTGATAGAAGGAGAAAGCAGAGTGACGGAGTGCACTGCCTTTCCTCTCACTGTCTAGTTACAGGGTGGAACTGGTCCAGGATGACCTGGGATCAGAGGAATGCTAAGGACCTGTAATGGCAGAACAAAAAACTACGAAGGGTGAAAGTTTATTGCAGCAAACAATTGTTTGTTATTTTGCCTTTAATTGGCTATTCAGTTTATCTTGCCTGGGATTCTGCTTAAAGATTTATTTATTTGTCTTTGTCTTGTCTTCTGTCTGTGTCTAATTTTCTGCAATGTTAATTTCCTTGATGTTTCAAGGTGGATGTATTGGACAGACTGGGAGGAAGATCCTAAGGATAGCAAGCGTGGAAAAATTGAAAGAGCCTGGATGGATGGTTCCAACCGCACCATTTTTGTCACATCAAAAGCAGTTCTGTGGCCCAATGGACTAAGTATTGACATTCCAAACAAGATTCTCTATTGGGTAGATGCCTTTTATGACCGTATTGAAATGGTCCACCTTAATGGAACAGGCCGCAAGGTTAGAAAAACGTTTTGTAGCATGTACATGGTGATTTGAATTCTGACCCCTGAGAGGGGAATCTTCAGGGAGTCACTTTTTTGTGTGATGCCATTTGTAATCTTACATATATTAGGAATGGCTTATGAAAAGCAAGGCAAGTTGATAGCTTTGTTGTCTGCAGCAGCTGAAAGTTTCTTCATCCAGTCTTTTCCACCTCTGGGACAACAGTTTGATTGCTTGCTATGGGCTTGCCCACCACTTTCCTGATCAAGTGAAAGATGTATGCTTTTCTTTTACAATTTGTTTTTTTTGTTTTTTTTTTTTTCTGAATTATTTTATTTAACTAAAGGGAATCTCTGAAGTTAGACATAAGAGCTCCCTTTTCTGAACTATTTTTAAAGCTATAGGCAGCAGGAAATTCATCCTGTTCTAAGCTTTTTTTAAGGTGCGTCTACATTTTAAAATGTAATATGTTGCATATACTGCATGTGTTGTGTTTTTCCTTTTTTTTTTTTTCACCTAGTGAATCCTGCCAGTAACATACTACTTGTCCCTGGGTGACTGTACTTGCTCACTGTACTGGATAAACATAGTTGTTACAGGGCAGGAAGTGTGTTAGTACTATACTCCCCCTCTCCTGATTTCCATAACATAGGGAAGGAGGTGTTCTGTAGTCCAGAGGTAACATGGGCGAGGCTAAAACAATACTTGAGCAAAATGAACAGTGCACAGGGAAGCACTGGATTTCTGGCAGGATCAAGATTTATTTTTTTTAACTTATGGAACAGATATAACAAAGAAATACCAATGCAATATTTAACAGAAAGGGGCATTTTTATTGACAGACATTTATTATATATAGAAGAGATGTTTTTAAAAGAGATTGAATACCTTTTAAGTTACTGACTGTAGAAGGTAAATTTATAAATGTTTTGCTTTTTTCTTGTTAGGCGGTATATGAAGGTCCAGAGTTGAATCATGCATTTGGTTTGTGCCACTACGGCAACTTTCTTTTCTGGACAGAATACAGAAGTGGCAGCATCTATAGGCTGGATCAAGTCTCAAAAACTGTCACACTTCTGAGAAATGAAAGGCCACCTATCTTTGAAATCCGAATGTATGATGCACAGCAGCAGCAAGGTGAGTGTCTGAATTGAAAGCATTGAATACTCTTATCTTGTCAGACTCGTTGATGAGAGCTGTGGAGGTTTTATTTCTTAGATTTTTGTTGAAAAAAAAAAAAATATAAGCATATATATATATATTTAATTTTTTTTGGTCTTTGTTAAATCCAACGACCCAAAAAGTTTTAAAATCAAAAATGTTATTACAGTATGATAGATTATTCAGTTGCAATAGTAGTAGCAAAGAACATTCATGGAGTTGCACATGCCCCACATATTCTGACATTGGTTCCCCTTCTTATTCCTCTGTGACGTAAGATAGAAAATTGCGGCAAAAATATCGTGTCACACAAGTGTGACAGGGGCCTAAAGAATTTTGTGTTTTTTTTTTTTTTTTTATGTTTGCTTTAACCATTGTTTTTAAGTTTTTTGCTATTACATAAGGAACCAATAGCCCCCATGTGTAAGCACGCTACAATGACAAGTTCTGTTTGAGGCATCAATGGTCTGCTAAGCTCCTGCACTCCACTGCAGGTAATGGAGCACAGATCATGCTCCAATAGCTGCTTCCCTGGCGACAGCAACTGCAATACACATTGCTTCCATGTTCGTTTACTGCAGAGCCCTGCAGGTGGCATAGCAGAGCCCAGAATATATGCTGTGGGTTGGTACCTTTTTGCATCCAACTGTAGGCTTAACAAATTTAAACACATTCCTGGCTGCTACAGCTGGGAGTATGTTTAAAATCCCATTCCACCAGCCACTGTTTATAAACGGCACTGGTAGACACATGTTTAAACGAGGCTTTCTTTTGATGGTGTTGTCATTCTGGAGTTGTTTAACGTTCTACATATGTTAAAAGTAAAAGAAAAAAAAAAGTTTGACAGGTGCTGACATGTAAGCAGTTAGTGGAACTGCAGACATAAAGTGCTAATTTTAAAATCTGATTATAATCTGATCTACCCGGTCTGTCATGACACCATCTTGTTTCTGGTGCAAAATATGGTGATGTATTTTACTTTACTTATATCGGTTTGGTGCTCAAAGGGTATATCACTGACAGTAGCTTTGCTACACAGATTAGGACCTCAGATGCCAGTTTGATAGGAGGTGACCATGCAGCCATGGCAGTGGGCATTTGCCTAAGATGGAAGGTCACTAGGACATACAAAAAATGTCCCAGGTCCGTAACTGGTTAAAAATCTTTTACCCAACTATTCCTGCTTATACATTGCATCCAAACATTTAATAAAAATACTGTCAAATTTAAATCTCCAGTACCTAACCATCCATCAAAAAAGAAAACAAAACATATTTACTTCACTTATAATCCATACTTAAAGTGGTTCTAAGGCCTCAAGGTTTTTCATGCATTCAATGCATTAAGGTGAAAAACCTTCTGTGCTATGCTCTCCCAGATCACCCCTTTTTATTACCTGAGCCCGGTCCGATTTTTTTTTTTTTTTCTTTTTTTTTTTTTTTTTTTTAGCAAAGTCACACTGCTTCCTATAACACAGCAAATATGGCATTTTTATTAT
>BLSH010026895.1:1768194-1853273 GCA_018402905.1 Glandirana rugosa | reverse complement strand
ACCTTCTGTGCTATGCTCTCCCAGATCACCCCTTTTTATTACCTGAGCCCGGTCCGATTTTTTTTTTTTTTTTTTTTCTTTTTTTTTTTTTTAGCCTGGCCCGAGTCCATTAATTTTTTTTTTTTTTTTTTTTCTTTTTTTTTTTTTTAGCCTGGCCCGAGTCCATTTTTTTTTTTTTTTTTTCTTTTTTTTTTTTTTTTTTTTAGCAAAGTCACACTGCTTCCTATAACACAGCAAATATGGCATTTTTATTATGGGACACCTACAGTTGCATCCATTTCTTTATAGCTATTTCCATCCACCAGTTGAGACAATTCCAATGTAGAGTTACCTAGTGTACCATTTCCAATCTCCCCAAAAGCTACAATTTGTAGATAAAATTGGCAAATAGTTGATTTGACAAAAGTGACCATTATATGTTGGATTTGTAGGATTTTTTGTTTCTCCATTATTCTGATGTTGCTGTATTTTGCCTTTAAAGTGGGTTCCAATGCTTGTCGTGTAAACAATGGTGGCTGCAGCAGCCTGTGCTTGGCCATTCCCGGAGGCAGGCAGTGTGCTTGTGCTGAAGACCAGATTCTTGATGAGGACGGTGTCACCTGTAAAGGTAAATATACGTGCTGTTTGCTTTATTACCTTTCAGTCATACATATTGTTTTTTTTTTTTTTGGCTTCCTGCAGCCCTAATTTTTTTAAGTTATAGAACCTTTTGGGTCTGTTTATATAAGACTAGCACACTATTTTGTTACTACATTTTGCAGGTTTTTATCTAGCTTTGAAACACATACATAAAATTCTGTGATGTTGAAATTTTGTAAAAAGGTGAAAATAGACCATTTGGGCAAACTAGAAAAAGGAAAAAAAAATGAATGCTTTTTAATTTTCCCTCTATTAAAAATAATTATGTTAGATTTAAGATCACATGAAATCACTGTCAATATTTACAGCATAAAAGGACGAAGACCTCTTTATACGTTCGCTAAATCTGTCTGTTGATTAGCAATGCATTTTTACTTTTGTTGAAGACTGACAAAAATTAGTGGAGAAGTTGTGCAAGGAAGCTTGATGGAGAGACAGATAGATGGACAGACTTTAAACAGATGAAATTGATACTTTACTTGAGAAAAATGCTGAAATATTGATTAACCACTTGATCCCTGTGCCAGTTCTGACATTTCTCTCGTACAGATCTGCATTTTTGTAATAAAAAAGTACTTGTAACCCCCAAAACATTATATATCTTTTTAAGCAGAAGCCCTAGAGAAAAAAGTGGCTGGTGATGCAATTATTTATGTCACAGTGTCATGGCAGCAGTTTTTCAAACCCAATTTTATTTGGAACTAATACATTTTAATGAATTTTAGTAAACACCAATATAATACCCAATTTTTGATAAAATATAAAAGATGATGTTACGCCGAGTAAATGGATACCAAACATGTCATGCTTTAAAATTGCCCACTCCAGTGGAATGGTAACAAACTATGGTACATTTAAAAACCCATTACAGTTTACCAGTTTAGAGTTACACAGTAGGTCTGGCACTAGAATTATTGCTCTCGCTCTGACAATTGCAATTATACCTCACGTGTGGTGCGATTGCAGTTTCCACATGCGTGTGGGACCTATGTGCATGTTTGCATTTGGCGTGAGGGTGGGGGGGAATGGTTGCTTAAAAAAAAAAAAAATATATATATATATATATATATATATATATATATGTATATATTATATATATTTTAATTAAATCATTTTTTTTTTTTAAACTGTAGGTTACATTTGTTAAAAATCTATTTTATTGCTATCAATATCCCTTGTGATAGCATAGGCTGTGGCAGGTTCTCTTTTTGCAGAGATATTGGGTCTATTAGACCCTATATCACTCTTTTGGCCTTTAAAGCATCTTATTAAACTGAGATCGGTTTGATCAGATGCTGTACAAGCCAGTAACGACTTATAAACAAACAAACCGAAACTGGAAGTGACAAAATACTTGTCGCTTCCAGTTTCTGACTTCACAGAAGAGGGGTGGTAACTTCTGTTCCATTCCACGTTTCACAGTGAATGCGCCCTCAGCCCAATCGCATCAGTACCTGGCTTGCCGATGAGTTGGGAGAGCCCAGTAAAAGTTGCAGTGGGGGGGGGGAGTCCGATTCCAACCCCTGTAAAAGTAATTGAGTGACTGTATAGCTGCTCAGATCACTTTTGCAAAAACTGAGAATCGCCGGCAGAAAAGAACGGTACCAGGAGAAAGGCTGTAGCTGCAGCCATGATCCTGGTATAAGCACTTCCACCCGAGGCAGGACATGTAGAACCATGGGCAGAAAGTGATTCTGTAAGGCTATATTGTTTACCTCCTCAATGATGTACAGAGTTTTCTTTTCTTCTTCTTTTAAGAACATTTTAGCAACCTAGCAGAATCCATTTTCTCTTCCGTTCACTGACAGATGCAGCATTCTTATGACACATGGGGTTATGCTCATCCTACTAGGAGTAGCCTAGGCAAAAAAAAACAAAAGTGTAGGTTGGCCCCTCCCAGGGGGCCATCCTCACCTTAGCATATAATCCCCCTGCTCTGTACAGCACATCAGTTTTTTTTGCCTAGTGCAAGGAGTAGACATCAAGCCTCGGTGTGCAAGGCAGCTACTTGGGCCTCAGTGCACACGTTTACTAAGTTTTACAAAATTGATGTTGCAGCATCCTAGTATGCTGCTTTTGGCCGCAAGGTATTACAAGCGGCAGTATTGGTGCGGTTAGCGCCGCCTGAGAGGGCGTTTTTCTGTTGGGTACAGTTGTTATAGTTTTGCCCACCCCTCTTGATTGGCACAGCTTTGGGACGTCCCCATGTGTCATAAGAATGCTGCGTCTGTCAGTGAACGGAAGAGAAAAAGGGATTTTTTGTATAACTTACCGTAAAATCCTTTTCTCTGAGTTCACTGACAGACGCAGCACCCACCCCTCTGCGTTGGTTTTTTACGGCTTGTTACGAACTGATGTGCTGTACAGAGCAGGGGGATTATATGCTAAGGTGAGGACGGCCCCCTGGGAGGGGCCAACCTACACTTTTGTTTTTTTTGCCTAGGCTACTCCTAGTAGGATGAGCATAACCCCATGTGTCATAAGAAGGCTGCGTCTGTCAGTGAACTCAGAGAAAAGGATTTTATGGTAAGTTATACAAAAAATCCCTTTTTGTCTATCAGTCTGACTTCAGCTGAGTGATTTTTGATGTCTGCAGAAAGTGGTACTTTGCATTGTACCTGTACACCTGTAAAAGGTTAGCAAGTGCCTGCTTTAGGCTGGGCTCACACCTCCGTGCGGAGCGGCTCACAGCAGGGGGTCTGTGAGTTCCTGTTCTCCGTGTCAGGGATGAATCAGGGATGAATTTTTGCCTGAAACTGAGCCAAAGATGCACAGGACTCCCGTGCAAGCTGCTCCAGAGTCACCATGGAGATGTGTGAACCGGCTCCATAGAGACCCTGTCACAATCTCTTGTCATGCGAATTGGATGCAAGGAAACCCGCATCATTTTAATTCGCATAGGTGTGAACCCAGCCTTAATGTTCTAAACAACTTCCTCATTGAGCACCCTTGGGCACAAGGCCCAGGATGTACACAGGGCCTTGACTTCTGCCAACATTAAGCAGTACCGCGTCAAAATTGCATAACCTCCATTGGACACTTTTGAATGGCAGGGTAATGTAGCTTAGTGCCCAATCAGCATATCAATTGACCATTGTGGGAAGGAATCCTAATGGACAACTAATTTGTAGCACTGCAAAATGGTAACTAGAGCCTGATTGTAAACAAATAAAGCTTATCCCTATTTACATATATAAAACAAAACCACTTTTAAAACATTTTTTTCTTTTTAAAGGGTAACTTTATTATACACCAACAATAATGTACACAACATTTTTGCAGATGGAACAGAAAAGATAATAAAGATCAAAAAGAAATTCAGCTTACATTGCCCAATTAGCACAATACAAAAAGGTGAAAATGTCCATTCATTACATTTGGATCATGAACTAAGGTATCAAACATATCACATAGATTCTACAGGTGTAAAATAAATACAATCTGTAGAATAATGTATATTAATACAATAGCCAGGCAGAATGAAAAAGATAGAGATTCAACAACAATACTCTTATCCCCAAGCAACGTCCTATGTACTAGGCGATCTCGTGTGATCAGAATTTAGCCATACATCTCAGACTTTATGAAATTTACGAGGACAGCCTCTGGCTTCATATGTCAACTTGTATAACGGAAGTGCTTGATTAATAAGAGTAAGCCAGAAAGCTATAGTAGGACGGGCTGAGGACTTCTTTAAACCATTAACACACAATAATAATGCAATTATTTAGCTCAAGCCAATTTATTTAAAATGTTTACCTGGAAAACATTAAACAGTTTGTACATTTACTTTACTGGAAAACTATCAAATATTATAATGAATTATTCTTTTTAGGAAACAGCCCAATGGTTTGGCAGGTATATATAATATGTTAATTTATTCCCTAAAGAAGACATTTACTAAAAAAAAAAAAAAATAGACTACATCGAATTCCCCAATGTTTTTTAAGATCTCATTAATTAGGATCTGCTTTGAAAATCGCATTGCAAGTTTCACATTCATGTACTTTCTTCTGCTCCCAGCCAACCCATCATACATCCCTCCCCCTCAGTGCCAGCCTGGGGAGTTTGCGTGTAAGAACAGCCGCTGCATTCAGGAACGATGGAAGTGCGATGGAGACAATGACTGTCTAGATAATAGCGATGAAGCTCCAGATCTGTGTCGTAAGTGCCCTATTGCTTGTAGTAGAATTCTGAGCAGTAAATGGCTTTCCCTTTCCTCATTTAGTTTTAATAATTAAAGACCTAATCCACCAGGAATGGGTGGTTTGTTTTGATGTGGTTGTTAGCAAGTTGAATTACATGCTGTATTTTTATTTTCCTCTGGGTTTCCAGTTGAGAGAGAAACCTCATCTCCACCATAGTTCCCAGTTTCCCACAACATTCATTACAAAGTCAAATAATAGTGTCACGTTCCTCTGATGGATTCTCTATAATGTAAAATAAGTAATTGTCATTTCGAACTGTGAGAGTAACTTTTGGGTAATGGCCTTTGGGACAGGGAAAAACTCAGAGACATAACAAGTTGCCAGATAATGTAACCAACCTGTTAAGACACATAGGTCCAACTGCCCTTTTAGGACCTTGCTGGAGGCCACATGTTTGCTTTAAATGATTAAATGTAGGGGCCAGTAGTCCATTCTCGAATAACAACTGAAGTACGTTTTAAAACAGTAGATTGGTGGCCGTGGTATTCTGGAATGCAGTTTTAACATGGTGCTTTGTTTATTACTTGTGTCTGTGATCACACTTTCTTTAGACAGTGTGGATGACCGGTAAAATGCACAGAGCAAATCAGACTGGCTCTGTGTCTCGTGATTGCTGCAATTAGTCAGTATTAGTTCTTGCATTTCACAGCCCCCCTTCCTCTCACAGCAGAGCAATGGGAAGAAGGAGAATTTAATTAATTACATGATCCTAGGTTGGTAGACCGCAGCAGATTAAAGTTGGGGGGGTTATTACATTTTATTGGTGTATTATTAATTTAACCCTTTCTCCTGTACATCTCATCTGTCTCCTGTCTTTGAAGTGCCTGTGTATTCATGCCTTCTGCACAGTTACCTCCTCGTCTCTATTTTCCATATGTATGTGATCTGTACATTGACACCTTTACCATCTCCTCCTTCTGTGTAATTACCAAGCTCTCTGTTTTAAGCACCTCAATACTAGCATATTTCTTCATCTCCAAAAATTGTGGCAAAAAAATATCAACTTTGGGTGTCTGCATTCCCAAAAAGTGTGATTTGGGAGTAATGTGCTGGTATAGCTATTTGATATGTTTTTGAGGAAAAAGTAAGGATTTTTTAAAATCCCACCAAAATATAGCTATGTCCTTGGGTACAGAGTTGCATGATCACAACACTGAAAACGGCTAAACACTGACCAGAACAATCGTATTATAGCACATGAGATTTTTCCAGCAAAGTACAAAAAAAAATCATTGCCACTGTTTGTGGATCATTTGCTTTTTGCCATTGAAAGTATCAATTTACTGCACGTGTGCCCCATTCAAACCACAGGGAGAGGTCACAGCGTGTCTTGTGCAGTTCTGAGGACAAGTGACACATATCTCCACTTCTAGATGTTCCATCTTTGGTTAGAGATCTACCTGGGCACATGTTTCCATTGCTTTTTGTAAGAAATATCAGAGATTATCCTAGCTGATTGTTTTATATTCTTCAGATATTTTCTACACATGTTCTTCTATGTAAATGTGCTACGTCTGTAAGTAAATGCAGCTGAAACTGATAACATTTATGTAACTTTGCAAAGCATCACCTTATTGGCAATAGTACTTAAAGTGGATGTAAACCCGAAAAAAAATATTAATTAATAATTCTGCCTGGTAGAGTATATCATGTCATAACATCTGTGCCCAGTCTTGCCACAAAGAGTTAATCCAACTGTGAGTAATGAGCTTATCTTTTTTCAGGAAGAGAAAGTCTGACTAACAGGGAAATACACAGTCGATCCGCCCCTCCGCTCTGTGAGTGACAAGCAATTTGCTTATCTCCTTCACACAGCAGAGAAAGTTTTACACGCCCCCCTCCCTCCCTCCCTCCCTCCCTCAATGTCTCAGTATAGAGGTGGATGGGAAGGCTTGTGATATCACAACTCCACCCACCAAATTCCAGCAAACACAGACACCCTCTGATTTCAGAGTTTTACAGAGCTGCTAGTGCTTACAGGAAGGACATTTGCAAGGTAGGGATAGATACAGGAGGCTTGCATGTATATATACATTAATACTGTGTCATTAGTTTATACTGGGTGGGTGGTGGGTTTACATCCACTCTAAAATATAATTTCATTGTAGAAACAGCTATCTGTAGTTTACTGTGTGGCATTATTGCTCCTTTATCTGGCAGTTTGCAGGCATTTTAAAGGCATACTAACTATTGTGGTTCTGGCACTAAACAACATACGCATTTTAGCAATTAAATCCTGTGCTTGATGACGTTTACAGGTTTTAACATTGTGTATTTAGAAAGGTTTGAATGTTTCAGGGTTTTTTTTTCTAAATTGCTATACACCCCTTTTTGTACACTATTTTTGTCCTGAAGAAGGTCTTAATATTCTCCCATGCCTTGCTGAAATACTTATCTCTAATTGAATTATGTTGTTACCTTCATTCTCTTAAGTGGCCAACCTTTGTGAGAGCAATCAATGTCTCTGCATACTGTTTCTCATTATATGTGTTTTATGCATCAGCTTCCATCAGCTGTGTGCTTCTGTTTCTATAATAAGCAGTTAGTAATGTTTTTCACAGAGCTAGTACACCATTCATATGTGTTTCCTTTCCTTAGATCAGCACACATGCCCATCAGATCGATTCAAATGTGAGAACAACAGATGTATCCCTAGCCGGTGGCTTTGCGATGGTGACAATGACTGTGGAAATGGAGAGGATGAATCCAACTCTACATGCTCAGGTAAAATGTCTTTATGTATTGAATACCATTTGCTACTTCCATTATTTGAATGCTGATCAACTTAACTTGCTCCTATACTCTTTGTTTGCATGTCATTTTGTTTTTTTTTTCGTAAATGACCCCCTCCTTATCATTCCACAGCCCGTACTTGTCCTCCAAATCAATTCTCTTGTACTAGTGGCCGATGCATTCCTAATTCATGGACCTGTGACCTAGATGATGATTGTGGTGACCGCTCAGATGAGTCCTCTGCATGTGGTAAGTTCTTCTTCTCTTTCTGTATGGACATGTAAAATGTTGCACACTTGGTTAGTTCCTAATATCATCCCAAGTACTTAGTGACGGCTTCCCTGGCCCCAGCAATAAGGAGATTGTAATTCACAGCCAACTCCTATAACTATGTTTGGTTAAATTGTTAAAGGAATGTTAACGTTAATTTCTTTAAAATAATAAAATCATACTTACTTGCTCTGTGCAATGGTTTTACACAGAACATCCCCAATCCTAATCTTCTTGGCTCCTCCTTTTCTCCAATCCCGAGCCACGCTGTGTGTGTCCATTGACACGCAGTGCAGCTGGGCCCCACCCCTTGCTCCCTCATCTCTGGGTTTGATTGACAGCAGCATGAAGCTAAGAGCTAGATCCAGATTGGGCTCAGGTAAATATACAGGGGGGAGCTGACAATAGAAGGTTCTTTTACATTAATGCAGAGAATGCATTAAGGATACAAAATATTTAGCCTTTACAATCACTGTAAGTTTCATAACCTTTACCATTAGATATGGTTATTTAAATCCATGGTAAAGTTTGCAAAAAAAACAAACAAATAGTCCTAATGCAAATTAGTACAAGTATATGGTTTTGAGAGAAAAAAAAATAGTACTGAATTGCCTTTTTAACATATACAAACATATCTACATGCCAAGTCAAATATTTAGATATACCGATATCAGGCATTGCACACATGCAGGCCTAGACTGATATAGAACGTAAGCCATGTATAGTCCTTGCACACTATACAGTTTATGACCATAGTTTGCAGTGAATGACTGTTGGCACTGTCTAAATCACAATGAACCCTGTAGTAAATCGCCAACACTCTGTTTTCAATACTTTAATGCAATTTCTGCTATGGGGTAGGAACCAAAATGTTTGCTATTGAAGCACATTTGTCATGATTTGATAACAAAGCATTAAAGCGGTTGTAAAGCCCCAAGACACATTTTCACCTACAGGTAAGCCTATAATAAGACTTACCTGTAGGTAAAATGAATATCTCCTAAACCTGCCACTCACAGCGCCGGAGCTGCGAACCCAGAAGGATCCCCCGAGGAAAGATGTCTACTCCCTCTGCGGGGACCTAGCAGCCCAGTGGGAGCTTCGCTCTGAGGGAAGTATTACATAATGAGCTAGTATGCGATGCATACTAGCTCATTATGCCTTTGCCTTACAGTTTTGTTTTTTTTCTTGAGTATACAACTGCTTTAAACTTAATACCTAGGATATCTCTAGTGCCAGAGAACGGGAGAGCATCCTAATTGTTCTCAGTGCACATTGGAGAGTTTGAAGAGGCCCCAAACGGGATTGTAGGGGTCTTCCTGTGCCAGGTATAGTCACGAACACCCATGTTTTTATTTGGGGGGGGTGTTTGTACTACATTGGTGAGCTATTACCATTTTAAGCCTTATGTATTGTTTTGCTTTCAAAAGAAGTATTCTGTCTGGCGCTGACACAGAGATAATAAAACCACATATAGTTCATTAGCAGCAAGTCTTTTGCTTTGTAGTCCTAATAGCTATGTAGCCACAGGAAGGATCAGCTGATTCAGTGCTAGCCAGAGGCGCCCCTGAGTGCAAACTGACATAAACTTTAATTTGCACAATGACTGCTAAAACTCATGAACAAGATGTTTAAGAAGGCACTTCAACAAAGGGGATCACCCCGAGTGATGTCCACAGCCAATGGGGATTAAAACTGTCCATGCTGCGTCTGCCATGGCTCATACTGTTGAATCCAGCTGGCTGTATGGTGGAGCAAAGGGAGACAACCAGGGTGAGGCGTGGACCGCACGTTGGACCGCTGATGTTGCCTGTGATGTCACCAATCTGCGACGTGTTTCCGAGCATGCACAGTAAACCAAATTCACTGCGCGCTCCTTTCTCAAGCTGATAAAAGGGGATCTATGCAATGGTTTTTATACCCACACATCGCCAGCTACTGCACCGTGTGTTTAATGTTACATATTGCAAAAAATTGTTTTGCTTTCAGCAGTTGGTACGACTGTGTACTTATACTCATTGCTGCTTCTGGATTTTACCAATCTACACTTTTACTGAACAGTTAATTTATATATGGTGGATTAAGGACACATTTTGGCAGCTCTTAATTCCAGGAGGTCTGTTGTGCCAAGTCAGTTAGCCTCTGGCTATTTAGGTTAATATGCTTGATAAGGTGACTAGGTACTCATATACATTTATGGATTCATTTTTATCCATTACTTTGATACACCAGTCTATTGGAATATGTCTGAGCAGATTTTTTAATTCATTATTTCTAGCAAGTAATTTTGAATTCTCATGTCCTTACCTTGCACCTTATGTTTAGGCTTCCCAAAAGGACACGTTAGGCACAGCAAAATTATTATTTGAATTGGGTGGAAAACGCTATTGGTACAACTCAGAGAATGGTTTTAAATGGGGTTTATAGTTTAGCATTTTGTTATACATGAAGTGCATTTTGTAATTAGAAACTGTTTGATATTTTCATTTTTCGTTGTTTATTAGTGATTTAAAGTAATACAATTTTTTTTTGTAATAAAAAAGAGATTATACTTACCTTCTCTATGTAACGATATTGCACAGGAAGGTCACTTTCCTCATTTTCTGGCAGTTACCCCTGGTGCTTTCTGCTCCTCCTTTACCTAGCCAGGTTCTAAGGAGACACCTGTGCATGCGTACTCCCAAGCCAGGCTGTTTGTGTTCATGGACACGCACAGCACTGATAAGCCACACCCCTCCTCTTTTCTTAAAGTCGTTTGACGTGCGGCAGCAGGGGTCTATGGCTACACTGCCATCAGTTTCTGCTGTGACAGATGGAAGTGAGGGGATTCATGCTGGAGAAGTGACATAGATCCAGGTAAGTGTTTAGGGACAGGTAAGAGTAGGACAGGTAGTGGGTAATTTTTTTTATCCTTACTGCAGTGAATGCATTAAGGTAAAAAAATATTTATACTTTCGAACCACGTTACTCCTTAAATATGAATAAACCTATTCACAATTTATATGTTTCCAACAGTATTTATGGACTTGTATGAACAATTGTAAATTGCTTAGGCTCTATTAGAGTAAATTCATGGTTTTTAATTGCTCCTCTTCACATACCAAGTTTGCAGTGATCTATATATGTAAACCATAATGCTATTGGTTACGTAATATAATCTGGTGAACAACAACTTTATGAAACTAGAACACCTAGGACATTTGCAAAAATTATTTAATACATTTGTCTAAAATATAGAAGCATTTCAGTACATGCAAATTATACAAGCATTTCAGTTAAACCAAAGTATTTCTGTATTTTTTGTTGTTAGTATCAGAAATAAGGATCACTTAGAATAAATGTACAAATGTGAGAACAAACTTGATATATTATCAGAGTGCTTTGGTTTTAGGTGTTTTAGGACTTCACCTTTTAGGCTCCGTTGAAAACACGTTGGTTGGTTGGCTTTCTTGGTAGACAGAGCGTGAAAACGCTTTTTTGTCCTTCATAAAACCTTCTCTGGACTGTCTATATGTATTGTTTTTAATCCCAGTCAGGCTTTGAATGTGTGAGTATTGGGAGGGAAGGGGTGCTAGCATAGATGGCAATTAGCATCACTGTGCCTAGCAGACCACCAGTTCGGCTCCCTTTTCAGAGCAAGCAGATCTAGTTTCCGGGATAGGTTTATATCTAGCTGTACATGGCTCTGCTTGCCTCTTTGTAATACTAAGTGCTCGAGGGAGACTTTTGTAATGCTAATATATTTTTTGTTTAACATTTGTGTTATGTTTTATCCCCTGAAATGGGCCTCTTTGAAAGTTTACCAGAATCAGTTTGGCTCACAGTCGAGTTGGACGCCCTGACAGTCTCTTACAGGCATAGTTCATTATTCGCAGTAGAAAATAGATACTGCATTAGTTATTGTTCATTTTTTCATGTTTCTGAACCATCCATTCATCTTGTCTGAGCTGCTAAAGGGGATTAAAACTGGGAAAGATTTATCAATGACCCTGAGTGCTGGTGAAAGCACTGTGTTTTTGCGTTGAATTCAGCTTATTATATGCCTCTCTTAAGAGCTTTCTTCTTTATACCTGTTCAGTAATTAGGCATATAGTGTAGTACCATAGATCAGTTATTGACAGCCAGCAAAACTACACATTCCAATTGGAATTCCAATGCCTACCAGCATGCTTCACCTGTTCTTTAGTGGTGTGTGTGTGTGTGTGTGTGTGTGTGTGTGTATATGTGTGTATGTATATGTGCCAAGGGCTGGTTCAGATCTTTCAGCTGGGGATGGTAAGGAACTTTTAAACCTGAAATGTTTATATTGACTATTTGTGGAGTAGCAGAGTGAATTTAATGTTTTGAGTTTGCATTTTGCCATCACAGTACGTTTTGCTGGGTTCCTTTTGTTAATGATCTGTCTTCTAAGCATGTAAAGAAGACCTGTCTCATTATGCCATAGGTCAGAATGAGAAATCTCCAATGGAAGCCAACACTCCTAATTCATTTTATAATTCGAGTTGGTGAATAGACTTATCTTTACAGCTCCTGAACTAGTAAAGTGGCACATGTCTACCAATGACTTTGGTCTTGCCTTAAAACAATTCCCCTTTAAATAGCAGCTAGTAGTGCTAGAGCAAATAAACTGCAGGGATATTATTCATAATTGTTTTCTATTCCAATTGTTTTTGAGTATTTTATAAGGTTAATATGAATCCTGCCTCTAGCCTAGCTCCATTCATTTCCTCTAAGGTTTAGCTTTTTGCATATGGCTGATCAATGATTTATTATGGGAAGGTTTTAGTGAGACAGTGATGTACAGAGATGCTAAATCTGTCAGACCTAAAGCTGGCATTACAATATGATCTTCTAAATTTAGACTGAAGAGCACAAAAATGTAAAAAGTTGAAAGTAAAGATTCTATGACAGGGACCACATTTACAATCTAGTTATGTCTAATAATACTTTCAACTCATCTGTGTTTAGTTTAGTTTAGTTGCTGGTGTGCTTTCAGGACAGTTTGTGCCTTGTAGTCACAATTTTGTTAATTGTCAAATACTTTTAAGCTAAAACTTTGGTCTAAAAAAAGTCCCGTACCTGTGCAAAGAGGACGATAAAATGATCAACCAAATAGTGCTAAAAAAT
Source organism: Glandirana rugosa (assembly GCA_018402905.1). Taxonomy (NCBI): domain Eukaryota; kingdom Metazoa; phylum Chordata; class Amphibia; order Anura; family Ranidae; genus Glandirana; species Glandirana rugosa. The sequence goes on along the minus strand of BLSH010026895.1, from coordinate 1,840,296 downwards.
TTACTTAAAGAAATGTACTTGTGCAAAATTATTGTACTCTTTTGAGAGCAGCTCGTTGCAGTGCTAACTTGGTGTAAAAATGAGATGTAACTTATAAGTGTTCACACCAAACTTATGTAACTGTGCCACTTCTATCACTATCTAGCATAAAACATATATTAAATATTATAGATAATGTCCAATTTTATCAAAACAAAAAAACATCATAAGTATAATATGGATCCAGGTAAAGGAGTGATGCTTCAACACCAAAGTGAAAGATTGTGATTCCTATCCACCACCATATGTGTATACAGCTCACTCACAGAACACCTTGACCCCTATTACAGGAAGTAAAAAAAGGCCTTTGGTATTCTATATTAGGCAAATTATAGGCTCATAACAGTCCTCTTCCATCCACTTGCATCCAGCCAGAAACTTGAATGTATAAGAGAGTATCCCGAACCAAACCAATAATATGGCGTGCCTGCGCCTTTATATACTCACCAAATGGCTCATATAAGGAGGAGAAAAGATGAAGGGCCTCTCATAGTGTAGAATGTTAAGAAATATCATCTCCTCTGTCAGATAGAAAGCTGTGTTCTAGTGCCTGTGCGTTAAAAAAAAAAAAAAAAAACGACTTCTACCTGTTTTAACAGTGTCTTCCAGCGGTCACATGACTCCTGGCTCTCTGTTCCTCTCCTTCCCTTTTCCCTCGCTGACATCAACAGGGGAATCTCGGCCCCACCCACTGGAGATATCAGACGAGGAGAGCTGAGAGCCTGGAGTCATGTGATTGCTGGAAAACACTGTTAAAACAGGTAGAAATGTTTTTTTGTTTTTTTTAATAAAGCACAGGCACTAGGATGCAGCTTTTTATCTGACAGAGGGGATGATATGAAGATCAGATAGTGGCTTAACAACCACTTTAAATGTCCAATTGGTGACAAAGTTGCATAAAGGATAGTAAATTGGTTGCCAAATTTTAATAAAAGTAATTTAGGATGACAGAAAAAAAAATCACAAAAGGGGACACAGACTGCAATTAAAAAAAATATGCAAATAAAACTCCCCCCTACTCTATCTAAAAATAAAAGTAGAGTGCCTCGATGAGCACTTTCCTATCTGCTGTATCATCATGAGTAGATTATTGGTGTAGATCCAAAATGATGTACATATTGAAGTTTTACCTAACATTCTAGTTTTTCCAACAGGTCTGATGGAAATTTGCTACAATATTTTCAGCTAGTGTTATATTTCTCCTTTCATTTATGGGAGTACTTGTTTCTTTACAGCTTACCCAACCTGCTTCCCGCTTACTCAGTTCACCTGTAACAGTGGCCGTTGCATTAACATAAACTGGCGCTGTGATAATGGTAAGTGGAACGGTTCTGTTTGTCCTTCAGCTTTTCACATCATCTCTTGAGACGGTCATGTCATTCTGATGTTAAGATCTGTTTTTTTAATTTTGGCCTTCATACAATGTGACTAAAAGTGATGTGCAAAATGACCCACAGCAAGCAGTCAGAAATCATTCATTGTTCTGACTGCTGAAAACCGATGAAAAGTGAAGTCTTTTATGTCATATACCAACTTAGGATAAGTGCAGACTTCCCATGACTGCCTGTCATGCAGGCCAATTCTACCCAAAGGTAAATGTTAACTTTTATGTGACGTTCATGAGTAGGAAGTCAATCATGATGTTTTATACTTTTAGACATCTGAGCAGACTTTAGTCCCCACACACCACTGCTTTCAAAGCCATGCCTTGTTTGCTATTGAGTATTACTCTTACCCATGCTTTTTATGGGGAATAGTTTTTACTTTAACCAGCTGAAACTGTAGTGAGGATTCCTCGATGTGAACTTTGGAACCTACCAAGAGACCTGCAATTGGTGCAGCTGCTGATACAAGCGTTTAAAGGGTCATTGAACCCAAAATATTATTTTTGATAGATACAGGTGAGTTTAATTATTTCCCCAATTATATTACTGTTCCAATGGTGAGATCCATCCATTTGTTTCCAGGTTGGTTCTCCTGCTACAAGAATTATTCAAAGGAACGTGTGTTTGTGTTAGAATATTAATATATGTTGTGTTCTGTAGAAGGCAGAGGGGGCAGAGAAGTGGTTGGGGTAGGTCTCGTCAGCAGGATCCCATAAGACCAAAGTTGCTGGTGCATAAATTATATTGTCCACATTTTCCACAAGCTGACTTGTCATTGTGTTTCATCTGACCATTTAATTTGACTTCTAAGTAAAGACATTACACATTTTAGGGTATTGTGTCTTCATTCTTCAGATTGGCTCTTATACTTCACCAGTACTTAACATTGGGTCTTGTTTGAAAAAAATGCAAAATATCATATTGATTGACCATAGTCCACTTCACACTATATATTCTATCGTATATTATTTTGTCAGGGATACTGTATATAGTTTGAACTATGATTATCTAGTAATTTTAGAAAAAAAAATACAGGCTAGTAGCCATGGTGACCTTGTTTTTTATGTTATTTTAAATTTTCCATATGCCCCTAATCAACTATGAGCATGTCTTAAAAAACACAAGATATTTCTCTACAAAACAGATTTGCTTAAATAAGCCTATATATATATGGTCTGCATTAAGTGTGCTTTCAGATGATAAAATGTTGACAAAATTTAGCATGTATATGTAGACATTTTGTTTGTTATTATTTCACTGTCACTCTCATCATCATGCTTCTTTCCATTATTTTTATTCTTTGTCACACAACCTGCATATAATAGATTTATAGCCATGTGTCAACTTAACAGTGTATTTTCTTTGTAATAGTATCTGTATGTTCTCTTCTGTTCTGTGCCTTTAATGTCTTGAATGTCTTGTCTTTGGTTGGTTTCTCTTTGTTGCAGAAAAGGATTGTGGGGATGGCTCTGACGAAATGAACTGTCCAATGTCTCCCGGTTAGTGCATAGGTCAACATGCACCATACAGCCAGCTAGGGATAGCAGCAGCTGCAGTGGTTGTTTAGGATCAAGAGTAGATAAGGCAAATGGAAAGCTTCTTGGGTTGGGCTGTCAGTTGTAACTGGGCAATTTTTCTCTAATTTTAATAAATTAATTTTAGCAAAATTACTTGATAGGTTTGCCATTCCAGGAATCCAAATTAGACAATCTTAGTGTGCAGTGTTCGACCTTTTTGAAAAAAAGAGGCAGTTGGTCTCCAGTCTTGTTTTGTTGCTGATGAACTTGCACGTTCCTTATACGTATATATGAAAGTCTTATACAGTACATTTAGGGCCCAGACAATTTGAGCTGTGTTTATAATACAGCTTTCATGTTATGTATGCCCTTTGATGATTACATTAATCAGTTGATGTTGTTCTTCACATACACAATTCGCTCTATATGCAAACAATTCATTCTTCTGCATTTTCATCTAAAGGATCTAGTGTAACCTTATAACTTCATGGTCTCACCCTACAAAACTTGAGTTCATTGCTGTTTCTCCAAGCTGGTTGTACATTCAAGCAAACAGGCATACTATAGCATACTAGAATATTGCTTCAGCAGAGACTGCAGATTTATGCTGCTTATAAATACTAATACCTAGAGCCTAATTTACTAAGGGGAGAAAAGGCAGAGTTCATCCTGAGCCTAAATTTACTAAAATGTAAAGTGGTGCAAAAACCATTGCCTTTCACATAATTGAAAGTTTGAATTGGTCACGGGCTCATTTCGCCTTCATTTATTCTTCAGTCAGGTTCATTAGCTGCACTTATGATTAAGTGTATTGCAAATGCTGAGAAACGCTGCCTACTGCCTTGCGTCAAGCTTGCTAACCATTCTAGATAAATAGCTGTTTGAACCTGTAAATTACTTTGTGCTCCAAAGACCATCCAGGCAGTTACGGCATATTCATACAGCAATCCCAGTTTTTGTTTTTACTTTAACAAGGCCAGCTTTAGTAATTCTGTTGGACACTTCTTGCCACTAAAATTTCAAAAAAAAAAAAAAAATACAGAAAAATACAATGCTAGCATGTGATTTAACATGCAATTCTTAAATACCTGTTTTTTGGTGAAGCTGGCCTTTATTTTCCAAATTTGTTCTTGTTACAGGTAATTATATTTTCTACAGTCATATGGCTGTTGCAGGTATTATGTAATGCATCTAGTGACCTGTTTTAGAGAAGTAATTAGTTTGAACTATAAAGAAGAATTAGAATTATTGAGCGCAAATCAGTCATTGTTGGTGATGGGAAATAGCTTAGAGAAAGAAATGGTTTATTCAGTAGTCTGCTTGTCGTAAATCCAGAGGAAATTCTGTGCTCAGTAGACAAGATAGCTTGATCTAAAATAGCTCGTAATTAAGGCCTGCTCATGCATAAAATGAGATATCTTCCGATCTGATATGGTGCATGTAGTGATCTATGCAATGTCTGTATTCACTTTCTCTGTAGATGGTAGAGCTTGCTATATCTCTGCCTCTTTCTACTCTGGCTAAGATGGGATTGTGGTTGTGAGCCAGGGACTGATCTCTCCACTGACACCTAAATCTAATCCTTCGTGTCAGTTAACCAATCATCCTTTCACATCCTATGAACCTTAATATTTTTACTGCCTTGCACTCTCTCTTGCCACTTTCTTGTCACTTTCACAAAGCCTGTTGCTTTATCTTTGTGGCCTTTTGCTGTGCTTTTCAACATTTCGTTTCTTTTAAGTTTCTCAGTGTTTATTTAGACTTTGGAAATCGAATTATATTTGTATCCTTGTATTGGCATGATAGAACTATGGTACCTGTCATGAAATAAGTTTGCTAGAATTTGCCAATTCCTTGTGGCTTACTCTCCTGCATGCATGCTTGTTCTGGGCCCTTTACGTATATATATGTAATTCACCAATGGCAGCACCCATCTTTCTGTTCTGATACTCTCCCATCAGTGATCTATAATCAAGTCACATCAAAACCCATTCTCTTGCTTACTAATGGTATTTGTGGAGTCTGCCCACTGGTACTTCTTTGTGGCTGTTTTATAGACCGCTAAGATTTCCTAGTGGCAGGCAATGTGCAGAAACTCGGAGCAATGGATCAGCAGACATCACACATCATTATTATTGTTAGTCCTTTAATATTAAAGGTCAACTCTAACCAAAACTGCTATTTAAGTTCTTGATATGCTAGTGGCTTGAATCTCCCCTTGGACTCCTATATCTTGCAGATTATAGTGGGGAGATTTTTCTGGCTCCACACCCTCCCACGAGGCCAAAAACAGTTGTATTTCCCATTTATCTGTTTATTATACATCCATGTTTCCCATGCAACATGCATAAACTGCATGTTCTGCCATGATAGGTGTGACACTGTGGGGTGAAGAATATCTGTGCAAGACTGCCTTGTGAAAAAATATTCTTTAATGCCACTACCAGTGGAAGATACCACATGGAGCATGCTGAAACAGTTTGTATGTGCTTCTGAGTCTTCCACAATAAAGGCTGTGATAGTGGTAAACACATGAAAAAAGTATGAAAACCATAACCTAGGGGGAATTAATTTGGGGGGACAGGAGGATGGGTCCCAACAATAGCAAATGCTTTAGAATGGTCATAACATCTGGGCAGTATCTCATCTCTGGTGTTTCCTACAGATAGATGAAGCCAGCAATTTCTCAAAACTGAGATATCAGTTTTGGGTGTTCTTCGCTTGGGATTAAGTCTAGGTGTCTGCTTTCTACTGACCTGGATAGTGCCAGTTGAATCCAATGGTTAGAGTTTCGGTGGGGCATTGCTAAGTAAGAGAATGGTCACCAGTAGTAAAGGGAACAGGTTCCCCATTGTCTGTTAAAGCAAAATTGTATTAATATAGTGTTATAAGGGTAAGAAAAAAAACTCTTATTGTTATTAACTGACTGTGCACTTTGTCTTCTGAGAAAGTTCATTTCTTCCTCAAATTCTTTGCAGAGTTTTTGTAATGCATGTTCTGTCCTGTAAGTTATTAGGTTTTCGTAGTTTTGTTATTCTAGACTAGAAATCAGGGTTTTAATTAAAGGTTATTTCCGGCAAAAAAGTATTTCGCGTTTTGGGTAGAGTAGGCAAAGAATTGGAGCTCTGTTTGGTATTTACTAGTATTCAAGTCACCGTTCGGAGGGAATTTCCTTTCGTGTCCTGTTCTGTTTAACATGGCCAATTGAACAGGAAGTGAGGGCAAATCCTCTTTGCAGGAATAGAGGGAGGAGTGAAAACCTGACAGTGGTTCCAACTCTTCTTCATTCTCGTCATTAAAAAAGTCAGTATTTTCTGATTTTCATGCTTTCAATGCTTTGCTTCTACTGTTTATGATGCAGTTTAAACTATACTGGCATTTTTAGCTCTGCTATTTCAGAATTTGCCAAGAAGTTCCTTTGGCTATGTCCTTCACTCAGTCTTTCTTGTTATTCAGAATAATGCATTGGCCCATTAATTTTTTCCAGTGGTATTCACTGGCTTTCCAATCGTTATAAAAAAAGGGAGCAGCGTGGATTGGGGACCTCCAGAGGAACTTCATGGTACTGTATCTAAAATGGGCAAGAGTTTTAATTTAAGCTGGGCCCCATTACTGTCAATTCAAAACAAAGTTGATTGTTTAGCTAGAAGTCTTTCTTCATATCATCTCACTGCAAATCTGGTTTATTTACAAGTATTTTATCTTGAGCAGAAAGCTTGCTTTACAATCAGGTACATTGTAAGAATGATTTAGAATAGCATTCCTTAATTAAAATATTAGTGCTTCCTGTTCCTATGAGTGCTTTGCAACATTTTTGTATTTTGTAATCCGCTTGCATGCTTTGTTTTACCCTTACCTGAAGTATTGCTTGGTTGTTTTGTTTATCTAACAATTGATATTTACCTTCAGACAACGATTGCGGAGACAACAGTGATGAGGATGGCTGCAGTCACTCTTGTTCTAGCACCCAGTTCAAATGCAACAGCGGCCGTTGCATCCCAGAACACTGGACATGTGATGGGGACAATGATTGTGGAGACTATAGTGATGAGACTCATGCCAACTGCACCAATCAAGGTAAAGAAAAACAATCTGCAATATGTCTTTACAGTCTATGTATTTTGCCCTTGTGTGTGTTTGTGTCAGTGTTTATGTTGTGTTGTCCTACATTAACCATGCTGTTCTTGCTAGCTTGCCCAACAGTACCCGTATATAGATGTTTTTGTTAACTGTTTGTTGCTTCTTTTCTTATGAAATAACTCTAGGAATTCCTAAATATCATCTGTGATAACGCAAAGTGGAAATCAGACCTTTTGCTTTAAAGCGGTTCTAAAAGCTCAAGGTTTTTTTTTACCTTAGGCCTTCATGTACACTGGCCTACATTTACTGCTGCAAAATTGCGGCACAATTTTGCCACGTTTTGCATTTTCCTGCAGCCGGCGGTTAAAAGGTTGCTATCCTGAATGTGATTCTTCTGCATTAAGGAGAGGGAGGTTGAAGCTCACCTAAACGCAGCAGCTCCTAAACTCTGCTTAATGCCTGTGTGTACATTGACACATAGACTTTTATGGAGTTGAGTTTAGGAGCTTTGGCAAAAAAACGCCAAAAGCTCCTAAACTCAAGGTTAGGAGCTGCCAGTGTAGCTAGTGTAAAAATTTAGTTAAAATCTTCTGAGTACAGCCCCCCCCCCCCCCTCACTACTTACCTTGAGCCCTACCTTGATTGAGTGATGTGCATGAGAGCAGTCGCTCTCACGGGTCTCTCTCTTTATTGGCTCACACAGCAGTGGGAGCCATTTGCTCCTGCTGTCAATCACAGCCAGTGAGCCAATGAGTAGAGCATGAGGGGCAAGGCAGAGCCACACTCTGTGTGAGAATGGATGAGCATGCTCAAGTACCCCCATACCAAGAGGCTTGCTATTAGGGGCACTCGGCAGGGGAGAGGAGCCATGACCATTGGCCAGGGACCCAAAAAGAAAGAGGATCGGGGTTGCTCTGTGCAAAACCATTGCACAGAGCAGGTAAGTATAGCATGTTTATTTAAAAAAAAGAAATCCTTTAGAATCACTTTAAAGTTGCCTTTTACATATTCTTTTATGGACACAATCACATTATCCCTCTTATTCTGATTAGCTACCAAAATAAAAAAAGTATTTCAGCCTCATACTTAGGCCATACTTTCACTGATTAGATCAATTGAGTTACAATGGAATTACAGACATGAACATACCGTACAATGCTGAGAAATGTTGAAGTAAGGTATTCTTAAATGTCTTCAAAAGACAAATCTTTATTCAAAGCTGGAAAGCTGGAAAAACATAGTTTAGTCCAGTTATGTATTTGTTCAAGAAAATACCGTATTTTTCGCACCATAAGACACACTTATTTTCCCCCAAAAAGTGGGGGAAAGTCTCCCTGCGTCTTATGGTGCGAATACCTGAAAAAACCTGCCCCCCCCCCTCGTCGCCGCCGGGAGCCCGCAGTGTAATGCTGCATAGAGCGCTCTGCTCTGATCTCACACAGTGAGAAGACAGAGCAGCCGCAGTACTTCATTTGGCCACTGGGGCTTCATTCGAAGCCATTCGTGGCCAAATGAAGTACTGCGGCGGCTGGAGCTGCTCTGTCTTATTTATGAATGGGACCTGGCTGCAGAGTGGAGCTCCACTAGGCGCAGGGTGATGACATCATCCCAGCGCGGTGGTGGCGGGAGATATGAATCTCCCCCTCAGCTCTGTCAGGATGGATACAGGTATGGCTGTATTTCATGGGACTGGTATATTGCTGCATTTCATGGACACTCCTATGTGCTGTATTTGATGGACATTCCCATGTGCTGTATTTGATGGTCACTCCTATGTGCTGTATTTGATGGACACTCCTATGTGTTGTATTTCATGGACACTCCTATGTGCTGTATTTCATGGATCTGGTATATGGCTGTATTTTATGGATCTGGTATATGGCTGTATTTCATGGATCTGGTATATGGCTGTATTTCATGGATCTGGTATATGGCTGTATTTCATGGATCTGGTATATGGTTGTATTTCATGGATCTGGTATATGGCTGTATTTCACGGATCTGGTATATGGCTGCACTGGTAAATATTTTAGTACACCATTTTTTTTTTCTTGTTTTCTTCCTCTAAAACCTAGGTGCGTCTTATGGTGCGAAAAATACGGTACCCCTTAAAGGCTAGGCTCACCTTTCTGTGCATTTTTCATGTTACACCCAAATGTTGGGCCTAACATGAAATATGCTCAGTGTGCACAGCTCCTTCACCCTCAAATCTCTTGAAGAATCCATGGGTTCTTCTCCCTGCAGGCTCCTGCCTGATTTGAAGTCAGTATCACCCATTCAGCAATTTTTGAATGAAAAAAATAACCATGACAGAGGGACTCATAATTCTCATTGGCGCTTTCACTATTTTCTCACAATTTGTGATTTATTACCAGCAGCCACACACAGACACACTTTATGGTTTTTCCGTTGCACAGTTTTTAAATTTATTTTTACTGCGATTTTGCCTCAATTTTGATGCGATTTGGGATCAGTACCACTTTGGTCCGACTTTGTTGCAACTTTGGCTCAATGAAAACATATTACAAAGTCGTACAAAAGTAGTACAGAAATCGCATCTATATTATTCAGGTACGATTTGCATTAGACTTTGCGTGTTTAACATTGAAGTCTATGGACCTCAAGCTGCATCAAAGTTGGACCAAAGTAATGCAGGGACTAATTTGAAGTCGGCATGACCTGAAAGTCATACAGATATGAATGGTACTCATTGGAAATAATGGGAACGACTTGTCATGGGACTTTGCAGTCCCAAATTGCAGGGCAACTCACACAAGTGTGAAAGGGGTCTAAACCTGAACTCCTTTTAGGAGAAAAAAATGCAATTCGTGCAAGTACATGTCTGATAAAAAGTAACTATTCTGAGTACCTGAAATTGACTTCATATCAGCCTCTTGCAATGTATGACAGAAAGATGAGCTCATCAGTCTGCTGCTTCTCCATCTAATCTCTGTCTAATCACACATTGGGGGCAAGAAGAAGACATAGTTGTATTTCTTGACTGCAGTAGAGTCAGGTGACCTTCCTGGCTGTGCTGTGTAGTAGGGCTGTGTAAATCACAGGACAGGATAGGCAACAATATAAATCCTTGGTAAGTGAAATAGACCCATATATGTATTTTTGTCTATGTAACTTTCTAAATTTCAGCTTTAATGTTATTTGCAATTTTGTTCATTAAATCTTGTTATGTACATGTGTCTTTATCCTGTAATTGGACAAATTTGAATTCCATCCTTTTCTATGTGAACAGCAACTCGTCCACCTGGTGGTTGCCATACTGATGAGTTCCAGTGTCGTCTGGATGGGCTGTGCATTCCTAACCGCTGGCGTTGTGATGGAGATACAGATTGCATGGATACTAGTGATGAGAAGAACTGTGATGGTGTGACCCCTGCATGTGACCCAAATGTCAAGTTTGGCTGCAAGGACTCTGGTGAGGAGAGTTACATAGGGTGCAAGGAGTCTCAATGTGTTACTAACAGTATTTTGTGGTAGCATTTTCTCTGGAACAATTACCACCTAATGTAGTAATGTTGGGCAATGTTCCAGTCTTTCAGGGACATCAGGGTAAAAGCACATACATGTTGAATTCTAGTTGCGATATAACAAATGTGATATGTGTTTCTCTACAGTGCCTATTCCAAGACAAACCATAGACCATTTAGGAAATTACAAGTTATATTTTTTTACTGGACGGGTTTTTTTAATGACCTATTGTAATTCACAGTGGCATGACCGGTAACCAGTGACCGCAAATTAAAAATCATCTTATAGTTTACAGTAATCAGAAAAATAAGCTAATTTCTGATGGGCTGTTATGAAGTGCCACTGGTTCTAAATGATTCTATCTATAATATGAGTCTTCAGTTCACTTGCAGTATATATTTGGACAATGTCAAATATTTGTGGGGAATATAGCAGAGTACCATGTGCATCATTTACTGTATTTTAACGGATGCTGTTAATATATGTATCATTCTTTTACAGCAAGGTGCATTAGTAAAGCTTGGGTGTGCGATGGTGATAATGATTGTGAGGACAACTCAGATGAAGAGAACTGTGACATGTTAGTGTGCAAACCTCCATCTCACACCTGTGCCAACAACACCTCCATATGTCTGCCTCCTGAGAAACTGTGTGATGGTAATGATGACTGTGGAGATGATTCTGATGAGGGAGAACTGTGTGGTAAGTGCGATAAGAATCCCTTTAATATTGATCTTCTCAAATATTTTGATCACATTAAAATGTTGGTTTTAGAAAATGGCACTGATAAGCAGTTCCTTCATCTAAGGCAGTGGTTCTCAACCAGTGTTCCGTGGAACCCTAGGGTTCCTCCAGAGGTTGCCAGGGGTTCCTTGAGCAACGAGCAGTTTCTGCCTCTCAGATAAGTTCCCACTGACACCATTGATCATTTTAGCTGTCTGTAAGAAGGTCATTCTTTCCAATGACCACAAGTGTAAAGAGCATTCTTCCCACTGACCATCACACTAACGTATCATGAGTTGTAGATTTCTCATTTTTAGCTGGGGCTCTCAGAGACCGGAGAACTATTTCAAGGGTTCCTCTGTGTTGAAAAGATTAAGAAAGGCTGATCTAAGGTAACATTTCAGAATAAAGCAACTCCCTATAGTTGAGCTGACTGGAATCAGAAAAAAATTCTTCCTTATAACCCAGTAGGAGCTTCCTCTATCCTGCCTTTGGCACTCTATGACTCTGACTATGCAGTCAGCCAATAGAATATTGCATATAAACAAGTTTTTTTTAAGAATATCAGTTCCTGGTTTTTATTATAAATTCTGCTTATAAATTGCCTGTAGAGCTGAGGATAATGTTCAGTTACTTTGAATATTTATCATTTGCTTTGCATATAGTGAATTAGTAAAAGTTGTAACTGTAAGTTGTTTAGTTCTTTTCAATTAGGTTTTTGTCATCATGGTGGGGAATTTCAAACCTGTTCCTTGTGCAGTTAAATAAAAGTAGTTTTGCCTCTGGATCACTTGGCATCAGTAGTTGGTGAGTTAGGGTATTCATTCTAGGAATGGAGTCTTTACACAGATAAGTGTACCCATAAAACTATAAGAGATCCAAAGGACAGCTTTATCAGTTTATAGAGCAATGCATTAGTGATTCTCAGCAAGTTTCTATAAGCCAAAAATCCAGAGTTTATTGAAAATTTCACTAATTTGTATTAACAAGGCCCTGATCTGTAGAAACTGTGCCCAAAATGGCATACAGAGGGAAAATGACTAATACCAGTTCTGCCTGTAGTCTTCAGCTGATCTTCTACAGATTACTCATTTATCTTGCCTTGTTCTGCGCATCTTTAGTTTGTACATTTAGATCTACTTTTTGTAAAACATTTTATATACTGCTCCTTTGTTGAGAAGGTATTTTGAAACTTTTCCTTCTGAAAATTTCAGGCTGGGTTCACGCTAGTGCAAATTGGATGCAGGTTTCCCCGCATCCAATTCGCATGTCAGGAGACTGTGACCGGCTTTCAATGGAGCCAGTTCACACATCTCCGGAGCGGCTGCGGAGCAGATTGCACAGGTGCCCTGTGTGTCTTTGGCTCAATTTCAGGTCTGAATTCAGGCAAAAATTTGGGCCTGATTCGTCCCTTAAATGGAGAACAGAGACTCACCGGACCCCTACTGTGAGCCACATCTGATTTAGGTGTGAACCCAGCCTAAAGATCTACACAAATGCAGTTGCAGAATAGTAACTATTGGATGGGGATCGCCATGCATAAACCATTGGGTTAGTTCTGCCTTCTGGTGAACTCACTATTGAGATTGTCACATGATGCATGAACTTGTTGTTAGTGATTTCCATATAGGAAGAACGCAGGTCTGTGTCTTTTTCTTTCACATATTGCCTTTGCATAAAGTTATTAAAATAGCACAATTGCTTGCCTTTAAGCTTGTCAAACATTCCTTCCTGTACAAACATTAAAACAACATGTTAATACATTCTGTCTGTAAAAAGGACAGCCTTCTATGTCTGCAGTTCACTGGCCTCGTATATGTAGTTCGGATGCATAATATGCCACTTTTGGGATATAAATAATCCATAATACTAAGACGTTACTTAGAAGTCCTAATTAAAACATTGCCCATTGATATATAGAAGGTGAATATAACAATACGAAAAATACTTCCAACAAAATCACAGCAAAAGAAACAAATGGCTTTATTTTTTTTGTATCTCAGCTGTAAAAACTGATAGAGACAATGACAAAGGTATCCCAAACCTGCTTCGTTTTATTTTCTTTTATTTAATTTGTAAAGCACTGTGCAAATTGACGGAGCCATATAAATGCTTTATAATCATAAAAACAATAATTTGGAAGTTAATTGAAATATGAAAGCAGTGTAGTTTAAATTAGGTTGTGATCTACAGGTGGTCCCCGGGTTATAAACAAGATAGGGTCTGTAGGTTTGTTCTTAAGTTGAATTTGTTTGTAAGTGGGAACAGGTACATTTTTTAAGTGTAGCTTCAGCCAAAAAAAATATTTTTAAGCTTTTTGGATAGCATAGAGAAGGGTTATCTCCCCTGTAATGTTTGTTTTGCTGTCTGTGTTTCTGTTCAGAAGATTTCACCTCACTTCCTGTCCCAATGATAGTGAAATGGAATTGGATTTTGAAAATGTTGGGTTGTTGTGGAAACAAACCTTGTTGATAAAGCTTCAGCAGAGACACCTTTTTCCCATAATAACTCTTACAGGAATGAAATCCCATTCCTAGGAGGAGATTTCCTCTCACTTCCTGTTGTCTCCCTCCGTTTGTAAGTCAGATGTTTGTAACTGGGGGACCGCCTGTATATGCTATCTGTATGCTTTCACCATGTTTGCTTGGGGGTTCTGCCAGGTGTTCTGGCATCCTCATACAATTCAAAAACATAGGTGATTATCTTCTTCTCAAACTGTGTGATAGGGAGTGAGGTAGGGATATTGAATGGCAAGCTCATTTGAGGCATAGGGACTGAATGGATCTATCAACTCTGTTGGGTGCTTTATGATAAATCAACACTTTGGTATAAATACCTTAAATAAAATCTGTAAATAGGTTCCTTCAAGCAGGCTGTTTATAGGTAGTACGAACAAGTTCTCTGATTTGTTATTTACATGCTAGGAAATATTTTGAAGTAATTTTATTACTTGTATATATATATAGATGATCTTTCTTTGTTTCACTTTGCATGCCTGTTGTCTTTTACATTCTCTTGTATAGATCAGTGTTCGCTGAACAATGGTGGATGCAGCCACAACTGCACAGTTGCCCCTGGGGAAGGAATTGTATGCTCCTGTCCACTAGGCATGGAAACGGGTCCTGACAACAAGACCTGCCAGATCCAAAACAATTGCCCTAAACATATTGGCTGCAGCCAGAGGTGTGAGCAGGAGAAGTTTATAGTGAAGTGCTCCTGCTATGATGGCTGGATTCTGGATCCAGATCATGACACCTGCAAAAGTCTAGGTAAGTACACAATATAGTTGTATCTATATGCAAATGGCTTCAGCTGCTGCTAGGGCATTTTTCATTCTCACTATACTGACCAGTATATATCCTCTAACACATCATACAATTCTTCCATCATACAACTCAGGACAAAATAATACAGTTTTCCAAAAAGTGTTTTTTCACTACAGTATTCATTATATTTTACTTCATGGGGATTCAAAATAACCTGGTCATTATTTGCAGAGCTTATTTTTTCTCTGTTCGGGTTTCAAATTATACAAGCACCTATAGCAAGATAATTTAGTTTGCTGTTTGATTTTGTTATTGAATTGGTCCAGATATATTATTTCCAATACAGACTGTCCTTGCATTCCTTGTAAATAATTTGGTGAGATTATAGAACTATATACTTCAAAAGGAATGTTTTGTGTGTGTGTTTTTTTTTTACCCTGTGTGTAAAGGAAAATATATCTGGAAATTGAATTGTGAAAATATATTAGAGTGTCTTTATATCTTCAATAACATAGCGACATCTGAACCACTAAGTATGTCATTCTTGTGATGACTACTTATTCCTTTTCTTGCAAAGCCCCATCCATTTCCCCTTTCTGTTGGATGCGGTTTAATGTATTATTGATTCTGCTGAAGGCTATTCAGGCTCCTTCTAAGTATTGCCCCTTTTCCCATTTCCCTGGTCCACTGAAGCATGAAAGAAATAAAGAATATACCAAAAACTTCATTTTCTATCGCCTTGTACACAAAGCTCAAGTAGCCGCAATAGCTACAAAAAAGTGTAACATAGACCAATAAATGGGACTAAGATTGCTACCTCAAAATGTAGAAAATGGCAGACTGATTCAAATTAGATTTTTGTTGTATTATACTTACCATGCATTGCAGTTTAAAAGGAAATGTAATTATGTTACTATAAGAGTAAGAAAAAGCATGATAGAAGCAAAAATCGTAGATGAAAATTAAGAGATGATTGGCCCCCAGCTAATATTCTACAAACTGTGTAGTAGGGTCAAAGCAGGACACTACTGGCCAGGGAATTTAACATCAGTAGCAGTAAAATTAATGGAATTACTCCTAAAAGGAAGAATCCGCATCATTTAAAAGACAGACTAATCTGTTTTTTTTTTTTTTGTTTTTTTTTTAACTATATCACAAATGTTTTGGACCAAGGGGGTACTGTGTGCAAAATCTATCTTGCGTTCACCAAAGCATTTAATACAGTTCCACATAATGATCTCATAAACAGTTGTATGTCTATACAATCAGTAAAGCTAACAATAGGACTATGGGGAGTTGGCACTCTTGTTGTTGGAATTGATGTGGTGACAAGGGTAGAGGTGGTACGTAATCTATATCGGAGGTGCTCACTTCCCATCTTTGATATTTCATTGAAAAACTCACAAGAGTAGTAGGGGATGGCTGGTCAGAGTTTGGGGCTTAGATACTCCTAATTTTGAATCAAGGGAAAATACAAAGGGATTGCTGAGGGCCGTATGGCAAGCAAAGGTGACTGGACAATAGCAGAGGTCAAGTTGTTGCACAATCTGTAATAAACTACCATATACTGAACAGAGACTAAGAGCCGGTTCACACAGGGGCGATCCGACTTCATGGGCGACTCGAAGCTGCCCCACACAGCGCGACTTCAGTGCGACTTGCAAATTACTTCTGCAACAGAAGTCAATGCAAGTCGCTTGCAGTTGCCCCCAAAGTAGTACAAGTACCTTTTTCTAAGTCGGAGCGACTTGATTCTCTCCTATTAGAACAGTTCCATTGCACTGCATGGAGCGCGACTTGTCAGGCGATTAGGTCGCCTGACAAGTCGGCCCTGTGTGAACCGGCTCTAACAGTTCTATCACAAGTGGGTGTCAAACTCTCACCCTAGGGCAGGGCTTGACAAATCCCAGGCGCCAGGTCACCATGGCGACAAGAAATTGTGTCCTGGTACCTGGGCTGCCCCCCGAATGCTTCCACACACCACGCGCATGGCCCTCTGCTATGTATCCCGGGCTCCACTTGCCGATCTATGGGCCTGGGACCAGTATAGCGGGTGCTGCCGGGTAGAGGGGACGGAGGAGAGCAGACACACATCCACTCTCCTCCCCACATGTTGCTGACCCAGAAGTGACATGTATGACCGCTTCTGGGTCCCCATTGACCGTTTCCCTGGTCATCAAGGCCAAGAAAGAATGTAATGCAGTGCACATTGCATTACATTCTGTGGAGCACAGGGGAGACATATATGGTCTTTTAGACCCTGGATGTTAAAGAGAATCTGTCACCAAAAGAATCATCACATAAGGGTATTTTTCTCTCCTGTATGATGAAGAAAAAAAATAAAAAAAATGTAATTGTAAAAAATTAAAGTTACACCCAAGCACATAAAATCCCTCCCTAAAAAATCGAGGCCCCCCCACCCCCACATATATTCATGTTCAAACATAAACACACACATTGGGGAGCCTACGCCTGAAAATGTTGATTGTGATACACGTTACATATTGGCACACACGGCAGACTGAAAGCAATCGTTTTCAAGAAGTTTGTCACCATTTCACAGGTGCACACAAATTTGACATGTTGGTTATCTAATTACTCGATGCAACCTTGGCTTTCATATTTTACAAAAACAATTGGGTAATTTTTTTCATTTTTGTGCCCCCCAAAATTAACTTTAATGTGTTTTTTACAGAAATTTTGCGGTAATGTCGTGTGACAAAAAATTGGAGCTACCGCTATTTTATTCTCTAGGGTGTCAGCTTTCAAAAATATATAGCGGTAGAGAACAAATAAGTCTTTCAATGCGATAATAATCCAAAAACAAACTAGCAAATATACCAGCGAATGGCTTATTAAGAAAGAATAGAGGATTATGGACTGCCCTACTTAAAGCCCCGATTTAATACCCTTTGAAATTTTGTAGAGGATTTTGAAACAGTTAATTCTGGGAAACCTATAAACATTGCATGAAGTGTTAAAAAAATTTGACCAGATGCCAGAGACTGGTGAGCAGTTTTACAAAATGCCTACAAGAAGTCCTACTAATTTCTGATTCCAAGGGTGTACTTGTTTTACCATAGTACACCATGCATTCATTGATATTTTTGTTGAATAAATGATCAAAAGGGCAAATTTCTCTTGTGATTTTGTTCAATTATGACACCCGTTCTGTGGGACTGACAGGTCATATTCTTCTGCATGGAGCAAAAAGAGCCTCACACTCCCCTCTCCCATCTCCTCCAGCTCTCAGTATAGAGCTGGATGGGGAGTCTTGTGACATCACAATTCCACCATTGAGCTCCAGCAAAGAGAGACACCCACTGATTTCAGTGTTTTGCAATGCTGCTACAGCTGAAAAGGGTGACATTTGCAAGGTAGAGGTACATGCAGGAGGCTTGCATGTATATATACATTAATACTGTGCCATTAGTTTATACTGGGTGAGTGGTGGGTTTACATCCACTTTAACCACTTCAGCCCCGGAAGGATTTCCAGCTTTAGGACCGGAGCCCTTTTTGCAATTCGGCACTGCGTCACTTTAACTGACAATTGCGTGGTCGTGCGACGTTGTACCCAAACGAAATTTGCGTGCTTTTTTCCCACAAATAGAGCTTTCTTTTGGTGGTATTTGATCACCGCTGCGTCATTTCTGATCGCCGCTATAAACAAAAGAAGAGCGACAATTTTGCAAAAAAAAACAAATTTCTTACTTCTTGCTAAAATACAAATCCAAAAAAAAAATATAAAAAACATTTTTTTCACCGTTTTTGGCCGATTTATATTCTTCCTCATATTTGTGATAAAAAAAAATCTCAATCGGCGTTTATTGATTGGTTTGCGCAAAAGTGGTCGCATTTACGGACGATGAGAATTCATTTTTGGGGTTTTTATTTTTTTTTATTTTTTACTAGTAATGGCGGCGATCTGCGATTTTTAGCGGTACTGCGATATTTCAGGGGACATGTCGGACCATTTTGACACTTTATTGGGACCATTGGCATTTATACAGCGATCAGTGCTATAAAAATGCACTGATTACTGTGTAAATGCCATTGGCAGTGAAGGGGTTAACCTGCAGGGGACGCTCTAAGGGTTAACATTGTTCCCTGGGCGTGTTCTAACTGTGGGGGGACTGCCCTAGCTGGGGAAGGGAAGTGGTCACAGCCTCCATGTACAGCCCTTCCCCCTTCACAGAACGGAGGTCCGTGTTTACATACACGGACCTCCGTTCTTTCACTCCGGGGGGGGGGGGCATCGCGGGTGGCCGGCGGAGATCGACCCCGCCGCACCCGCTCCCTGGCCCTCCCCGGACACAGTGAGCGCGCGGGCGCGCCTCAGGCGGCGCGCGCTCACTGTGCGCGATCAGGCGGCCGCCGTCATATGACGGCGATTCGCCTTACAGAGCCAATTTGCCGCCGTCAAATGCCGATCAGCGGTCGGCAAGTGGTTAAGATAAAATAAAAACCTTCTGTCTTTACTACTACTTTAAGTATTTTAAGGTTGTGAATAAAGTTCAGGAGCACATTATTTTCAATATGAACATATTTTCAGCAGAGATAGTAGGGTTGGTTTACCAAAGGCAAATAGGCTGTGCACTTTGCACAGGAAAGTTGTATTTTTCAAGTGAATTATCCCCAGAGCTTAGTGAATGTAATGAAATGTCACTTTGCAAAAAACGCCCAATCACATGCAAGGCAGATAAAAAATTATAATTTTTGCTTTCTCATGATTGGGTGATGGAAGCCAGCAGAGCCTTGCCTCATTCACTAAGCTCTACAAAAAAGAGCCACTTTCTTTTCAAAGTGAATAACCTATTTGCCTTTAGTAAATCAACCCCAGTGAGTCAATCAACAGTAAGTAAATCGAATGCTTGGAACAAGCCTAGATCTCGACTTGGACAAAAAATAAAAAATAAACAAAACCCCCCCCCCCCCCCCAAAAAAAAACAAGCAAAATAAAACCAAATAAAAGGAATACACTCAATAGACCACTTGGTCTTCTACTGTAATTCTTTTATGTTTCTCTGAAATATATTTATGTTGTCTTTGTTAAATATGCTGCTATAGGCAAAAGTCTGGTGTGTGCCACTGTAAAAGGTTAATGCATCTCATATTATCTCAAAATAAATTCTACCATTATTTTTTTTTTATCCTCATTTATGTCACAATTTAACGTTGGCATAAGCAGTAACTCTTTGGCTTGGATCTGCAATATTTACACATTTATGGAATTGGGAAGTTTAACATTATTACACTGAGGATGGTAGATCCAACGAGTTGTTTTTATAGACATTGGCTCAAACTTCAAAACAATCTACTGCAGCTGTTCATTTTATGTGTTGGTGACCTTTTTAGACAGCCAAACTTTCCAGTTTTGTGGGCTTCTACTTTGGAATTTTTACCAGCAGAGGGTAAACAGACCCAACCTTGGTTCATATTTTGGTCGTTTCTCATCATGGTATATGGTGATTTGTTGCCATTACATTTTCCAGAGCAGCGATGACCCAGTTTGACGCTCTAATACAGTTTCTATACATGGGGGGAATCTTTGTTTATCCCATGACCTGGGAGTGCTGGTACTATCCAAATGAGTTCAGTGTGCTCCAGACGTGTGCCAAAGGAAACAGTGACACAGCCATTCATCCAGTTCTTGTCGTCCTCAGAGAGGCGCAGTCAGCATATTAACAGGCCCTTATAATAGCCCCATTGTGCTGGGGAATGGATGCCAAGATCAGGGTTTTCAGAAGATGTGCAAAGCACTTTTTCTCTTTTTTTTTCATTCAGTCTGTGCCTGTATAACCCTTTCCGCACCTCAGTTCTTCCATCTGCTAAAGCTTTAAGTCATAACTTCATCTACATATTTGGTAAAGTCCTTATACCCCTTATTCATGTCTTCTGTTTATGTGCCTTGCGAAAGAGAGTTAGAGTCACGAGAAGATGACTCGAGCCATCATTGTATTGGAACTATTGCTTTTGGAAGGTGATTAAGCATCTGGATTGCGCTCTCAATCTTTCAAAGCACTGCAGAGATCTTCGAATGCCAATATGTATGCTTTCTGACTTTATTCCGGCTCCACTTCTACATAACATAGATATTTTCCATAGAACTCAGCTGGCTTTACTCTAGTGCAGCCAGTGCCCATCGTGTTTTGATTCATGGAATTATTATGTGATCGTTAAATCTAATTTACGTTCGCTTGCTTGAAGTACTGGTGCTTTGTTTAACACAGGGGTTCTTATGTCAGACTGTAACTGAACAATATTGCTGGAAGTGAGCATGTTGCTGTAAATGTCCAAGATGACTTGGTGAAATTCCAGTAATTTTTCATATACCTTTTAACTTTCACAATCTTGTTTTTTCTTTATGGTTATGCCTCTTGCATAGGTGCTTGTTCTGTGAACAGTTGTACAGTGTTTGGAAATAAGTAACATCTGACACTGTTTTACAGCTTTAACAATTGATTCATATGAAGGAGGCAATTTCAAACATTTCTCATTATATATAAAATTATTTAAACGTATTTGCTAAAACTTCTTAAAGTGTACCTTTCATTTTCTTATTGCTGTTTCTACTGGGGAGAGTAACCCGCTTTTATTGTCCTGGTGACTATATTACTAGACAAACGGCTGAAAAATCCAAATGGTAACATGGTCACTGGAACAGGAAGTGAGGGGAAGTCTGCCAATGGGGACATTTTCTGAAGTTCCCATTCTATCCAAAACAGGAAAAAAAGCTTTGGTTTTTAGATACGGTATCTCACAAAAGTGAATACACCCCTCACATTTTTGCTGTCCCCTCAAAATAACTCAACACACAACCATTAATGTCTAAACTGCTGGCAACAAAAGTGAGTACATCCCTAAGTGAAAATGTCCAAATTGGGCCCAATTAGCCATTTTCCTTCGCCGGTGTCATGTGATTCCTTAGTGTTACAAGGTCTCGGGTTTGAATGGGAAGCAGGTGTGTTAAATTTGGTGTTATCACTTTCACTCTCTCATACTGGTCACTGGAAGTTCAACATGGCACCTCATGGCAAAGAACTCTCTGAGGATCTGAAAAAAAGAATTGTTGATCTACATAAAGATGGCCTAGGCTAGGAGAAGATTACCAGGACCCTGAAACTAAGCTTCAGCACGGTGGCCAAAACCATACAGCGGTTTAACACTCAGTGGTTTCACTCAGAACAGGCCTCCTCATCATGGTTGTCCAAAGAAGTTGAGTGCACATGCTCAGCATTATATCCAGAGGTTGTCTTTGGGAAATAGACGTATGAGTGCTGCCAGCATTGCTGCAGAGATTGAAGGGGTGGGGGGGGTCAGCCTGTCAGTGCTCAGACCATACGCTGCACACTGCATTAAATTGGTCTGCATGGCTGTCGTCCCAGAAGAAAACCTCTTCTAAAGATGATGCACAAGAAAGCCCGCAAACAGATTGCTGAAGACAAGCAGACTAAGGACATGGATTACGGAAACCATGTCCTGTGGTCTGAGAAGACCAAGATAAATGTATTTGGTTCAGATGGTGTCAAGCGTGTGTGGCAGCAACCTGGTGAGGAGTACAAAGACAAGTGTGTCTTGCCTACAGTCAAGCATGGTGGTGGAAGTGTCATGGTCTGGGGCTGCAGCCATTACACAGGGATTCAGCCATTACACAGGGACAGGGAGCACAGTACCTCCTCTCCTCGTGTCAGCCGCTCTGGACTCGCCCCCATCCCACAGCACAGTGACAAGCCAATCACTGTGCAGCCAGTCTATGTATGTGCGCTGTTCAGCGCACATGCATAGACTTCTCGAACCGCCCACAGAAGCTACAGGCGCCCACAGATGAGATGGTGTGGGACACTCACTTGAGTATAAGCCGGGGGGGGGGGCTTTTTCAGCACAAAAAATGTTGGGTTACACTCGAGTATATATCGTAGTTATATATTGCAGCATACCAGTCCAGATGTGGTGACTGCATTTGTTTTCTTTTTCATGTTTTTTTATGTCACCTGATGAATCCAGCTAGTACCACATTTCCTGTCTTGAGGGTGTCTGCATTCTGGATGAAGTAGTAAAGCAGACACATTTGGACGGCAGCATTGTCAGTCTGGTAGGAGGGTAGTGCTAGACTAGCAGATTTAGATGGACTTGGCTAACAAACACAAGCTGAACATCAACTAACACTTTTTAAACAGTTACAGCAACAGTTTGTTCTTTTTGGGACAAAGATTTTACATAAATTAATAATAGCTGATCATTGTAAGCACACTTGTGCTTAAATGGTTTATCCTAAACCTCTAAGGCCCTTTCACATTTGAGAGTCTCAGAATCACAGGCAGAACTGCATGATTTTGCCTGTAATTGCAGACAAAATGCTAAAATTACATCCATAAATCTTGACTCATGTCTTAAATCCCAAATCTCAAGTATGGTTCTTTTTTCATGAGCTCAATTAGCAACTATACAATACCTTGGTATTCAATTAACAGTCCCTAGCACTAAAATTTTGCACCATAACTACTCTTCTCTCATTACCAAACTTACACAAGCAATCACTAATATGCAACTATATACACCCTCTTGGGCAGGGCGTATAGCTCTCGCTAAAATGTTTTTGCTCCCACAGATGCTGTATATGTTTAGAACCTTGCCAATCCTGTTATTATCCGCGCACCTTAAAAAACTTAAAAACCCTCATACCTTCATATGGCATGGAAAAAGACCCCGAATAAAAAACAGCATCCTAACCAGAGCTACTAGGCACCTAAGACTGGGAGCTCCAAATATGACTCTATACTACAAGGCAACAATCCTTTCTCACTCCAAAACCTGTTGGAATTCGTCCCATGGTTGTCCTTGGACTCAAATAGAAAAAGCAGCGTGCTAATCAGATATGAGATCCATCATAGGAGCAGGAATGGGCTCGGGCATGCATCGGGAATTGTTTCACTGCCTGTGATTAGTGCGGCGTAGTGCAAACTTCCTGGCGGGCTTGGACACGTGCAGTTCCGAACACGCCCGAGCCCATCCTTACATAGGCGCAGCTATTCTCCAGGCTCACTCTATAAAACCTTTCTTAGACATGACCAAAGCACTCATAAGGACTTGGACCTCTCTCATAACCTCAGCTCATCCACATCGCCCAATTATACTTGGATACTACGTTCAGATCCTTTCAGGACCTACAACAAGAATACTCAATCCCAAGAACTTTTTTTCCAGTATCTTCAGATACGCCATATATTGCAACAGATACGAATCGGAAACTCTCCTCATATAGACCAACTTCTGGACCTCATTGACTCCCCAAAAATAGTAATACCAGGACTCTTGCCCTTCTATACTCTCCTATCCACACCCTCCTCTACTGGAAAATCTCCCACGCTACAAAAATGGGAAAGCATCTTGTCTTTCAAAACCACTCTTGAATCATGGCAAACTGCCTTGACTCTCCCTCTCTAATATTCCCAGTGCATCTCTCACTGGGAATCATCCCAGAAAATTCTATATGACTGGTGTCACACACCCCTCAAATTAGCTAAGATATACCCAGACCAATCCCCACTCTGCTGGAGGCAATGCGGAGAAACAGCCACCTCAATACATATCTGGGGGCAAACATATTGATATAATCGCAAATATTACCGGAATCCACAGCCCACCTAACCCGAAAGCTGCATTATTGAACCTTGATATGGCACTTGGCCAAATACTTTTACCCCCCCCCCCCAATCACCCACATTTTTGTTGGTGCTCCCCTATCTACTGCCCAGAACTGGAAAACGCTGAGCCCCCGGACTGCAATACCTTTATACTAACTCTAAATGAACACGCCTCATGTGAACAAGCTAAAGCTCATCTCCGGCTACAAAAATTCAAGAACCAATGGTCCCTATGTATCAACCACCCCAAGTGCACTCTTCAAATATGAAGATCTTATACACCCTCCCACGTCTGCGATGATAATCCCCTAACCTACTATGAAATGGCACTAAATTTCTATAATCTTTAACAAGAATGCATCTACCCAACAATGTCATCCAATATGGTCTCTATCTTCTAAGAACATTAGGCGCTACATGTCAATAATTCCCCATCCAACAGTTTCATTAACCTCCCTCCTCTCCCTCTCACTCCTCTCTCCCCTTTTCTTCTCTTACTCTTACCTCCTTTCTCCCCCCTTTTATGTACGTTCCAGGCACTCTAACAGACATACGCCTGCGCATCTTCGCTTGTATGTTACTTATATATAAAATGTTGTTATTACAAATATGTAAGAAGAATTACCCACTCTGAGATAATAAACTAAATAGTGAAGAAGACTTGCAACTAAACTAACCACTAGGGCTGTAACACAGTATGATCCCATAAGGGGTGTTCAGGTGGAGTGGTCACTAATTACACCATCAGTTTACATCTCTTGAAATGAATACTAAATTGCTCCTATATTAGTTTTCTGAAAACAACTTCTCAAATACATATCTCCACTCTGTAATACATTACACTGCCTTACCTACGTATGTTGCCTATATTCTCTATCTCTGTATTGTTATACAAAACTCAATAAAAACTATTGAAATTAAAATGCTAAAATTGCGGCAAAATGCGCAACTCGCATTTGGGTGCCATTCATTCTTAATGAAACCCCAAATGCAACAAAACAGGTGTTTTGTTAACCAACAAAACACGCCAAATCGTGCTGTCCAAAAACATGCCAAAGTCAGCTCCACAAAAGGGTACAGGAGCTGCTTTGGCTGCTTTTGGCACAAAGAGCAGCCCTTTCAAATGAATAGTGTCATCCAAAAGGCAGGAGAAAAAAAACTGCAAAAAAAGCATGAAAAATGCAACGCTGCTGCGTTACTAGATGTGAACGGGGCCTAACCGCTGCTTTGTCTGGACAGCTTGGTCTGTTAATGGAAGTTGGAAAACAACTGACACCCTGGCTGGGTCACCAACTGAAAATAAATGAAAAAAGCCTAAAGAACTAAAGCATCCACTACACCTGAGAATTGGTGATCTGCAATTTAATATTTTTTTTTTGTTTTGGGGTTTAATACCACTTTTTAATTTACTTATATTTATATTTAAACCAACTGATGATTTTAGGCAACTTCTGTAGTAGAGTCTGCACATCTACCAAGACCATAATAAAGAGGTCTAACACTCTCTGCTAGGTATTTAATTTACTTTGTAATTTGGAGAATATATCAGGGATGGAAAAAAGCCAGGTTCAATGGTAGAGATACATCCCACCATTAAAGTTCCTCCCTGTAAAAATCCAGGAGGTACTTAGCCCATAAGAATCCACATATCGCTCAAATATCGCTGTTCAGTGTACTGAGCCTTTGGAAGAAATTGCTGAGATGCTGTAATCGTTTCATAATTTTGTTGACTAATCTCAAGTATTCAGCAGGTTTCAAATGTGTTTTTTCAAATATTTCTAATACTGGCCGCATTATTCTAGAGTCAGCTAATCCAATACAGAAAAGTACTCGAAATCATATTCCTTAAAAAAAAAAAAGAATCAAGATACAATTTTTTTTTTTTAAATGATCGCTGTTTATAAGAGCCTTGGCAATTCCTCCTTTTCTAAGGCTTAACCCTGGTGGTGTGGAGTAACATATGTAAAAAATATTAATTTTGTTTTATCCTCTTTTTCTACATTTTAGATCCCTTTAAACCTTTCATCATATTTTCAAACCGCCATGAAATCCGCCGAATAGATTTAAATAAAGGTGATTACAGTGTTCTTGTACCAGGACTGAGGAACACAATTGCTTTGGATTTCCACTTGAACCAGAGCACCCTCTACTGGACAGATGTGGTTGAGGACAAAATATATCGTGGGAAGCTGTCTGAAAGTGGAGGTAAGTGCGATATAGTGTACTTGCATCATAATGCAGTTAATAGCTTTGGTACACCACATTAAGTATCTGCTCCATTGAAAAGTATCCGGGGTATGTAATTAAATAAAGAGCAAAGTAAAAAGTACAGTGATTCACTTTCGCTAAAATGTACTGTATATAATATATGCAGTTATTGCACAAGCCATTAAGGTATTTGATGCTATTAAAGAATAATTTCTGTTGCAGCCTACATCCAAAAAACGTTATTTTGTTTCTTTGCATTTTCTGGAGGCATTCTATACCCTTTTATGTTTTCCCAAGTAATAACATTTTGCTCAATTGGCTAATTTTGTAGTGTGTTTTCTGCTGGGATGATCATTTGATTATAGCAGGCAGGCTCTCTCTCAGCATTAAAAAAATAGAAAGTGACTGGAATGCAATTGCCAGTTTCTGCAGACCATCATCAGGTAGAAACTAAGGGATGCTTTTTCTTTGTGCCAAAAAAATTGTTACAGCTAGAGCAAAATCTCCAAAAGATCAAAGAAAAGGATCAAGTGCTATAGGTTGTTTTTCATTATTTACTGAGATATAATTCTAAAGTCTAAATGTTCTGTAATGTATAAATAGCAAAGACTAATGCTGGCTATGCACGTGACAAATTTGAAAACTAGATTTAAAAAAAAAAAATACAACTAAAGACAAAACTTGTTTTAAAGTCTTTGATTGGAGAGGAATTAGAACATGTCGGCTTTTATTGCTGTCTGTGCCCCCCATAGGGAGATTCACCCTCTCTATTTGTCCTGTTTACCATTATCACTGATGGTGAAAGTAAAAGAAAATCCCAAATGTTGGGTTGTCCCCAGAAAAGTAATGGGAGGGAATCCCTCAACGGGGGCACTAGTTCTGGTGATCTGGGGGTCCCCAAAGAATTGATTTAATTTACAGGGATTTCCTCTCACTTGCTGTTTGGTTATGGGACACAAAGTGAAGGGAAATCTCTGCAATGGGACACAGATGGCAAAAAAAAAAAAAAAAATTCGAACGGGTTATATATAACCCTCCCTTACTTTGTACAAAATAAAAAAAAATGTTTTGCCTATAGTTCTACTTTAATTACACATGGTGTCTATTTTTTCTTGGTTTCAAGTAACCAAATTATTAAAACATCCATGAAAAATGTATCAAAGCCCATTTAGTTCCAGTTGAAAGGCATGTTGTATTAATTTCCAGTGGTCTGGTCACTTGAAACAGTTGGAAGTATTCTGTGATTTGCTACAGAATTTCAAAATGTATTCTGTTTAGAATAAATTCACATCATCACCACATATATTCACTAGAATATAGCTAGAAAATAGCAACGCGGGAGTCCATTCCCAGTACCTTAGCAATGACTTCTACTACACATATTGTACGCATACTATTTTTACATTTGGTGTATAGCAGAGTCTCCAGCCAGACTGTATTAGGTAAAATTGGGGGGGTTACACATTGGAGGGCTGTGTAAAAGTTACTCAGCAGTGATAATTAAGTATTACAGTCTATTACCACAATTCAGCACTGCCTAGAGTGTTGTCTGGTCCGGATTGCACATCATGATCTGCTTAAT
Source organism: Glandirana rugosa (assembly GCA_018402905.1). NCBI lineage: Eukaryota > Metazoa > Chordata > Amphibia > Anura > Ranidae > Glandirana > Glandirana rugosa. The sequence goes on along the minus strand of BLSH010026895.1, from coordinate 1,812,364 downwards.
GATACCCTTCCTAGCCGGAAAACATTCATCACGATACCAGAGTTAATTAGCATTCAGAGCTTGCTGTTAATGCTAATTATAGTCTGATGGCAATTACAAGGAGGAGGGTACAGGGAAAACAAAATGCTAATTCTTCCTTAGCCCTGTACAAGTAGGTCTACTGCAGAGTTCACTTATGTTGCATTTTTATTATCCTACAAAGCCCTTGGGAAAGGTATGTGGCTAGTTAGATAGACTGTAGTTGACCTCCATGTTTTTCACAGAAAACTCTGTGAAGGTTGGAGAATACGGTGGCAGGAAAGGTGACATAGAACTGAGTTGAACATTGATATTTAGAGAGAACTTTTCTTTTGGAGCCACCAATAATTTGGCAGCTTTTTTGAGGCTGCCTCTATGAAATAGTAAATGGTAAGTTAAAGTGGATGTTAACCCAAGGAAAGAAAAAAAAATTATTAATAATTCTGCCTAGTAGACTATAGCATGTAATGTCATCTGTGCCCAGTCTTGCCACAAAGACTTAATCCAGCTCTGAGCAATCCTGTTATCTTTTTCCAGTAAGAGAAATATTGTCTAACTGGGAAATAGGAATTAGTCTTCCTGTGCTGAGTGACAAGTCCTTTCCTTATCTCCTGCAGGGAGCATACAGAGTTTCACACTTCCCCTTCCTTTCTTCTCCAGCTTTCAGTATAGAGGTGGGTGGGAAGTCTTGTGACATCACAACTCCACCCACCGAGCTTCAGCAAAGAGAAACAACCACTGATTCTAGAGTTTTGCAAGGCTGTTACTGCTGAAGTTGGGGACATTTGCAAGGTAGGGATACATGCAGGAGGCTTGCATGTATACTGTATGTGTGTATATGTATGTGTATATATATATATATATATATATATATATATATATATATATATATATATACACACAATATATATATATATATATATACATATACACACATTATATATATATACATATACACACATTTTATATATATATATACCCATAAACATGACAGGGGGACATGGTTAATGTGTTGGGGGGGTCTGATCGATTAAGAAGGAAGTCAGTAATGTTCTTCCTTCCCCCTCAGTCCCCCCCCCCCCGTTTCTCTCTTTTCTTGGCTGCAATATAACAAAGAGTGAAAAATTTATAATTAATACTGTGCCAGTAAAATAAAAGTTTATTTGGCTTTGTCAAAAAGATACACTGCGTTTTGGGAGGAAGGTGTTGAGTGGTTTCAGGGATGTTAATCCATTGAGATCTGAAGGTCCTGCTCTAAACACTTTTCCACCAAGTCCTCCTTTCACTCTCTGCCTGTGTGTATGAAACTAAGATCGCTTCCTAAGAGAGAAATATATGGATGTTTTTATGACCCCCCACCACTATGTGTGGACAGCAGGCTGCTATAAAACTGGCAGGGAATGTACAGATAATTGAAGGTCTGTTTATAAAAGATTTTTTATGACATTCACTCAGTGAATGTTTGTTGGACATTCACCTGTTTGTCATGTATGCAGATGCTGATGGGTGAATAATGTTTGAGTTTAAATCTGTTGGGCAAATCTTGTTTGCTGTTGAAATCGCTATTACATTTTATGCAACTAACCAGATTCACCCAAGTTTAGTTGCAAACAACATAATAGAGAAACAAACAAGCAGATAAGGAGAGGACTATTGCATGGAAGGAGGGGGCTGTTCTAGGAAATTAACCAGTCAAATTTTCTGTCGAGTTCAGAGGTACATTGTAAGTGAGTAAAAAAAATGATACAAAGGAAAAACAAGTAAGTAAACATGTGAAATACCTGATTTTATGTGTTTTACCTGCATTTTCTTAAGTAAATGACAGGATCTCCTTGAGAGCTGTTTAGATATTAGCTAAATAGGGAGTGCGTTGTTTACAACGTATCAACTGACTGATAGACTTGTATTGTGAGAGGAAGCATTAAAGTGCAAAGTAATAACCAAAAATGGTTGTACAAATATAATTACTATCTATATATAATAAACAGCACAGTGCTGTCTGTGATTTCCTTTTTTCATTTGCACGGTTTCTGGAGAACTTTTACAGTAATGTCTTTGATCATCCGAATTCTGTGAGAAGTTCCTCCCTGCACACTGACTATGGGGATTATCACTCATTCAGCACTGCCATCATTCCTAGAATACCTTGTATTTTTTTCATTGAATACAAGGTGTTCTCTGGTTGGGCAAGGTGGAGAGGAGGGCTGGTGATGTCATTCTCTGCCTTGTCCAATCAGAACATGCCTTGCATTTGTTGAAATAATAAAAGCCTTTCTATGAATGGCATCAGTGCTGAGTGAGCAATCCCTTTTGGTCAGTGTGAAGAGGGGCAGCTGCTTGCACAGAACTTGATCAGGATCCAGAAGATTGTGTCTACTGTTGAGATATGGGCTATATATACTTACATTGTACCAAGCTGGTCCAATGTAAGTATGCAATGCAGATAATTCCTGGAGTTCAGCTTGAGGGCCGCTTCACACCACAGTGTCTGTGTTCCAGATGCACTTCTGCATACACTTTTGAATGCATTCCTGTGTGTTTTTTTGATACAGGGTTTTCCCTCTACTACTTCATTTCAATTCAGACATGTGCATTCTGCTACATTTTTAATGCGCTTTGATGTGTTCCATACAAAAAAAATGCAGAAGGTTCTCCGTTTTTTGACTGCACTGGAACACTCTGCACTGGTGTGAACTAGGACCATTGGAATACTTGGAAAACACTCTGCATGCATTTTTGATGCATATTGAAAATGCACTGGGCTAGGTCTAGTGAGAACCAGCCCTTAATAAAGAATTTCATTGATACGGCACTTAGTGGATTTTCTCTTTAAATGATCATGTTATGCTGTAGTAGATCAATATGCACCATTATGTACCATCTGCCAATGTTTTTCTTTTGTAGCGCTCACCAGTTTTGAAGTCATTATCCAGTATGGCCTTGCAACTCCTGAGGGTCTGGCTGTGGATTGGATTGCTGGAAATATTTACTGGGTAGAGAGTAATCTAGACCAGATTGAAGTGGCCAAGCTAAATGGTACTATGAGAACAACTCTTTTAGCTGGAGACATTGAACATCCTCGCGCCATTGCTTTGGATCCTCGAAATGGGTTTGTATTTGTTCTTTTTTTTTTTTTTTTTTTTTTCTTTTCTTTTTTTTGTACAATCGTGGTAAACGGGGAGACTGACTTACACTGTCGGACATGCACATTTACATCTGAGTCACATTTTTTTTTTTTTTTCATTTTAAATCATAAACATTATTTTAATACTTTCAAAAAGATATTTTCAAGACTCCTTTTTGTACTCATACCAGGCTCTAGATAGAGATGACAGTGTTGGTGATAGGATAACTTCTGGCATGTTGAGTAAAGGGGGATTATTTTATGAGCAAAAATAGGGTCTGTTATACAAAGTAAGGAAGTTGTGCATGATGCATGCAGAGACTAGCAATGATGAAAGGAATCTATGCTTAAATAAACATGGATTATGAAAGGGGCCATGTTTTAAAGCCCTACTCCAGGAAATGTGAAAATGATCCCTTACAATGGGACTGTGACCATACTGCAGGGGTTAATTGCTTGTTTACTCTAGGGGAGAGTAGAATTTCTTTTAGTTTCCTGAATCTCTACTCCTCAGTGGTGGACTGCCCCTTGGTGTCATCATATCCAGTGTAGGACTGCATTGGTCTTGATGACATCAGGATCTTTGGACTCCTGGAGCATGGGGGAGAAATGACTGCAGAACCAGTCTAGAAGAGTGAAAGATCAGATAAATAAATGTACCATAACAAGTTGCATAGACCTAAACGAGCAACTAATCCTGACAGTTTGGGGCAGCCTTTCTACAAGGGATACATTCTTACAAACCGTAGCAATAAAACATTTATTTACCTTTTTTAATTGTAATACAAATGTTCAGCTTTACATGGTTTTATAAATAATTTGTACATTTTTTTCACTGTATGATAAACTTATTAGGAGCCTGTTATAAAAGGTATATCATAATTATTGGTCCTTCTACAGTGTTTTTTTTCTTTGGGTTATACTGCCATTTAGAGGATTGAACAGTGGCAAACTAACTGTAGACCAGCATACTATAACCCTTCCTACTATTGGCATCCCTCAGTTTTTTGCTAGTGTCCTAGGGGGACACACCTCTTTTCTGCAACTCTACTTTAAGACTAATTTTTTCGGTAGCATCCTTTTTTCTTTCCTCTATCATCGTTTTTTTTTTTTTTTTCTTTCTTCCATCATCGTTTTTTTTTTTCTCAATCCTAAACCTGGCTTTTGGAGTACCATGTTTGGAACCCACTTGTCTGGGCGTGCAGGGATTGCATTGAAAAGGAACTTCAAGTACTGTGTTCCTCAAAGGGCGCTTTCCAGATTCTGGTATTCGGATAAAAGTTATCTGTGGAGTTCATTCTAGATCTAGAGCTATTGGCATTTTCTTAGTGTTTGCCCTTTCTCTGAAGACTCCCTTTGCTGGGTGCCCTTATTCCCCATTCTTTCCATGTAAAACCTTGTGACACTGATTGCTCAGTTCATCCACTGGGTGAAGTGTCATGCACACTCCACACTCTTCCCTGCTGCTCCTGAATAGAGCCTTGTTGTTCTTCAGTCTTCGATCTATTCCTGCTGCCCGCCTACAGTGACTATGGTCATCTCAGAGCATCTGACCCTCACCTTTGACAGCTGTCCTGGGTTTAGGGTGTACCTGAGGTCATGCCTCTTACCCTGAGCTAATACGTTTCCTTTCTGCCACACAGTCCCGGCATGTCTGAATCTAGGCATGGGAGGGACAGTTCTGCTGTATCTGGTGTCCCCAGCTCACATTTTGTTAATAGCTCCAAGGCTACTTGCAATGTACCTTCCGATGGTGCAGATATCTGCAGCCTGGAATCATGTTATCCTTTGACCTTCGAGTCTGATTTGTCCTAGGATACCTTTTTTAATATATAGCGTGCCAAGGCCCTCTCTTCTCAGTCAGTGCAGGGGATTTGGTTGCAAAGAAATCTCATCTGCCCAACAACATCCTGGAACTTTGGGCTGCTTGGTTGTCTCTGTATTGTTGGACCATAATGGATGGAGGGTGATCTGATCCAAATTCAGTCAGGCAACTGAATGAACATACCTCAATCATCAGGGAGGAACGAGAAGTCTTGACATGACAAGAGAGGTAGATCTGATCCTGCCCTGGGCAAAACTTCCAGCCTTGTTAGCTGTGTACATTCCAGGCATAGGCAGTTGGCAGATACTCTATCGGCTCGATCAGATCATCATTATCTTCTGTCCCTAGGGCAGATTTGCCATCCTGTTTCAGAGTCTCTAACTTTAATGGCGTGGCTGTCGAAACCCAGGTTTTGAGAAACAAGGACATCTTAGTCTGTGATTCCTAAGATGCTAAAGGCTTAGAAGTCTACTTCTAGCAAGGTCTATCATTGGTCATCAAACATGGAAGGCATACTTCACTTTATGTGAGTCTTTGGGTTTCCACCCCAGGAGCTTTTCCATGGCATGAATTCGCTACTTCATTCAGCTGGGTCTGAACCAGTGTTTAGCTGTCGGCACTGTCAAGAGTTAGGTTCTTGCTCTTTCTCTTCTGTTTCAGAGACCAATGGCTTCATAGGCTTGGTTCAGACCTGCATGGGCTGTCTTTTGCCTGTAGGGCAGCCCATTCATTTCAATGGGCTGCCCTATGTGCAGAAATGTGAGAAGTCTTTTTTTTTTTTTTTTTTTTTTGTGGGTGTTTTAATCGTGCTGCACAGAACTGCATGGTGCAAGCTAAGTTTCTTAACTGTCTGCCTTTTCCTGCATTTCTGCCTCCACATAGGGGTAAGGAGGTGTTGAGGCCCAGGACTTCCTTCTTGCATAAGGTAGTGTCTGCTTTTGACATCAACCAGAACATGTTCTTCCATCCTGCTGTCTAGCCGCACTTCAGCTAAAGGATTACCCTCCATGGTCTAGATGTGGTTTGGTCTTTGCGAATCTCATCTTTCAACCACTGCTTCTTTCAAGAAGAAGGATTCAGTTTTTGTTATTCTGGATGGATCCTGTAAAGTGTCTGGCTTCTTATTCCAGTTACTGTAGGTGGAGCAGACAGACCATCATTCAACATTTATGAGTACTTCTTTGACTTTTTGACATCAAACAATGGTTTCTAGTTTTTTCATGCTGGTACCCTGGTCTTCTATTCACATGTTCTCTATGTTTCTACCAGGGGCACATTGCAGCCTCATTTGATGTCAGCATAGGGCATGAGGTCATGTATGCTGCACTTTTGAGCTGTAGGCAGTCCCTATTTTTTTTTTTTTTTTTTGGGGGGGGGGCTGTTTTCGGTTGTTGCTCTGTTGCCTACCTGTTGCTTTTGGAAGTCCTGAAGGGTTTAGACTTCCTGTTTAATTACATAGATGTGAAAAAAGGATTTTTTTATACATCAGAAAATACTTTTTGTTAGCCCACTGAAGGACACAACTCCCACCCCTCTATGTTTACAATCATGCTCTCAGTGCTTTGAACATACTGGTAGTAGGAGGGGTTATCCTGGGCTGGCCTGCAGTTTTTTGTTTGCTGATGTCCAGTCCTTCTACAGACGGCAGTATAACCCAAAGGTTTAAGACGCGTGTCCCTCAATGGAGTCCAAGAAAAAGATTTTACAGTGAGTAAAGAAGACTTATTGTTTAAAAGTCTTGGAATAGGTTTGAAAGGCTACATCCAAGAAAAAGAAAGCCAACTTGGTCCATAAAATTTATGTAAACTTGTATGCTCTGTAATTCACCAATTACAGAATTACAGCTTAACTCACTTAATGCCTACCCTCACTGCAGCTAAGGATATAAAAGTTTAATGTACATGCCAAGGTCATGTATTGGTTAATAGGTGCTTATTCACTCTGCTTACTGGTTGTAAAAGTGAATCCAGTAAAAGAATGAACGATGCCAAAGTTCAAGTTTCTTCTGTTTAAATGTTCATTTACAGAAACTAATTGCAAAATGCAAACCTAATTTTGCAATGCTCAGCATATTTTGGAAAGCACAATATGTTTGTCTGTTCTATTTGGATGGAACTCAGAACAGCCCACAGTTTTGGTTTAGTCATTAGAATTATACATAATATTGTCTTATCTGATACTGGCTTATCTATTTTCAATGACCCAGTCCAAAGATAAGCATTTTGAACTTTAAGGCCTCATGGTGACTGGTTTCTTGTAAATGCTGTTTATCCTGACAGGCGAGAATCAGCGTTCTAAACTCACTTAACCACTTGCCGACCGCTTATTGTATATGTACGGTGGCAGTATGGTGCTGTCTCGCGTGTGCAGTTAGCAGGTGGGAGCGTGTCGCCAGCGGCGCACTCTCATGCCCGCACTCTGGAGGAGTGTGCTCGCGGCTCGGGCGGAGCCGCGATGACCTGCCATAGAGAAAGAATGTGGAACCGCCGATGTAAACACGGCGGTTCCTCGCTCTGTCAGTGAGCATGTAAGAGATCTACTGATCCCTGTTACTGGGGTCAGTTAGATCTCTTATGCCCCTGGTAGCCCAGCCCCCTCAGTTAGAACACACCTAGGGAGCACAGTTAACCCCTTCCCTGCCAATGACATTTATACAGTAATCAGTGGATATTTAAATTTCTGATCGCTGTATAAATGTCATTGGTCCCAAAAAAGTGTCAAAAATGTCTGACATGTCTGCCGCAATATCAAAGTCCTTATAAAAATCGTAGATCGCCGCCATTACTAGTAAAAAAAAAAAAAAATGTAAAACTCCAGAAATTAATTCTCAAGGTTTGTAAACGCAGCAACTTTTGCGCAAACCAATTAATAAATGCGGATTGCGATTTTTTTTTTTTTTTTTTTTTTTTTTACCAAAAATATGAGGAAGAATATAAATCAGCCAAAACCTATAAATAAATTAGTTTTTTTTAATTTATTTTTTTGGATTTATATTGTAGCAAAAAGTAAGAAATATTGTTTTTTGTTTTTTTTTTTTTTTGCAAAATTGTCGCTCTTCTTTTTTTGTTTATAGCGGTGATCAGAAATGACGCAGAAGTGATCAAATACCACCAAAACAAAGCTCTATTTGTGGGGAAAAAAGGACACAAATTTTGTTTGGGTACAACGTCGCACGACCCCGCAATTGTCAAGCGACGCAGTGCTGAAACGCAAAAAGTGCTCTGGTCCTACAGTGGGAAATCCTTCCGGGGGGTGAAGTGGTTAACCTCTTCAGCCCGAAAGGTTTACTCCCCTTCATGGCCAAGCCATTTTTTGCAATACGGCACTGCATTATTTTCCCACAAATAGAACTTTCTTTTGGTGGTATTCAATCACCTCTGTGGTTTTTATTTTTTGCGCTATAAACAAAAAAGAACGACAATTTTGAAAAAAAAAACCAAAACATTACTTTTTGCCTTTAACCCCTTCCTTACCGGGCACTTAAACCCCCCTCCTGCCCAGACCAATTTTTGGCTTTCAGTGCTGTCGCATTTTGAATGACAATTGTGCGGTCGTGCGACGTTGCACCCAAATAAAATTTGCGTCCTTTTTTCCCCACAAATAGAGCTTTCTTTTGGTGGTATTTGATCACCTCTGCGTCATTTCTGTTCGCCGCTATAAACAAAAAATGAGCGACAATTTTGCAAAAAAGAACAATATTTTTTACTTTTTGCTAAAGTACAAATCCATTAAAAAAAATATTCATCAGTTTTGGCCGACATATATTCTTCTACATATTTTTGGTAAAAAAAAAAAAATCGCAATCGGCGTATATTGATTGGTTTGCGCAAAAGTTATCGCGTCTACAAACTGGGAATTGATTTATGGCGTTTTTATTTTTTTATTTTTTTTACTAGTAATGGCGGCGATCTGTGATTTTTAGCGGGACTGCGATATTGCTGCAGAAATGTCGGACATTTTTTACACATTTTTGGGACCAATGACATTCATACAGCGATCAGAAATTGAAATATCCACTGATTACTGTGTAAATGTCACTGGCAGTGAAGGGGTTAACCAGCAGGGGGCAGTGAAGGGGTTAACAAATGTTCCCTGGGTGTGTTCTAACTGTTGGGGGGCAGGGCTGGTCGGGACATAACAGATCTAACTGATCCCAGTGACAGGGATCAGTAGATCTGGTATGTCCCCTGTCACAGAACGGAGAACCGCCGTGTTTACAACGGCGGTTCCCCGTTCTGAGGCTCCTAAAAGAGATCGGCGGGTCTCGGGCGCGCGCGCCGCCACTGCCGCCAGGGGGCGCGCCAGGAGCGTGCACAGTGGACGACGTCCGGGCATTTCAGATCCGCGCTGGAGCCGTACTTCGGCAATAGCGCGGATCTGAAGTGGTTAACCTGTAAAAAAATCAAATTGAATTATCAATTTAGGCCAATATGTATTCTGCTACATATTTTTGGTAAAAAAAATTCCAATATGCGTATATTGATTGGTTTGCGCAAAAGTTATAGCGTATACAAACTGTGGGATATATTTATGGAATCTTTATTTTTTTTTTTTACTAGTAATGGTGGCGATCAGTGATTTTTAGCAAGACTGGGACATTGTGGCGGACAAATTGGACACTTAAGTGACACTTTTTGGGGACCAGTGATATTATTACAGTGATGAGTGCTAAAAAAATCTACGGTCACTGTACTAATGACACTTCCAGGGACAGATTTAACATCAGGGGTGATCAAGGGGTTAAATGTGTTCCCTAGGAGTGCTTTCTAACTGGGGGGAGGGGGCTGCTTTGACTGGGGGAAAACAGAGATCCGTGCTTAGCAGAAACACAAGATCTTCATCTTCCCCTCTCACAGAACGTGGTCTGCCTTGTTTACATAGGCAGATCGCCATTCTGCTTCTCCGGAGAATGATCGGCGGGACCCATTTATTGGCTCCCACTGTGTCCAATCACAGCAGGAGCGGGTCACCAATGACGTGCACCCTAGATCCAGTGCACGAAATAACCTACAGGTACGTAATTTCGCACGAGGGCCACCCTGCCGTAGTAAATCTGAGGAAGTAAACTTCCCTAGTTTGTTTGTACCTATAGGTAAGCCTATAATAAGGCTTACCTATAGGTACTGTAAACCTCTCCTAAACTTGCACCGTTTAGGAGATATTTACTGTATATCCTGCTGATTACGTCATCTGCGCATGCACTCTGAAGGAACAGCCGTTCGTGCCATTTCTTCAGAGTCGTGTGCCATGACTGGCGGCTCCCGAGCACATGCACGGGAGTGACGTCATTGTGGCTCCGGCCACTCACAGTGCTGCAGGGGCTTCATTCTAAGGTAAGTATTTCATAATGAGCTAGTATGCGATGCATGCTAGCTCATTATGCCTTTGTTTTACAGGTTTTTTTTTTGGGGGGGGGGGGGGGGTTACAAACTTTTTAAGAAGCTAAGCTGTATTTTGAGCCTAGTTGAGTTTAACAGAGTTTGGGAGTTTATTTCATTGGCCAGAAGTTTAATTTATTCTGGCCATTGAAATAAACAGCAAAGTGCTTTAAAAGGTAAAGTGTGGAATTGGATATATACAGGTATATTAGAAACCTCCATGCTACATTTTAAGAGTCCCTTGACCATTTTATCAATCAGAATCTGTTGATCAGATTTAAGAGAAAACGTTACAAAGGAAAAGGGGACTGGCAAGTGAGTCCAGAAAAGATGCAAGGAATGCTTAATTCTTTACAAAAAAAAACAACTAACTGGTTTAATAAAATGTTAATTAAGCCAAATAGAAAATAAAGTATCCATTTTAGAAAAAAACACAAGCTAGGGGAATGGTGGTATATATTTATTTTTTTCTAGTGAGAAAAATAGCTGATGGATTGGCTTACAATTGCTAATACTGGCGGATCAGCCCAGTCTGGGTCAATTTTGTCATTACTACAAGCAGGTAATTATTTAGGACTATTATGCATCTAATTATAATAGTTCACTAAGTTGTTTGTTTTTCTGTTTATAGAATCCTCTTCTGGACTGACTGGGACTCCAGCATGCCACGTATTGAAGCTGCATCCATGAGTGGGGAGGGACGGAGGACAATACACAAGGAGACTGGATCAGGAGGTTGGCCAAATGGCCTCACTGTGGACTATCTGGAAGAACGTATTCTTTGGATTGATGCCAGGTACAACACCAATTCTTATCAAGCATTCATTTGTACAGTGAAGCTTGAAAAACCCATAGCAGAAAAGATGCTTACCTTTAGATTGCTATAATGTAGATTTGACTAAAGAATATTATTTTATGACAACGTTGGCATTTATCATGTCTGATATAGGCCAAAATGTTAAATACATGATGTTAGAAGAGACTTCACTTTTTATTAAAGTGGTTGTAAAACCTCTCATATACCCAGTGAAGTGATTAGCCTCAGATGATACAGAGAGATGCAACAAATCCTCCTACATAAGTTGTACTTGTTTATCTGCAGTGTTCTCTTGTCTACATCCCTTAGTGGAGAATTATGATAAAATTCTTCATCTGTCAGTATCACAGAGGTGGGGGCGGAGAGCTGCAGTTAGAGTGTGTGAGAGCTGATTGGAGAAAATGGAAACACCCCCTTCACACACAGCACATGAACTAAGGAAAGATACAGAGCTGTGTTGTGAATAGACAAGCTGTGTGCTGCGCAGTGTGCTGTGTGCTGCGCCTCTCCAGTCACAATGTATCTCATGTGTCGGGGAAGCTTCTCAGAAGTGACTCTGATGCTGATAACAGAGGAAGGAAGCACACAAGTAAACACTACAGATATATATGCTTTGTTCAGATTTCATGACAGAGGTTTACATCCACTTTAAATTGCAAGATAATAGTGAAATGATTATATTTATCTACAAATGTAGATCTTTAGATTTTTTTCTTTTTAAAATCTTTTCTAGTTTTCTGTAAAACCATATCTGTAGAAAAGGTTTCTGTCCACATTAGAGGTGAAAAGACTCCTTCATTGATGTACAGGTCTAATATAAGTACCTGTGTATTATACTTTGCAGTCCAGTACATTATCTACTGTAGATGCCTTATGTCAGGCCTCGACAAACCCCAGGCGCCAGGTCGCCATGGCGACCAGAAATCGCGTCCTGGCGAGTGTCAGCCGTTCCTTCTATCACTATGCACTATGGTAAAACAGCTTGTCAGATTCAGCGAGAGCCGTTCTCTGCTTAATCTAACAGCTGTTAAACTTGGCCGGCTGCCCGGATATTGTTGAGAGTTAGGAAGAATAAACAAGCAACAATGTATCTTCTTCTTTCAAAGCAATTATCTCCCGGGCTATCAGGAAAGTTTAACCATTTATAGACTAAACCCTCTCTCACATTAGTGGCTTACAATTAAATATCCAGTGTTTTCTGCTAGAAAATGACTTGGAACCCCCAAACATTATATATTATTTTTTAGCAGAGACCCTAGAGAATAAAATGGTGGTTGCTGAAATATTTTATGTCACATGGTATTTGCGCAGCGGTCTTTCAAGCACAATTTTTTGGAAAAAATACACTTTTAATGAATAAAAAAAAACTAAACAGTAAAGTTAGCCCATTTTTTATTTTTGTATAATGTGAAAGATGATGTCACAACGTGAGAAAAGTGACCTTTATTCTAAGCAACAAAATTGTGATAAAGCCCTGTGTACCATCAACAATTACCACTCTATGTGCAGCTGGGCTCCAGTATTTCATGGTGACCGGAAACCCACCAGAGCAATGAAAAGTCACTGTGGGGGACACACATGTAGGCAGGAAGTGACTGCAAAGAGGCAGCAGAAGATCAGCAGCGCTGGAATACTTTTGTTTAGATGTGCAAGTTGGGTGGTAAAAATGTGCAGTAGAGACATGTTTTTGGCACCCACCATTGGCCTCCCTTAGGCAGCAGATGAGGGCATTTTACATGCCGCAGTCACTATGCATTTGGCATAATGAGGAGTTTCCCCCATAACAGATTTTTTAGTGTCACTCTTTCTGGCCAGCCTATAACCCTGATGTAACGGTGAAGTTATTGACTGGCTGCTCTGCTGTAAGTAAGTTAGGGTTAGGGGGCGCAAATTACTTGTCTTACCCGTGGCGCTGACAACCCCACACTACGCTATAAAAAATTGTCTCCTAACTTTTTTAGCTGGCTGCTAGATTCAAGGCAAATTTGTCAAGCCCTGCCTTATGTGGTAGTTCTTTTTTTAGTGATTGTTAAGATACAACATGGAGTTGAAATACTAACTTGTAACAAGATGGAGTCACCAGACACTATTTCCTCAAGATTTAGAAATGAACTATAAGTGAACTGTTGAATATCTCCTGTTGTGTTCGAAATTATTTCTACTACTTTTAGCCTTGTCTAGACAATGTAGGAATAAGATAATGTCTGTAAGACTTGGTCCGGAATGGTAACTATTGTTACTGATGTGTGGGATGATGGTTAGAAGCAAGGAAAGGACGTAAGGTCTTTTGCCTTTGGCTAAGATTCTGTCTTTTATATTATGGGTTTCTTGCATGTTATTTTAATTATCACTTTAGCGAATATACAAAATTCCATTAGTATGCAAGTGTCATTTATCTGCAGTTATCGCCATTTATCATTTATGTGACATTTGCAATGTTATCTCAGATAATCAGAATTTCCCCTTTTCCCATGGATATGTGCTCGAGCTAGAGAATAATGAGAATAGGATAGATGCTATATAATAGACAGGATACGTAATACTCAATATGGCATAGAAGCTGTGTGTTTAATCCTGTACTTTGTCACTCTGCCCTTTGATGCTTTGTGATTCAATGTACACTGCTATTTACTCAGTAAATCATACATAGACTGAAGATATATCTGTGTGGATGTTTTTCATTGCAAGGCTATTCTTAACATCATTCGCTCATAGATGGCCCTAATTTTTATGGACATAATAGAAAGCCATTCTAATATATTTGGAAGCCTTGTGCCCTGATATGGTGGAAGACTGTCTATGAAGTTTGTGCTACTTGAAAAAATAGATGACAGGGTGTGTAACTGATGCAGTGCTTTGACGCATTGGAGATGTAGTCCAACATGAACCATGTCTAGACTTCACTTACCTGAGGGTGAAAGCAAAAATGGCAAATCTTTTGTTACACTATCTGTGTAACCCTGTCTTCTGTTTATTTCATTTTTAAAATTCGCGCGGGAGCCGCCAGTCCCGGCATGATCACAGTGAAGAAACGGCACGGAGGCCGTTTCTTCACTGCGTATGTGCAGAAATGACGTTGGCACATTTAGTACACTGCATATCTCCTGCACCGTGCAGGTTTAGGAGATATGCAGGGCACCTACAGGTAAGCCTTATCATAGGCTTAACTGTAGTTTAAAGTGGTTGTCATGAGTGGACAACCACTTTAAAGGAATGGCTGGATAAATGTATGTACATTTTTCAAGACTTTTACTATTGTGGGAAATATTAAACTGAGGATGAAAGTTTGATTTGTGTGTTCTAAGCATGATACATTGTTATAGCTCTTTTTGCTCCTCAGATCAGATGCAATTTACTCAGCGAAGTATGATGGCAGCGGACACATTGAAGTACTGAAAGGCCATGAGTATCTGTCACATCCTTTTGCTGTCACACTGTATGGCGGAGAGGTGTACTGGACAGATTGGAGGACCAACACCTTGGCAAAGGCAAACAAGTGGACTGGCCAGAATGTGACAGTTGTACAGCGCACAAACACTCAGCCCTTTGATCTTCAGGTTTATCATCCATCCCGACAGCCACTAGGTAAACTCATACTTTGTTTATCAGGATACATGTTACATAATCATAACTAGAAGGATAAATAATCACCCAACTCAAGTTCCCATACATCTTCTGAAGGAAGGGTGACATTGTCAGCATAAACCCACTTATTGATGGTTGTACCACAGACATCAAATTAATTACCATGAATAAAATTCTGCACTGGCAGAGTCAGTTGATATGATACAATAAGATGTGTAGTGGAGCAAAATTCCTAGCAGCTCCATCATGAGGAATTTTGTATGCTTTACTTGGGAGGTCATATCAATGTTTTTCCAGATTTTATTTTATCCTTGCCCTATAGCATTTGTTTCATAAAATGTGACCATTTTTTCTTCTATTTTGAATAATCAGCTCCCAATCCATGTGCGGAAAATGATGGGAGAGGGCCCTGCAGCCATTTGTGCCTTATTAACTACAACCAGACATTCGCCTGTGCATGTCCACATCTTCTGAAACTCTCTCCAGACAAAAAGACCTGCATTGGTAAGTTTATGTGGATCCACATGCTGCAAAAACAGCCAGACCAGTCCACAACTCACACAAGTTCTCCTGCAGTCTAGCATGCCGCAATGAAAACTGTTCTAATCAACATTATTCTTGCTTCTTGAGTAGAGCTGTTGATTAGAGCAATGTTCAGGTAGGTGTGACAGAGACACGGGCTGCTACTTTTATGTGAAAGCAGTAGTTCGCCTCTCATTGTGCTGTCAGTACAGGGTGTTTTAACCCCTTAGGCATCACTCTGCAGATTTTTTTTTTTTTAAAAAAGCTCAAAACAAAGGTATAATCATTACTGTATATGCAGCCTGACTGTATTACAGTAACAATTTAAGAGGGTTCAATTGGGCTTTAACATGAATCTCTACCTGAATGTTGTTTGTAACATCCCCTGTAAGGTTTTAAGCGCTATGCATGTTCATTTGTGATTTCCTTTCTCACTTATTGTTCTGGTGACAATTGGCACTGGCATTAAATGTAATGGGAAATCCAACATTTTACAGGAAACGAGGAAGGGAGGGGCAAATTGGGACTTTAAATGAAGTGGCACTAAGGACCTGGTAAGGCCAAGCACTTCCATCCCTACTACAAATTATAAAATTGAGTAAAAAACGCTGGGGAAAATGGGTGGGACTTTAGATGAAGCAAAATCGGTGGACAATGATGAATTGATGGATTATAGTAACATTCATAATTTATTGATAGACATAAATTCAAAAAAGTACATGATTAACATTGCGTATGCAAATTTCATTGGTAAAAATATCATTACATCACAGTATTGACATGAATAAATACAACGCCCCAATCCATCAAAATTGCATGATTGTACATATCTGGGTAGGACTGATATAAGACTCAATTACATAAGAGTCTGGCCCTTGGCACCCTAGGGAATAAGGTAGATAAAATAATACTGTCCATAGACAGGATCAGGTAAATGATGCACAGCGTTTTTTACGCAATTTTATAACATTTTACAGGAGATGAGAGGAAATGGGGACACTAACTTCGGAGACAGCTGTCAAAAACATGTTTTACTTACTCTAAATTCTTCCCTTTCTAAATAATATTTTGATAAGGGCCTGCACATTTTTTAATATTGCACCATTCATTGTGGATGATTTTGTCATCCTTTGGCCTCTATAATTTGGTCATCGTTGTCATTATGGCTGTGACCTGATAGTGAGGCTTAGTCCTCGTTTTCCCTATACATCTCTATAGATTATTGGCTGTCAGAATTAAGATGGCCACCAAGTTAAAACGAGGCTTGGTTCTTCAGTCCTTCTATATATACGCAACGTTTTAATGCGTTGCCCGTGCCCTTTGATGACGTCAGTTGTGACTAAACATGTCGGGCGGTTGTACGCATTGATGACATCGCGTCCCACGTGACTCGGAAGCATGGGCTAACTATGGAAAAGCCGGCGTTTTGATTTTTTTGTATGCGCATTGATGTTTTACAAAATGTAAGTAGCCATTTGGTCTTTCTTTTTATATTTCAATAAATGGAAACGGTATCACACTATTTGGAGCCCTTTTGTCTTCCATATTACTGAGGTATTTTCATTTGCCATTGAGTGGATTGTTCGGAGTATCCAGAACCCAGTGCCGCCCCACTCTCCTTTGTATATGCCCGCAGAGGCTATCTGCCAGCTGATGTTGTTGTAGAGATAGGTAAACACATAACTCTGGTAAGAGTTCCTTAATTAAGAGTGTGTGGTGACACCGGAACGATCTTCTAATTTTTCTGCACTTGGTGGAGGAAGCTTTATATTTTATTTCCCTCAGTGGATTGCTTGTGGAAAATCCGTCATAGGATAATATTGGACTTCTTGTTACACTTCTTGCACTTTAAGAACTTTGCACATTATGTTATTATTTTATTTAATGTTGACTCTTATCATACACGTGAATACGAATTTGTTAGCACTATTAAGTTATATGGATTGAAATGTTTTATGTTTTATCTTATCGCGATAGATTTGTGGTCACTTACCTATTCATTAATTTTTTTGCATGTGCACTTTAATTTGTCAACTCATATTATTCTGGTTGCGCAGTTTTTTGGTTATTTTAACTTACTCTAAGTGCCCTGTTGCTAGGTGGTGACTTGTAATCTGCCACTTTCTGGTCCACGGTGCCGTGCATCACTTCCTGCCCCCATGTGACTCACATTTCCCTAAAGTCAGTGGGCATCACTGAGCTTAAAAATCACGTTATTTTCCTCTGTCGCCGCCCGTTATGGCAACGCGGCATACATTCGGCGCTATGGCCCCGGTGCAGTGCGCATGCGCAAGATCCAGCATGCGCGAGTACCCAGCATGCACCTCTTCCAGTAAGAGACAGGAAGAGGGTGCGACTGGTCTTCAAATGCCCACAACTGAAATGGAAACTCTCAGGACGAAAAATATGAGCAAAGTAAAAAATATATAGGAAAACTACCCGGATTTAAAGCTCACAATTGTGTTATTTATCTAATGACTTATGACAGAGTGGATGCCAGCAAAAAAAAAAAAATATGTGGGTGAAACTTTGCTTTAAAGCAACCCTGATGCATATCCAACTAGCTAAAACAGAAAGTACCCCGCAAGAGAAGAAGCTAAATGTTCACCTTTATGGTGGATGGTCTGTGAAGACTTTGCACATTTGGAGAGCTCTGAGCACCCCTACTATCCAACAGCCCTGAGTGTGTCAGATAGCGTGTCCCTTGTTGGCCACTGTGGTTCCTCCTGCCAACCTCTATGCCACTACAGGACAGAAAGCTAAATTTCAACATGGTGTTCAACTTAGCAGAGTATTCAGTTTCTTCTTTTGCAAGATAGGGTCACTTTAAAGGAAATAACAGGGCTGGAACTGATTAAGAAAGAAATCAGTGTGTCCCTCTGCATTAAGCTGCAGAAGCGAGTGAAAGGTGTTTGGGGCGTGGCCTTTTCAGAGTCCAGGCTGAGGTTGCTACTCCATTCATTGCAGTAGGACGCCATGGATGTGCAACTTCTAGGGGTCACCCTTCCTTTCTTGAACTTTTACAGGAGCCAGGAGGGGCTCCATCCCCTGTCAGCACTCCAGCAGCAGCTGCAGACTCACTGGTCATATACCTCCTCCCCATCGAGCCTAAGCGGCACACACACTTTTCCTAGATCAAAGCATGTGTGCAGCTCAAATTCTGGCTCAGCAGGATGTAAGCTGGACTAATGCAGAGAGACCACTGCTTTCACATAAAGAGCAAGGGTCATTTTCTATAGCTGAATGCTGGAGACAGGCTCATTTCTTCCTAGCATAGCTGTAGTTCCAGTGAAACAAACAGTAATGCATTGACAGGTTACTGTTTGGCTTCACTCTGAGTTGATTCATTTAGTTAAAGGTAACTTTAGTTGGACTTTCACATTAACTTCCATTTTTACTATAGCACAACCACATTTTTGTCCTTTTCTATTGTAGACTACTGTAGTTTCTTTTGGACAATGTTTTTCAAAAAGTTGCAGGTAGGGTATTTTAGACAGTATCATTTTCATATCAGCATTGAAATGCAGCTTCTGCTTGAATTGTTTAGCAGAATTCACCAGCAGAAGTTGATGGCCCTGTATAGAAATGTGTGCATGATATTTTTCTACCTCTTTCAGAGTCTAGGAAGTTCCTGTTATATGCTCGTCAGATGGAAATTCGAGGGGTGGATATTGACAACCCATATTACAATTACATCATTTCTTTTACGGTACCGGATATTGACAATGTCACTGTTGTGGATTATGATGCTATTGAACAACGTATCTACTGGTCAGATGTCCGTACTCAGACCATCAAGAGGGCTTTTATCAATGGCACAGGCGTGGAGACTGTTGTGTCTGCCGGTAAGGGTTTCGTGCCTTTTTTAAATGTTAATTTGATAGTTGTATGGTGCTGTACATTGAATATTTCTAATCCCAAAGTACATGCTTGCAATTAACACTATCATTTGAATGACGCTTTCAGATCTGCCTAATGCCCATGGACTGGCTGTTGACTGGGTGTCTCGTAATCTCTTCTGGACAAGCTATGATGCCAATAAGAAGCAAATCAATGTGGCTCGTTTGGATGGATCATTCAAGAATGCAGTCATTCAGGGTTTAGATAAACCACACTGCCTTGTAGTTAATCCACTTGAAGGGTATGCTTTTTTTTCATTGCTTAATACCACCCAATAAAGTAAAACTTTAAGCAAAACTTTCTATTTTCATTTTGGATAGAGTAGGGTAGGGTTTTTAATCCGTTCAATTTTTTCTTTTTTACATCCTATTTGGGAGATTTACTACCTTCACTTCTTGTCCAGTAGTCAAAACAGGAAGTTATTGTCAATCCCTGCAAATTAGGGGAATTCCTTGGGGCCCCCCAGGTCACCAGATTTAGTCCTTGTTGGAATATTACCCCCCCCCCCCATTACTTTTCTGAAGACAACCCAAAACTTGGGATTTTTCTTTCACTTTTACTTTCAATGATCATGATAAACAGGACAAATAAAGGGGGTGAATATCATTGATGGGGACACAGACAGGGAAAAAAAATGGTGCTCTAATATCTGAAATAGAAAAGGGGAAAACACAAGACTTCAGGAATGACCACCAGGTAAAAGTAAAAGCAGATGAACATAATACAACCATTATTTATTACAAACTGATTAAAAAGACCATATTTTAACATTGTAAAATAATTTAAAATACTGTTATTTTACGAACAGTTATCCTAATCTGTCAGTGTTTCGCGGGTGATCCAGTTCTTCTGGACCGTATCATGTATACAGTCCTGAAGAAGTGGCTCACCTGCGAAATGCGTAGACTGATTGGAACAAATGCTTGTGAAATAAGTTTAATGCTGTTATTACTATGTGAAAGTCTTTTTAATCAGTTAATAAATATTGGCTTTATTATATTCATCTGATTGTACTTTTACTTGGTGGTCATCCTTGATGTCCGTGTTTTTCCCCTTTTCTATTTACACAATATTTTCAAGCTGATGACCCCTGGGTTATTATGAAGAGTTTTTTTTCTATGCCTATTGTCCACATTTTCTGTCTATATAGTGTGTGTTCTAATACCCTCTCCACTCTTTAAAATAATTAAAAGTTTTACTGATATATTAAAATGTGAAGTACAGCCTTTAAGGGTAGTAGTTTGCCTGTCCATCTCAGTCCACTTTATGTTCCCCAAATTGAATGGAAAATCGTAATCTAGGCTTCTTGCTACTGTCAGTTGTCTTCATCTTCATTTTATAAGATTCTGGGCTCATAGAACTGCAGAGAGATGGCACCCTTGAGCAGGGCAGGCTACATTTGGAAGTTGTTGATGTTACACATATGTGATTTTTTTATTAACACTCCCTTAACCAGTTAACAACCGGCCCATAGACAAAAGACTTCTACAGGGAGGTTGCTTAACTCTGGGAGGACGTACATTGACGTCCTCCCAGAATCGCGCTTGCTGCACGCCCCCTAGGGCGCGCACACAGGAACATCCGTGACCGCCGGGTCCAGGGGACCCAGCGCATCACAGAACGTGGTGAATGGCCGCTGTGAGCGGCCTTTCACCACGTGATCGCTCCGTCAAATGAAGGAGCGATCACAAGTAAACAAGCTGGCGCTTCCGCTGGCTTTTCTCTCTCCTCTCCGCAACGATCGGTGCATTGCGAGAGGAGAGAGGGGGAGAGAGGACATGTGCAGCGCTATGGACGATGTGTAATGCCCACAGCGCTGCTAAGTGACAGTGGGGGACAGGCTGCACCCCCCCCCCACCATCCATCCACACCCACCTAGCCATCCTCACCCCATCCATCCACCCAGCCATCCTCACCCCATCCATGCTCACCCACCCAGCCATCCTCACCCCATCCATGCTCAGCCACCCATCCATGCTCAGCCATCCTCACCCAGCCGTGCTCACCCACCCAGCCGTGCTCACCCACCCAGCTGTGCTCAGTCATCCCCATCCGTGCTCATCCATCCCCATCCATGCTCATCCATCCCCATCCGTGCTCATCCATCCCCATCCGTGCTCATCCATCCCTATCCGTGCTCAGTCATCCCCATCCGTGCTCAGTCATCCCCATCCGTGCTCAGTCATCCCCATCCGCCCCATCCGTGCTCAGTCATCCCTATCCGTGCTCATCTATCCCCATCCATGGCTCCTTTGTGCCTCATTCATGCTCATCCATACCACATCAGTTCTCATCCGTGACAAATCCGTGC
Source organism: Glandirana rugosa (assembly GCA_018402905.1). Lineage (NCBI taxonomy): Eukaryota > Metazoa > Chordata > Amphibia > Anura > Ranidae > Glandirana > Glandirana rugosa. Next base: position 1,790,884 of record BLSH010026895.1, on the reverse strand, counting down.
CACTACATTGCCCATCCGTGCCACTACACTGCCCATCCATGCTACTACACTGCCTATCCGTGCCACTACAGTCCCTATCCATTCCACCACAGTGCCTCACAATAGTGTAAAAGGTAGTCAAATTAGATTTGAAATGTATGCCCCTAGAACACCTGACGGTGCTCCCTGCATGTTGGGCCTCTGTTGGTATCGCCATACTCGGGAGGAGTAGCAGAATATTTTGTGGGGTGTCATTTTTGCTAGGTACATGCTGTGTGTTAGAAATATTGTATAAATGGACAACTTTGTGTAAAATAAAAAAAAAGCATTTTCATTTTCTTTCCACATTGTCCAAAAACTTGTGGAAAAAATGACATGTTCAAAAGACTCATTATGCCTCCTAGAATATACGTTGGGGTTTTTACTTTCCAAAATGGGGTAATTTTTTGGGCGTTTCCATTGTTCTGGTGCTCCAGGACCTTCAAAAGTGCAAGAGGTAATCAAGAAATTATATGTGTAATTTATGCTCCTAGATCGCCTGATGGTGCTCCCTGCATGTTGGGCTTCTGTATGTGGCCAGGCTGTGTAAAAGTCCCACACAGGTGGTATCACCCTACTCAGGAGGAGTAGTAAAATGTGTTTTGGGGTGTAATTTACGGTAAGCATATGCTGGGTGTGAGAAATAACCTGTTAACATATGACAATTTTGTGAAGAAAAAAAAATCTTCATATTGCAAAGAATTGTGGGAAAAAATTACAACCTCAAAAAAATTCACCATGCCTCCATACTTTCCAAAAAGGTTGCATTTGGGGGGGTATGTGCACTTTCCTGGCTTGTTAGGGTCTCAAGAAATGAGAGAGGCCGTCAGTACATCAGGTGTGATCAATATTCAGTGATTGGCAACATAGCTTGTAGACTCTATAACTTACACAAGGACCAAATAATATACACTAATCTGTTTTGTTTTTGTACCAAAGATATGTAGCAGTATAAATTTTGGCCAAAATTTATGAAGAAAAATTACTAATTTGCAAAATTTTATAACAGAAACTAAGAAAAATGAATTTCTTTACAAAATGTTCGGTCTTTTTTTAATTATAGTGCAAAAAAAAAAATAAATAACCCAGCGGTGAATAAATACCACCAAAAGAAAGCTCTATTTGTGTGAAAAAAGGACACACATTTCATATGGGTACAGTGTTGCTGAAAATTGGTCTGCTTGTTAAGGGGTTTAAGTGCCCAGTGGTCAAGTGGTTAAATACACACAAGCACTTTCCTACCCACTAAGATCTGCAACCGCCAGGCGCCTACGTTATCTTTGTTTTTTTGGTTGTATGTGGAGGGTGGGGTGAGAACATTGAATAGTGAACATCCTTCCAAAGGTATAAATGTATTTTATTAATTCAGCTGCCATTTATAGGCTTTCTCTGCAGAAGTGCCTTTCTCTGGTATTTGAACAGTGGTATATAAAGGCAAATCTTCCTTTTATCTACTCAACTAATCGAAAGTTACCAAATCCAATTACTATGTGATACACAAGTCTCATAAAATAAGCAAACAAATTCCTTTTTCTTCCCTGGCTGGGCTATATCCCTAATTTTTGTCTTACATGCTCGCTAAGACACTACAGACTACAGTGAGAGAATCGAGAACAGGGGCAATGTTGTCAGTCCAAAAAGCAGTGGGAAGGTGTAGCCAGGTGCTTATTGACAAGCTACAGACTAAGAAATGGCAGTGATAGTGCTAATAGCTATGCCACACTTACCATCTTATCCCACTGTAGTGGAAAAAGGCACCATAAGATATAACAATTTAGTAATACAAGTTGGTTGACTTGAAGTATTTACTACAGTCTCCATCATCCATCCATAGTAGTCTAGAAGAGCATCTGGAGCACAGGTCTCATATTTTGTGGTTTGGATACTGCTGGATTGTAAGCTTTCCAGTCATATATAAAAAAAAACCTGGGTAAAGCTCTTATGACGCTCATGATGACAGAGGCTGTTCCATTAATTTTATTTTTACACTCACACACATACACACACGTATATCTGTAGGAGAAAGTGACAACTTCCCATCCTGACTTTTTTTTTTTCATTCTGGCTGGCCTGCACATGGGGGTGGACCACAGCAGTTTCCAGTAATATAGAAATAAGCAAAGCCATCTGTGTGGGAGAGTTGGGTTCATTACGGGAATTTAATGTGAGGAAATGGTGGATCAGACATGGCGATAATGTCACGCAGACCCCAGGATAGATCCAAGAATTCTCTGGCTGCCCTTGAGAAGCTTTTTTTGTATAGAAGTTTAGACTTCATTTTTTCCTAAACCTCCTACACTCAGAGTACATTGAAAAACTGTATGTGTAACAAACATGCCAGAAACTGTATGTATTCCACCAGCTAACGTGCAGAAACCTGACATTAATGTAGTACAGCTGCTGGGCTTATTAGATGGCTGAATAGGTGTGCACACTAGGCATTTGGGGGAAGAATGTGTTTTGCATTGGTAAACAATGAAAGTTTTGTACGAATGGGCAGCAATCTGCATTCTTGATAACAGGATCTGCTATTTATTGTGGCAGAAATACGATTGCGGGAATGGTGAGCAATGCCATTGCATGTTCTTTTTTTCCAAAGTTATGAGTAATTGATAATGAACTCAGTGAACTTGTCTCAGACTATTAGAGAGAAGAAGGTAACACAATACTAAGAAAGACTATTCTGTTGTTAGCAGGAGCATACCAATTGCACGAAAAACCTTTTCGTCCCTATTGGCCTTGGGTTCTTAGCATTAGGAACCTGCCACTGGGAGATTTCAGTGCTGGATTCCTGATTCCAAATTAAAGTGAAGCTCTGTTAACACTCACTAACTTGAAAGGTATTAAAGTATATCTAAAGCCAAAACATTTTTTTTTTTTAATTTGGATCGGGTAAAGAAAGGTCAACATCTTACCTGATTTTGTTGCCATCTTTGGGAGAATTACTTTAATTTCATGTCCTGTAAACAAAGATCTCTCCAAAATAAAGGAAATCCCTTCTTAGGAAGTTGTAATTGGAGCAGGTGCCCCCATCAGAAGGTTTCTCTATTTCTGTTCTGGTAACAACTCAAAATTTAGGTTGCTGCTTTATTTTTAATTCAGGTGACAATGGTCACTAGCACACATAGAGAGGGTAAATCTCCCTGGGAAGACAGAAATAAAACTCTGGCATAGGTTCTACCCCTATTCCACCCAAACCTAAAAACAAGTTTTGATTTTATATACACTTCACCACCTAAACAACCTCAATTACCGTAATTGTGAACACAGAAGTTAAGCCCTTAACTCCCACCTACCCTGTAGCCCCTAATGTAATCCTGAACCTAATTACTTTTCATCCTAAGGCTGGCCATAGCCAGATCAAAATTCAACTGGTTCAGCAGGGCCTAGCTGAATTTGGCTCCATCTATGGTGGTTGTACTGAAGATCATTGTATTCTGATGGCAGGAGAGCCACCTGCTTTCAGAATACAATAGCTCATCAGGAAGGATTCACACACAGTGTTTATGGGGGAATCAAGTGTTTTTCTTACCTTCAACCTATGGGTGAAAGAAAGAAAATTGCATAATCTATGGCTGGCATAACTCTTTAACCAATTTTCACCTACCTAATAATTACTCAATGGTGACAACCAAAATGCCAGCACCAAGAACTAATGATCCGTTTTGGGACTCTAAACTGTAAATAAGATCTTGGCATTCTTTCTTCAGCCTTTCATGAAGAAGCAGTCTGGGACCTGATGAGTGCAATGTAGTTTAAAGTTGATCTCCAGGAAAAAAAAAAGGGTCTTGTGCTGTTTAAAAGTCAGTTACCTCTAATGATGATAATTGAGTCTGCATCCATGCTGTGCAGTTTCAAACTCATGGTTTCACTGACTCCAGGATCTGCAGGCAGCTTTATTTTTGCAGTTCTGATGAAGAGCTGCATTAGTAAAGGATCCTATCTATCTCCACCCCTGCCCCCTTTTCCCCCCTCGCCTTGCACATTCACAAAATAGCCTTGTATTCCGTGAATAGACAAGAGGAGATCCTTTTGTTCATTGTCACCTCCTATCCCCTTGTCCATTCACAAAAATGCCTTGTATTCATATTTATTTTCCAGAGCACAAGGCAAAGAAATAATTCTGAAATTCAACTTTAATGTTAGAGAAAATAAAAAAAGGAGAATTGGACTATATAGTCCAAACATGGAGAGTAGTAACTATATATAAAATAATGAAATTTTATTATACATCATATTTAAAATTAATCGTTAATGATCAGTTATGTAGTTGTGCTTATGGATAGAGTAAACCATATATATTCATACAACTGTTGATATGCTTCATAAATTATAGTGCTGATTATTGGTCCTCATGTGTCAACACTTTTCGCCAGAATTGCTTCATCAGGATGCATGAACACATTATAGTAGTTATCTAGAAAAGAACAATGATAATTAAACATAATATAGAACACACATAATTATATCATATGCAGGTGCACTCATTGCATGGAACGTACCTCAGTACCAAAGCACCTACGCATAGAGAAATATCTGCAGGACCTTGCGGGCAAGAATTCTTCACCAAGAATATTAGTTAGCTAATATCTGTAATCTGTTGGGACAATACAAATGGTTTGTCTGTAACATTTCATTCACCTAGTTAGATATACCTGTAAATACACAGCAGTGTTGATGAGATGGTGAATTCTCCCTGTATCATTATTACTTGGCTTTTAATGGCCACATACGGTTTAGTATCACATCTAAGCTGTGTTAAAGCACATTTGTGTATAAACTGTACACCACAATTCACTGTGTGATGGGAGAGTTTTTAAATGTATTTTAAAATCTCCAAATTGGCACACAAAATGTTGCCAGCAATGTATGACCCTTAATTCACCTATCACACATGCACATAGAAAAATTGATGTTTAAATTCTATGCATATTCTCATGTATCTTCTCAGATACATTTATTTCTGTTTGCGAGGAGTGTGTGGGTTAAATGATAACCGATACCCAAGGCTGCATTCAAACCTTGTTTTGAGAAGTCTTTTTCTGTGCGTTTTTTTCAGGTGTATTTAGGCTTGAGCATTATTGTTTTACCAGCTAGTTAGGAGGAGGAGATGGCTGTTTATGCTTGAAAACAACTTTTTTCAGGCATTTTTCAGGTGCTCCCATTGAAATCTATGGTGTTTAAAACTCTCCATTCTGCGTGTACCTTTTTGAGCTTCAGACGTCAAGCTATAGGCACAAAGCATTCAAGTGTGAACAGGCACAGTTTGAAAGCATGGGATTTTGATTGTAGCTTCAAGCTACACAACGGTCAGGTGTGAATTTAGGCTAAGGGCAGTTCATACGAGTGTTTTTTGCTGCAAGTGTAGTTTAATGAATGAAACCCAAGTGACCAAGCAAACATGTTTGTGACATCTGTCATGGTGCTGCCTCTCTGTATTTACCCATAGATTATAAACGTATTAGCACACAGTTTTTTACTTGCAAATTGCAGAACAATGTTGTCTCTCTTCTATCTCAGAATGTAGCTGAAAGAACTGAACACTCCACAACATATCTAGTCTAATGGCAGGCATTGGCAGAAGTACTGAGTATTGCTGCATTTGTTGTGCTTGAATTGTAATCCAATGCATGTGGTACATGTTCAAGAGAATTTTACACTACATGCATCATTCATTGTTCTTAATATGTCATGAACATCTTTCATTGTTACAGCACTTTGAAGGTGACTGCCCTTATCATGTTAATAAAGCCCCCCACACACAGGCCAAATGTTGGGAGACATTGGCTTGTTAAAAAAAATATCGGCCGACATTTGGCCCGTGTTGGCCACCTTGTCCGACAGAAGCTGGCTGAGCATGCTGGAAAACTCAGCAGCCAACTGACTTCCGATCAGCGCTCTTAGCCAATGGCAGAGAGCGCTGATCAGAGTATTCTGGTGGGGAGGGCCGCCCCCTTGTCAGAACGCAACAGCTCAGCAGGGGAGATCGCCATACTAACTTTGCAAAGTTAGTACAGAGGCTCCGACCGGAGCTGACAGTTTTTTAAAAACCTCAATGTGTACCAGTCTTAAGAATAAGTTCTGTTCTGGATCCTGGAGCCCAGAGGCTTTGTAGGGCTTTGGGTGGGAAAAAAACACCATTCCTGGGTCCACATTTTACCTGTGGATACGCCTTTATATGTGAACGGACTGATGCTCAGATCTATCTTTTATTCTCTCTCTCTGCTGTGAGAGCCTGCTGTTGGGTGAAAAGGCTGACTTCTGACAAAAAAACTGAAAAGCTACATGTGCTGCTTGTTATAGGAAACCTATTAAAGGGGGCACCCTCTTAGTCTGGAAGTGGCTTAAGTTTAGTTAGTGGCTTGGTTGAGCAGAGGATTTATTTGTTTTATGCTATGGAATTGCTGTAGAAAACCCTCCTGCATTAAAACGGTTTGTTGGCTTGCTGAATAAACATGCAGGATGAACCAGCTTTCGTTGTCTCTGGGTGTCCCTGTCTTAGGCATGGCACTACAAGTTGAGCCTGTCCCTCTTGCAATATATGGACTAATCACTGAAAGCAGCTGTCAGATTCTATTGTCATACTTGCATTATGTGTATTCCTCGCTTGTTCAGCATGGTGAAATTATGTCTTTCCAGCTACAGAAGAGGAGGGCCCCCACTGTGCCAACATCCAATATAGATATAGAAAGGATTTAAAGAAAATAATTGATTTCAAAATAACAGATGGGCTTTATGGGCACAACATGAGGCAATCCTTAAAAAAATATATATCTTTATTACAAAAATTTAGTTAAAAAATTACAATTAGCACACACCACTCTATTGCGTGACAAGATCAACAGATACCCAATATAGGAAACAGAGGTATAGATCCTTTCACTAAGTAGATACAAGGTCCGTGATGAGTGTAATAAGCAAAAATGTATAACGGTCTATATATAACTCCATAACTCCGCCGTGCTTGCTTGTCGACGCATTTCTCTATCCAATAGCTTCCTCGGGACATACTGGGTAGGTGCTGATGGACCTTGAAAAGCAGAAATAGGGAAACACCCCACAGGACAAAGTCAGACTAAAAACACTCCTTTGCTGGAATCAATTTGCAAGTATTGAAGGCATTCAATCTAGGTGTATGGAATCAGGAACAGACCGGAACGGGAGGGAGACCCATCCTCCAATAAACCAACATAACTGGAAGCTTTAACAATAATATGTATGAAATTGTATGGATCAGTCAAGGCCGAACACAACCTAATACAATGTGAATGTAAGGAAACACATCCACTGTCATCGTATTCAAATATAGGGATCAATCAATGGTAACTACAGCCTTCATAAATGCCATGGTCTGTTCAAAAAAGGGGCCTCACAAATATAGTTGGGCAGGGAGAATCCTTTTAAAGATATGCCAAAGTATCCCTCATCTGAGGGCATAAACTGTAGAGAAAAACCCAGAAACCCTAAGTAGGGTGGGGCACCTTGCCTCCAAGATGTAGACACGGTGGTATCCCCGCTGTGCACCAAGGTGACCACAGCATTCCTTGAAGGCTGTCCTTACCATTGATTGATCTCCATATTTGAATACAATGACCGTGGACGTGTTTCCTTACATTCATATTGTATTGGGTTGTGCTCGGTCTTAACTGATCCATATCCTTTTAAACATATTATTGTTAGAGCTTCCAGTTATGTTGCTTTATTGGATGATGGATCTCCCTCTCCTTCCGGTCTAATCCTGATGTCATACACCTAGATTGAATGCCTCCAATACTTGCAAATTGATCCTTATCATAGGAGTGTTTTTAGTCTGATTTTGTCCTGTGGGGTGTTTCCCTATTCCTGCTTTTCAAGACCCATCAGCACCTACCCAGTATGTACTGAGGAAACTATTGGATAGCAAAATGCGTCAACAAGCAAGCATGTAGGAGTTATGGACTTAATCTATAGACAGTTATACATTTTTGCGTATTACACTCATCACAGACTTTTTATTTACTTAGTGAAAGGATCCATACCTCTGTTTCCTATTTTGGGTATCTGTTGACCTTGTCAAGTAATAGGGTGTTGTGTGTTACATGTTATTTTTTAACTCAATTTTTGTAATAGATATATATTTTTTAATTACCGCATCATGTTGTACCCATAAAGTCCGCCTGTTATTTTGAAATAATTTTTTTACTTTCAATCCTTTCTAGATGTCTTTCCAGCTACAAGGTTTAAATCTGATGCTTCTACATGTAAATGTATAGGTTGTCCTGTTGGAATTTGTGCTTTTTATACTGGACTTCTAGCACACCAGTTGATCTTAGATTCACAGTGAGATGAATCCGGTAGTGAAGTAGTTGACCAAGCCACTCACTCAGAACAGTTTAGATCATATACTGCAGTGTTTACATTTTCATTGCTATTTGCAATGTATTTATTGAATAAGCCCTATAGTTTGTCTATAAAAAAATGTTTTCTGAAAACAATGAGCCACAATGCACTCCTATATGATTCCAGCTTTGGTCATATCTCTGGTTCCATATAGTTTCATCATCTTCATATCTCCTCTAAGCAAGCATCATTGTACTGTGATTGTTGTGTACTCCTGCGCTACCACTTAATCAATATCCAAAAGTGTATTCACGTAATTTGTATGAAGCATTCCAGAAGAAATATAGTAGAACTGAATTCTTTCTTTGACAGCGGCTTGCACTTAAATAGTTATCCGTGACTATCCAGTGATAATAAATTATAAATGTAGTGCAGCGCTATCTACATTTATGTTATTAGGGCGCAGACAAGTAAATATCTTGTGAATTTTGGACGATTCAGATATCTTGACATATAGCGACATGAAGTGACTGGTGCAAATAAACCATACATATAAACAGTGCTATCTATTTCAAGCAGATATCATGTCAATATAAGTGACTCATACAATAAACCATAAGTCTGATGACTCTGTCTATTAGAAAAACAGTGCAAAGCCAAATGGATCTGTTATGTGTCTCAAGGCTGGACACACAGACCAAGCTGGATGAAACAGAACATGGATCACAATATAATGTTTGTACTTTAAATCCTATGGCTGCATTAGAAAAAACAAAAATGTGCAAGAAAACAACATAAAATAAATAAAATTCAAGTCTATATGTCCTTAAAATATCCTCCACCAGTGTAGGACATCTGTGCAGTACTGGCCAAAGTTGTGTAAGTAATTGCAATTCTTTAGCAGGTGTCACCCATAAGTGTCATAGCCCCTCACCTGAGATATGCTAGAACCCTTGCATATAAAGGTATCTTTGTAAAGGTTCTCCTGTAGTCAGCCTCTAGGGGTCTGGCTTTGCACTGTTTTTCTAATAGACAGAGACATCAGACTTATGGTTTATTGTATGAGTCACTTATATTCACATGATATCTGCTTGAAATAGAATAGCACTGTCTATATGTATGGTTTATTTGCACCAGTCACTTCATGTCACTATATGTCAAGATATCTGAATCGTCCAAAATTCGCAAGATATTTACTTGTCTGCTCCATAATAACATAAATGTAGATAGCGCTGCACTACACTTATAATTTATTAAGCATCATTGTACTGCCACTGCAATCTTTCTGTAGAGAATAGCCATATTTCTGAATATTTCGCATTGGCGGTAACTTGTGGATGGGTTCATGTGAGGTAATTGCCTCGGGGTGAAGCGTGTCTTGCACTGGGCACACACTGCATTTAGTCAGAACTTTAATATTCAGTTTGTTTTTTCCAGGAAGATGTATTGGACAGATGGTGACAATATCAGCATGGCAAACATGGATGGCACAGAGCGTCAAGTCCTGTTCACCGATCAGAAGGGACCAGTTGGTAAGAGATTTTCACTGAATATAACTACCTTATCCACGCTTGTCTGCTTCCTGCTCAAACTTGTGTGCAGATTTAATGTAACATCTGCTGCCATGCTTCTCACTAGAATGGGTTTAGCTTTTACAGCTGGTCCGAGCATAGTCTTTTTTTAAATGTTTGCCTGTGCTACTTTTTTATTTTACATTATGGTCCTCTTCACATCATTGTGGCATGTTGTGTTAAGGCAGCCCCTTGTTATTAAAGTACAAGTAACTTTATGATACACTGTGCTATACCTTACTGAATGTAATTTACCTAAACAGTTGCTTTTTTTTAAGACCATACCTCTTCTATCTTTTTTTTCTTCTTATTTTGCTTTTGTGTGGTGTATATCGGCACTGCTGGTCTTCTGCTACCCATTTGCAGTTGCTTCCATTCTACATGCATGCAGATCATGAATGTGGAACTTGCCTGTACAGTTTTCATTATCCCTTTTTATACTCCATCAGAAAAGCATGTGACAGGGTAAAGTCACTTTGTAACAGGAAATGCATGGCAAGGACTTTCATGACACCACGTAACATTTTATTGAAAACTGAACATTTAAAACTTTTAAATATGACTTTAACATGTTTCAGGTTATATATATATATATATATATATAATATTTTCTTGACTGGATTAACATGTACTTTAGCTGTCAAATGTCAGAACATCTACTGGCCACTGATGATCTGGCATTAGACTGTTGAATGGCATGGGAAGTTCTTAGCCTGGAGGCAGTTTGGTGCTAATCTTGACTTGGAGAGAAGCAGGGCTCCATTTATTGCCTGTGCCTAGGCTCTGGGGGTCCTCAATGGATCTGAGTTGAAAACAAATACAGAACCTTGCAGGCATTACACATTGTCCGTGCTCCACCAAGAATATTAGTTTGCAAAACGTGACACATGATGAACATGGCCTGATCCTGCTGGTTACTCTCAAATTAGGAAAGTTCTATCTTTCTGTGAGCACTCCAACAACATCAGACAAGACACTTTTGGGCTGTCTGTACCTGAGAGAAAAATGGCTGGTTGGATCCTCCCGGGTCATCTTTTTTTTTTTTTTCTGATATAATCTGGTGCAGGAAATGTCTGGCTATGCCATCTCTCTGCCCGTTATAGATGTACATATGTTCACCTGGATATTTATAGAGAGAACTTTTGATGATCAGATTGCAGCTGGAAAACTAATGATTATTATTTATTTTATTTACATAAGTATATCTAAATGCAGCTGGTGTAAGTACATGCATTTGACTTTGTATCAGCTTCTTCTGACACTCAGACTGGAAAAGGAAGGGCAGCTCTATGAGATAATCAGGTTGTTCTGCATGAACATGCTGTGACTTAAAGCTGGCAGAAGGAGAAAGCAGAGTGAACAGGGGGAGAACTATTTCTGGCCCTTTCCTGTCCAGTAACAGGCTAGGGTCAAGTGGTGACATAGCTTTATTGCCTAACAACAAGCAAAATGCAGGTCACCAGCCTTCCTGTGCAGTCTGGCAGGGTTATGTAAATATCAGTACTTGCTGGACAGAAATGCAAATAATTTGACATGTCACTATGTCCCATATACATTGGGTATAGAAAAGAACCGCCCCCCTTTTAAAATGATCACATTTTGTTGCTTTGCAGCTAGAAATGAAGTCAGACGCAGTTTTTGTTTTATCCAGCTCTATTTATTTACATCTAAGTGAAAGATATAGCACCAACACCCCTTATGTCAGTGTTTGGTTGAACCACATTTTGCTTTAATAACAGTCTTTAGTCAGTTGGAATATGTCTCTACTAACTTTGCATAATCTAGGCTTTGCAATATTTGCCCACTCTGCTCAGGTTCAGTTAACTTTGATGGTGACTGTTTATGGACTGCAGTCTTCAAGTTATTCCACAGATTTTCAATGGGGTTTAAGTCTGGGCTCTAACTAAGCCATGCAAGGACATTCACATTTTTCTCCTTCAACCACTGTGTGGTCCTTTTTGCTGTGTGCTTTGGGTCATTGTCATGTTGGAAGGTAAACCTCCTTTCCATTGACAACTTTCTGGCAGAGCACAGCAGAATTTTCTCAAGAATTTGATGGTATTTTGGCCCATCCATTTTTCCTTCTATCCTGACAAGTGCTCCAGTCCCTGCTGCAGAGAAACAGGATATTACTACCTCTATCCTTTACTGTAGGAATGGTGTTATATGGATGGTTAGCTGTATTGGATTTCCGCCAGACATATCATTTGGTTTTGAGGCCAAATAATTACATTTTAGTCTCACCTGACCATAACACCTTTTTCCATGTGGCCTCGGAATCTGCAAGGTGCATTTAGGGTGGTGGAAAAGTATTCTCTCTGTAGGAGCTCAGCACGGGTTAGTAAAAAGTGTATCAGGATAATGCATACAGCAGTATCCAGATTAAATGAGAGGGTTTCCTATGTATTTTCATTTTCTGTTGTTTGTTTTTTTTTCCAGATGTATGGCCATGTTAGAAAGCAGAGTATATTTGCATTCAATGTTATTTGTTTTTAACTCGTCATTGCTTTTATTGCTTCCCTGCAGGCTTATCCATTGACTATGTTGACAAAAAGTTGTACTGGATCAGTTCTGGTACGGGTACAATTAACAGATGTAATCTGACTGGCAAAGGACGGGATGATTTGTTTACCATGAAATCCTATTTGGGAAAGGCAACAGCCCTGGCCATTATGGGTAAATTATTTTTTTCTTTTCGAAGTTTTTATTACGTTTTTAAGGGTAACATACAATAAGAGTACATTTATATAGTTAAAGCAGTTTGTTAGGTTTGTTATAAGTGTGACAGAGTATAATCATTGTAAATTTATTTGTTGCTCAAAGCCTGGTGGTATGTATAAAAGGAGGCTTGCCAAACATGGGTATATCTGGAAGCTTTATTCTCCAGTGTTTCCTCCATATTTTTTTTTTGAGAATTCTATTTTTGTAATATATAATCCTATTTAGTTTTGGCTACACACAAGCTTGGTTTTTCCTGGCCTTGCTTGTTTGTCCGCTCTGAGCACTCAGATTTGAAGTTTGCATTGTTTATTGGAGATATCTGGTGGCTGTTTATTAAGGAGTGCCAACATGGGGTCTGTAGAGACCGGTTTGCCCAGTAGGCTGATTAAGATCACAAATATTTTGGTCTAGATAACCTGAGCTACTGGACAGGACCACCACATATTCACAAGTTCTGCACAGCCTCAAAAGCAGATGGATAGAGGTAATTAAGGACCAACTTGCGTATGCTGGCTGGGACTAAATACAATTTTGTGGGTTCATTTCCAGTGCTGCTTCACTGACTGAGGAGGATTTTGTTGCTACCATATTGATTCCAATAATCTTCCTTATGAATGATGTTGGGATCAGCCTCCACTTATGTTTGTATGAGGGAGGGTGTGGACACAGACTAGCAATCATGATGGAGTACAGAGAAGAAATTAAGACTGGCGTTTCTCTCTTAAAATATTTAAAGGAGCGTGTGAGCTCCAACCCTTTATGTATATGCTTTAGCATATGTTTAACCTGTAAGTTGAGGAAGGTTTCACAGTTAGCGAGTTTGGATTCTTTTTGTAGGGTTTGCAAGGATTTGACTGCACTTTGTATCCACTAATGTGCATACCCTAGTAATTTTGAGCTATGGGTTAATGACTTTTTATCAAAGCACAATGCCAAAGCTTGAACTATGTTTATAAAGAGAAATAGTGACTGTAGAAGGGGCTATTTTCTTTGAGCATTGGATTAAAATTCACAGTGGTGGCTCTGGTCTCTGTCAAGCTTCTGTGTGATATTTTTTTATAGACTGGTGTAATTGCCACTAAAACACTGTCATAAACATCTATTCTATAAAACAAATTTCCTTTCCTTTGTAGTAGACCTGTAATCTGTTGCCAAGGAAAAATTTCAGCAAACTCAAATGCATAGGTTTCCCTGAGCTACCAGTGAAATTCAGATTTTCTTCTTAGTGGAATTAGAGTATAAAAGCTGATATTTAGGTGTTGTGGCTCTTTTATTGTTTGTTCTGTCGATTAAATAAATAGCAAGAATGATGGGGTATTTTTTATTTCACTTAGGTGACAAACTGTGGTGGGCAGACCATGCATATGACAAAATGGGAACATGTAATAAAAAGGATGGGTCAGATCCAAAAGTTCTACGGTTTAACACGAACCAGGTCATGCATATGAAGGTGTATGATGAAGAGATACAAAAAGGTAGGAGATCATTTAAAAAATATTCACCGAAGTTAAAGAATATTTCTGTCATCTCATAAAACCACATTAATTACACGCCTTTGTTAGTCTCATGATCATATTTTTTTTTATAGAAAAGTTCAATCCACAAAATGATTGCATTCTTTAGAAAATAAAACCCTGAAAACCTCTTTTTATTGAGCTGTTCTGTGAAGAAAACACCTCAAACAAACTTGTGGTCGAAGAAACTCATTGTTAACATTGAGTTTCAATGAGTTTCATTGATGAGAATCTTTAGTTTTAGGAGAACCAAACCAGTGCAATAATCTTTGTGAATTTAATTTTGCATACAGAACACAGAAAAAAGGAACATTATAAATGTACACAAAAAACCCTAGAAGCTGAATTTGAGGACTTTAACGGTACCACTTGGATGTAATAAAATATTAAGTATTTATTGTACAAAATATAAAAGCATGTAAACAGTAAAAAGACACAAATCGATACAAACATATACACAGAGTTTGTATTGTACTATGTAATAGTTTCCTTATCATCCCTACTCAAATCGGGTGATGGGTTGCTTGCTGTGACATTGACGCATTTTACGGGTCACTGCCCACTTCATCGGGAAGAGAACTACAGTCAAGCTCTATAGTGCATATATAACAAGGTATACAGTGGATACACACAATAATAATACAACCAGTTGTTTCCAGCTCCTTCAGCAGGTGGGGTAGTTAAATGGGCTACTGTCCACTAAGTCACCAAAATTGCAGGTTCCAGTCAACGCTATAGAACTGCATCCCCTGTTTATACAGGTAAATTGACAGCAATATGTGAATATGCCTAGTTCTGGGTCTTTTTTTTTTCTGGCACAATGAAGCTGTTCTTTTTGCTGATAATAAATACACTTTCCCACCCATTCACCCATTGCCCAGTGTAGAGTGGAAGGTAGAATGTAGTTTCCTAAAGTGAACAGCAAAACCAGCTATTAGGTTGCCATGTGGAAGTGCTCAGATCACAAAAATGTAGTGTTATGTAAAAAAAAAAAATATGAATCTGTTTCAAAAACTCTTAACCTTCTTTTTAGGCGCAAACAATTGTTCAGTTAACAATGGAGATTGTTCTCAGCTATGCCTCCCGACCTCACCTACCACAAGATCATGCATGTGCACTGCAGGATACAGCCTCAGGAGTGGGCAACAGACTTGCGAGGGTAAGTCTCCTGTTGTCGTATTAGAAGGCCCTTTGCTATATCAGAAAGTTAATACTGCTTTTTGTTGAACATCAAAATGTTACCTTCACATTGAAGCTTACATTTTGCATTACATTCATAAAAGTGCTTAATACTGCAAAAAGGGCTTTTTGACTGAAGAAGAGGCTGGTTACACGACTTTGACAGGTCATGTAAGCAGGCTTTCCTCCTCTCAACATTTTTTTTTCATTAATTTTAATGTTATAGCACTTTCTTGGAGCCCCACTGCAAGTGGAGCACATTGCACATTTGCAAATCACACTGCTGTGCGCACTGCTTTTTACCACTGCTTGTATTTCTAGAACTGTGGAGCCCCTGTAACCTTACAGTTCCTTGTCTCTTGCAGGTGTTGGTTCTTTCTTGCTGTACTCTGTGCATGAAGGCATACGAGGAATTCCTTTGGATCCGCTAGATAAATCTGATGCTTTGGTTCCTGTTTCTGGCACATCCCTTGCAGTTGGAATGGATTTCCATGCAGGTGAGAATGGCTTACCTTCATACTTTCATACTCATTGAATTCATTTTTCTCATTATGCTTCTCATTAATCTCCCCACATCATTTGTGACTGCATTTTCTTTCAAATGTAGACTAATTTTTAACAACCAAAAAAGTTTCTGTTTGAGAAGTAGGGATGCACAGACAGTGAGTTCAATTCCTGGCCTGAGAGTCAGGGCGGTGGATTAAATACTCCATAAACCATTCTTGGACATCTTTGCAGCACTAGCTATCAAATTTAGGGGTTGGAATTTAAACCTAATCCACTGAAGCAGTAAATCATTGGACAAAGTGTCTCTACAACTAACTGGGCTAAATGCCAGGAGTAGTAAAATAGGGTTAATTGTTATAATAAAAAAAAACTCATTGTTGGCTTCCTGTCATTTATGTGATAAAATCATTTTGATAGCTGCAATCAACCAGTGTTCAAAGCAAAACTGTATGTGCATTAAAAACATACCCTCAATAAGAGTTTCCCAGCATATTACATAGAAGGGTCAGTGTCATCATAAGCTGACTATGTTCTGAAAAATAACAGTACTTTGTTTAGAGTAACAGGCCTTTTTCTGTAAGTGCAGCACCCAAATGAATGTTTTTTTTTTTTTTTTTTTCTTTTATCCTACACCAAAAATATCTAGTTCCCAATGCATCGCTTATAGTTACTCATATGAGAAAACCTCCCAGTTCTCAGCTCAGCCTGCAATAACAGAGGAAGCACAAGCCAATGCCAATAGCCACCAATTTGAACACCTTCTTTACTGCCCCCCATATGTCCCTCTACAGCTAATGCTCAAAGAAATTATTTTTAATAATTAAAAACAAGTTAGTATATTGTAGTTATAGGCTATTTCCTGTTCGTTTTATGTGGCCTGAAATTTAGCTTTACCACTGCTATTAGTTTCAAATAAAATGTCTATAGGAGCCTTTTTAACACATTTTTTTAAAACTATAGCGTGATATGTGCATATAGATATTTGCATTGATCTACATTAGAAGTGTTTTATCTGACACCATTTATTACTTCTATTCCTGAATAATGAGCCTATACAGATTTTGTATTCAGCTAAATATGAAATATTATTGTTCTGTACTCTTCTTTTCCCCTCTGTTATAAAACGCCCATTGGATACTGAGCACAATAGCTCAAGTGTAAGTTGACACAAACTGGAATAACCAGTTACTCCTCCCTCCAGAACTTCCCTGTCTGAGCTTTAAAGAGAGATAAAAATTACTTGAAAGGGTGGAAGTACTGTTGACCTAGCTCTTTAGATAACATATAGTGTCCAATTTATAAAACCACACATTTGCCTTACTGCGGCCATACAGCTGCTTTGAGAAACAAAATGCACATTTATAGAGTGCACCAGTGCCTCAAAGCAGATGGAGTGCCATTTATGACCGTGAAAAGAAAACGCCAGGAGACGGAGTTCTGAGTAATATATGAATTGTCAGTTATTTGACCTGCCTGATCCAATCACAGAGTTCTGTTTACAGCAATAAGCAGTTAATCTGTAGAACACTTGAAGGTTCCACACCATGGCCTGCATTTTATAAATTGTGAATCAAATTCTTCTCATGTTGTAAACACTGCAATGTCCAGTGGAGAGTGGATTGCAATATCCACTCTCCTTTATAAATTGGGCACAGAGGGTCTGTTTGGAAATCATCTACCATGTGTAATAAATGTTCATTAAACGTTTTATATTTACAGTATATACAATGTGTGTGTGTATACATATATATATATATATATATATATATATATTATAAAACAGATAGGGAACATCATCATAAGTACAAATGAACAAACAGGAAGTGCCATGCACTCCATCCCAAATCTGTGCAAATACTTATCAACTGATTTTTTTCCAGAGAATGACACCATCTATTGGGTGGATATGGGGCTCAGCACCATCAGTCGAGCCAAGCGAGACCAGACCTGGCGAGAAGATGTTGTTACTAATGGCATTGGCAGAGTTGAAGGCATTGCTGTAGACTGGATAGCTGGTAAGTCTGAAGGGAATGGTTTTCTACTTACTGCATTGTTCTGTTTTTGGACTTGGAAGTAACTTATATAATGTGCAGTTTCTGGATTTAATGTATAATTCTGCATTGGTCATCAATATGCATTTTTAGGTTGGTGTTAGAACTTGAGATAGTTACCTGTATATAGAACATGAGTGTGCATAACAGGAAAATAAAATTGATGCATGCAATAAAGGTGCACTCCAGCTAGAATTGTCAATCAGACCTTTAAATGGATCTTTTGCTAACCTGTTTGTAATATAGGAGAAACATTCCCCAAATGTCCACTGCAGGCCCCTTGCTTTCTCTCACATACAGAAAGCCTGATTTCTTTGACGCCGACCTGCCTTGGATGTTTAAATATAATTGGTCAAATCATTTGAATATCATCAGGCAGTGCTGGAAAAGTTTCATAGCACAAGTTTCAGGAAGTGAACCCATCTGTCCCCTAAGTGAGCTGTGATTGTGGCTGTAGTCAGGGAAGCCATCAGAAATTTTGGGGCCCCTTACAGAGCTCCAAGCCTGGGCCCCTACTGCACCTCAAACCCATCCACTTGTGACAAAAGCGAATTAATATTCGATATTGTCTTCCGGCTTCTCCTGGCCAATCTGGACTGATCGGGTTGGCCAGGAGGAGAAGCTGAGGAAGCCGTGGCGGGGGAGTGCCGGGAGGGGGGGGGACGTCACCTTGGAGGGGTGAGTGACGGAAGGGGGGGTGTCACCTTGGAGGGGTGAGTGCTAGCGGACCTGGGGGGTCTTATTATTTTTGTGCTAGGTTTTTTTTTTTACAGGTTTTTTTTTTGGGGGGTGGGGTGGGGGTTTCTTTGGTGAGATGTCAGAAGTCTAAACAGACCCCCATATCTCTTATTTTGAGACCGAGAAGGGACTGAAGATAGTCCCTTTTCTCTGCAGCTCTTTACTTCAATGAATAAGGAATTTCAGGTATTTCTCATTCATTGATAAAATGACAGACTTGATACATAGTAACACTCGCGGTTACTATTATCAACTGTCAGTGGGACATATAGCAGCGATCATAGTGATCGCTGTTTGCGCTCTCTGTACTACAGGGGGAGGCTTGGAAAGCACATGTTTACCAAGCCCCAACTTCACCCCCACCCACACCGCCACCCCCCCCTCCCCTTGCCACAATCCCCAGCCTGTCAGCTCAATGAAGGCAGGCTGCAGGAGGGAAGGAGAGATGCCACTTGGAGCGGCAATGGATGGGGGGCTATATGACTGGTTGGGGGGGGGGGGACAAATCTGAATTCCCCCCAAGCAGCACCTGAAGCCGGCGGGTGCGGCAGAGGAGGGATGCTGGCTAATGATGATAGCTGCGGGGATCAGGTTTAGGGGGGATCAGTGCTCGGGGGAAAGGAGGGGGGCAGTTTTAGGTGGAAGGGAGCTATGGGAGGTGGAGAGGCAGGGGAGAGGGAAGCGGCGGCATGGAGGGGGGGGGGGTGACTTTAATAACTCTGATCAGTGGATTCTAATCTGCTGATCAGAGTTATAGAATTATTCAGCAGTCTGCTGAACAATTCTGATATAAGCTTATGGTCATTGAAGTGAGGAGGAGAGAGAGAAATTAGGGGAGCTGGCCCTGCACCGGGCCCCTTGAGACACTAAGGGCCCCTTACAACAGTACTGCCTGTGCCCTCCTAATGGTGGCCCTGGCTGCAGTGGTTTACATTGCACACAAATTAAGGAAACAGAGTGGGCATTTTGCCTTTAGCACAACTACAGTGGGGATCGAAAGTTTGGGCACCCCAGGTAAAAATTTGTATTAATGTGCATAAAGAAGCCAAGGAATGATGTAAAAATCTCCAAAAGGCATCAAATTACAGATTAGACATACTTATAATATGTCAACAAAAGTTAGATTTCCATCATTTACACTTTCAAAATAACAGAAAACAAAAAAATGGTGTCTGCAAAAGTTTGGGCACCCTGCAGAGTTAATATCTTGTACTGCCCCCTTTGGCAAGTATCACAGCTTGTAAACGCTTTTTGTAGCCAGCCAAGAGTCTTTCAATTCTTGTTTGAGGTATCCTTGCCCATTCTTCCTTACAAAAGTCTTCCAGTTCTTTGAGATTTCTGGGCTGTCTGTCACGCACTGCTCTTTTAAGGTCTATCCATAGATTTTCAATTATGTTGAGGTCAGGAGATTGTGAAGGCCATGGCAAAACCTTCAGTTTACGCCTCTTGATGTAATCCCCCCATGGATTTCGAGGTGTGTTTAGGATCATTATATATTTGTAGAAGCCATCCTCTCTTTAACTTCAACTTTTTCACAGATGGCATCAAGTTACCATCCAAAATTTGCTGAAATTTTATTGAATCCATTTTTCCTTCTACTCGTGAGATGTTCCCTGTGCCACTGGCTGCATTACAACCCCAAAGCATGATTGATCCACCCCCATGCTTGACAGTTGCACAGAGGTTCTTTTCATTCAATTCTGTGCCCCTTCTTCTCCAAACATACCTTTGCTCATTCCGGCCAAAAAGTTCAATTTTAACCTCATCAGTCCACAGAACTTGTTTCCAAAATGCATCAGGCTTGTCTATAAGTTTATTTGCAAAGTTCAAACGCTGATTTTTGTGGTGAGGACGTAGAAGAGGTTTTCTTCTGATGACTCTTCCATGAAGACCATATTTGTACAAGTATCTCTTTATAGTGGAATAGTGGACCACAACTCCAGTGTCTGCCAGATCTTTCTGGAGTGATCATGCAGTCAAACGTGGGTTTTGAATTGTTTTTCTCACAATCCTGCGAGCTGTTCTGTCTGATATTTTTCTTGGTCTTCCAGATCTTGCTTTAACTTCCACTGTTCCTGATGACTGCCATTTCTTAATTACATTCTGAACAGAGGATATTGACATCTAAAAAAGCTTTGCTATCTTCTTATAGCCTTCTCCAGCTTTGTGAGCGTCAACTACCTCCTCAACCACCCACTCTGTACTTTTACACTGTATTGACACCCTAGCAGACTGTATTCCTGAAGATTTTGAAAACTTTTTTTTCAGGCGTGTCACTAGTATATTTTAAGCATATTACAGGTGCTTTGCAGCCGCTTTTGCATGCGTGTCAAACTTCAGGGGTTTATTTCCTGGGCTGCAATTAAGTACAACTGATGCAAAAAGAGAGAAGAGAAAAATCACATCAAAATACAACTATTTTTGAACAAAATGTGTTAATGAAGACATAAAGTTACATTATGACATTTACTTACAAGATAACAAATAATTCACAATGCAGCCTCACCAGTGTCCATTTAATGCAGCCTCACCAGTGTCCATTTAATGCAGCCCCACCAGTGTCCATTTAATGTAGCCGCACCAGTGCCCAGCAATGCAGCCTCACCAGTTCAGGAGTGCACAACACCAGTGCCCATCTATGCAGACTCACCCAGTGCCCATCTATGCAGCTTCACCAGTGCCCATCTATGCAGCTTCACCAGTGCCCATCTATGCAGCCTCACCAGTGCCCATCCAATGCAGCCTCACCAGTGCCCAGCAATGCAACCTCACCAGTGCCCAGCAATGCAGCCTCACCAGTGCCCATCTATGCAGACTCACCCAGTGCCCATCTATGCAGCTTCACCAGTGCCCATCTATGCAGCTTCACCAGTGCCCATCTATGCAGCTTCACCAGTGCCCATCCAATGCAGCCTCACCAGTGCCGAGCAATGCAACCTCACCAGTGCCGAGCAATGCAGCCTCACCAGTGCCCAGCAATGCAGCCTCACCAGTGCCCAGCAATGCAGCCTCACCAGTGCCCAGCAATGCAGCCTCACCAGTGCCCAGCAATGCAGCCTCACCAGTGCCCATCAATGCAGCCTCACCTGTGCCCAGCCAACTCAGCCTCACCTGTACCCATCAATGCAGCACCACCTGTGCCCAGCAGTACAGCCTCACCAGTGCCCAGGAATGCAGCCTCACCAGTGCCAAGGAATGCAGCATCACCAGTGCCCAGGAATGCAGCCTCACCAGTGCCCAGGAATGCAGCCTCACCAGTGCCCAGGAATGCAGCCTCACCAGTGCCCAGGAATGCAGCCTCACCAGTGCCCAGGAATGCAGCCTCACCAGTGTCCATTTAATGCAGCCTCACCAGTGCTCAGTAATGCAGCCTCATCAGTGTCCATCTATGCAGCCTCATGAATGTCCATCAATGCAGCCTCACCCAGTGCCCAGCAATGCAGTCTCACCATTGTCATCCAATGCAGTCTCACCTGTGCCCAACCAGTGCAGCCTCACCTGTGCCCAGCAGTACAGCCTCACCAGTGCCCAGCAATACAGCCCCACCTGTGCCCAGGAATGCAGCCTCACCTGTGCCCAAGAATGCAGCGTCATGTATGCCCAGAAATGCAGCCTCACCTGTGCCCAGCAATGCAGCCTCACCTGTGCCCAGCAATGCAGCCTCACATGTGCCCAGCAATGCAGCCTCACATGTGCAGGGGATCTTAGAGAAGAGGAGAGCCAATTATCGCACAGATCCTTGGCGGGTGCTGAGGCTGGGGGGTGGTCCACCCCAGGTGCCACACACTGGGGGGTGTCACGCCAACGTCTCTCGCTGTGTCATCTTTAGTTTGAATCGCCGGGTGCCCGCCGTCACATAAGTCCCGCCGGGTCCTGCCTATGGGAGACAGCACATGTCCATTGGACAAGTGTGCTTTCTGTCGAATGAGAAAACCGGGAGGCGGGACTTGTGTGATGGCGATTTAAATTAAAGATGAAGGCCTGACGGGGGGGGGGGGGGGGGGGGGGGGGGGGGGGGGGGGGGGGGGGGGGGGGGGGGGGGGGGGGGGGGGGGGGGGGGGGGGGGGGGGGG
>BLSH010026895.1:1740370-1763073 GCA_018402905.1 Glandirana rugosa | reverse complement strand
ATGAATTAAATTGAACCAACAAAAACTATACGGTAACTATCAGGACACTTTCGTCGAAGGGAAACTGCCAAATAGGTCAGTAGAAAAAAGAAAACAAAATTATGTATATGTCGTCCCTCGCGTGACTGAACACTCAACCGTATAAAGATGTCAAATTTGGTAAAATGGAGAAATAATCCAAGATTAAAAAGAGGTAACATATGTAAGGCGATATAGTCCAGTACTCTATTTTATGGTGTACCCAGTACTCATCACAACTCGCTTGGGCCTGACATTTCAAGTCCAGGCATACCTGTCCCCATTTCTTTGTAGGGCACTTGTCCCACCCTTACCCCCATTTTCCTTCCTTTTACAGACCTCTAGGACTTTCCTGGACTTTTTTACAGCAATTTTCAGAACTTTTAGTAAAATTACCAGAACCCCGGACCCGGACTTTTTTTGAAAAGTCCAGGTTTGGGTCCGGGTCCCAGACACCCCAAAGTTCTATACGGACCTGAACTTTACAGTCCGGGTTCGCTCAACACTACTCATGACCCATGTGGTATTTTATCTCATGACCTGATATAGCGGAATGTATACAATGGAGAAAAATTAGAACCTAATAAAGAGGTAAAATGGTTTAAACTGTAGAAATATGCCAACTCACAAGTCAGTGCGCTCCCTGCTGTATATGTATTAAAACAAAAGAAAAAAGATGACTGGATAAACCGTCAAAGGGAAGCTGCTTTCACAGGACTATCAATGGCATATCAAAAACAACCAAGTTAAATTAAGTAAATAAAAAATATCTTCATAAATATCTAATATTGACTGTAAATAGTTTTAAAAATCACACACATATATAAAAAGCCTTCTTCCACCAATAAAAGGCAGCTTTGTCATTGGACAGATTTGCCTTCACTTCTGTCCCATAAGCAAAACAGGAAATGCGAGGAAATCCCTACAAATAAAATTGTAATTAATTTTAATTAATTTAATTAAATTGCAGCTCCCTAACAGGGGCGAACAGACTGCAATAAAACACTGACAGGGGTGCTAGTCCATCTCCACTTCATCCAAAACTAAAAAAACAACTTGGTCTTTAGTTATACTTTAAGTTAATCTGCCCCAATATTTCTGTGTTTTTCCATATTTAAGTTTCTATGCATTACTGTTAAGAAATTGATAAAAAAGGCAAAAGCTATTCCAAATTGGCTCTTATATTTTTACATTTCTTAAATACCTTATGCCTTGACCACTACTTATTTAACTCATGCTTTTATTTATTTATTTCCTTAGTGTATTGACTTTAATGCTGTTTTATGAGTTATATACCTCATGTTTTTGGTTAGTGAGGTAAATAACTCATAGGTGATAGTGAATTGACATTTTCAGCATCTCATGAGATAATTGGAGAAAATGTGTTACCTGATTCAATTATGAGATATTCTTTAGTGAATTGAGCACCCTGTCCCATAGCCAAAACAATAATTGAGAGGAAATTAAATTAAGGGAATCCCTTGGGGACCCCCAGGCCACCAGAACGAGTGCCCCCATTGAAAAATTTCCCCTCAATTACTTTTCTGGGGATAACCCAAAATGTTTGATTATCTTTTACTTTCACTTGCAATGATAATGGTAAACAGGACAAACTGATAGGATGAATCTCCCTAACGGGGGCACAGACAGCAATAAAAACTGACAGGTGTTCCAATCCATCTCCACGTTGTCCAAACTAAAGAGAAAGTTTTGATTTTAGTTATACTTTAATGCTCACTTACTGCTTCAGAAATTGACTGTTTATGGTTTTACATGTTACTCATGAGATCAGTATTCAGCCAGTCACTCTTCTTCTGCAGGATGGAAAGCTGTACTGGTGTGATGCTCGCACTGATAAAATTGAGAGGATTGACCTGGAGACGGGGAAGAACAGGGAGGTAGTGCTGTCCAACAACAACATGGACATGTTCTCTGTATCAGTCTTTGAAGATTACATCTATTGGAGTGACAGGTGAGGACTTTGACATTGTCAAGTTGTTTTTCCTTTGTTGCGTGCAGTTTATATACAGTACACCCCTCACATTTTTGTAAATATTTTATTCTATCTTTTCATGTGACAACACTGAAGAAATGACACTTTGCTACAATGTAAAGTAGTGAGTGTACAGCTTGTATAACAGTGTAAATGTGCTGTTCCCTCAAAATAACTCAACACACAGCCATTAATGTCTAAACCGCTGGCAACATCCCTACACCCCTAAGTGAAAATATCCAGGTTGGGCCATTTTTCCTCCCAGTGTCATGTGACTCTTTAGTGTAATGTGTAAGCTTGTATCTATCAAGTGAAACGCGTCTACAAACTGTACCTGTATGTGGCTGTTCATATAATAAATTGCAAACTCAAGAATTTATCCATGGAGTGCGGCCAATTTGTTAATTTTCTTAACTGTTTAGTGTTACAAGGTCTCAGGTGTGAATGGGGACCAGGTGTGTTAAATTTGGTGTTATCGCTCTCACTCTTTCATACTGGTCACTGAAAGTTCAACATGGCACCTCATGGCAAAGATCTCTCTGAAGATCTGAAAAAAAGAATTGTTACTCTACATAAAGATGGCCTAGGCCAGGACCCTGACACTGCTGCATGGTGGCCAAAACCATGCAGCACGGTGGCCAAGACCATACAGCAGTTTAACAGGACAGGTTCCACTCGGAACAGGCCTCGCCATGGTCGACCAAAGAAGTTGAATGCAGGTGCTCAGCGTCCTATCCAGAGGTTGTCTTTGGGAAATAGATGTAGGAGTGCTGCCAGCATTGCTGTAGAGGTTGAAGGGGTGGGGGGTCAGCCTGTCAGTGTTCAGACCATACACCGTACACTGCATCAAATTGGTCTGCATGGCTGTCGTCCCAGAAGGAAGCCTCTTTTAAAGATGATGCACAAGAAAGCACGCAAATAGTTTGCTTAAGACAAGTAGACTAAGTACATGGATTACTGGAACCGTGTCCTGTGGTCTGATGAGACCAAGATAAACGTATTTGGTTCAGATGGTGTCAAGCGTGTGTGGCGGCAACCAAGTGAGGAGTACAAAGACAAATGTGTCTTGCCTACAGTCAAGAATGGTGGTGGGACCCATGGTCTGGGGCTGCATGAGTGCTGCTGGCACTGGGAAGCTACAGTTCATTGAAGGAACCACGAATGCCAACATGTACTGTGACATATTGAAGCAGAGTATGATCCCCTCCCTTAGGAGACTGGGCTGCAGGGCAGTATTACAACATGATAATGACCCCAAACACACCTCTAAGACAACCACTGCCTTGCTAAAGAAGCTGAGGGTAAAGGTGATGGACTGGCCAAGCATGTCTCCAGACCTAAACCCTATTAAGCATCTGTGGGGCATCCTCAAACGGAAGGTGGAGGAGCGCAAGGTCTCTAACATCCACCAGCTCTGTGATGTCATCATGGAGGAGTGGAAGAGAACTCCAGTGGCAACCTGTGAAGCTCTAGTGAACTCCATGCCCAAGAGGGTTAAGGCACATTTTAGGGGTGTACTCACTTTTGTTGCCAGCGGTTTAGACATTAATGGCTGTGTGTTGAGTTATTTTGAGGACACAGCAAATTGACACTGTTATACACGCTGTATACTCACTACTTTACATTTGTAACAAAGTTGCATATCTTCAATGTTGTCACATGAAAAGATATAATAAATATATTTACAAAAATGTGAGGGTGTACTCACTTTTGTGAGATACTGTGCATAATCTTCTTGAGTAGTGGCACAATAAAGGATGCTGCAGGATTACCTAAGCCTCTCCTAAGCCCATAATGGCCCATACTTTGGAGCAGCAGTTTGTGTTTAGCTTTAGAGCAAATTCAGGTTATAATATATTATATAGCATTAGGGAAAAACTTGGATTTCAGGTTATTAACCCTTTTAAAAGAAAAGGCTTTTTTATCTAAAAGTCTGTTTTGAGTTGCCTTTCCATTTCAGTTTAAGGATAGCTTTGATTTTTTTTTTGTTTTTAGCTGACATTTTTTAAAACTGTAACAATGCCTTCTTTGCAGCCATGGCAACTCTTGGGAAAACATGGACAATCCCATTTCCTGCTTGTATGACTGCCATTAAATTTGAATGACGTGTTCCCTGCATTTGGAGTTTTATTTTAGTCAGATACATTAAGACTTACCAGGACAGGTTAGATGGGTACAATGAAGGTTGTTCAATAGCAGTTATGTTGCTGAAAGTGTTAAAATCACTATTTCCGGAATGGGTACATTTTGCAGCAAGGTTTGCAATGTTCATAGATTTTTACTCAATAGCTAAATATGTATAATTGATATTTTTTCTACTTCGTTATTTTATATTTTTTAGTGTGCATTAACTTCTGGCTACCTTGCAGGACTCATGCTAACGGCTCCATTAAGCGAGGGCAAAAGGACAATGCCACAGATTCTGTCTCCCTGAGAACAGGCATTGGAGTGCAGCTCAAAGACATCAAGGTGTTCAACAAAAACAGACAGAAGGGTAAATACGGTGCACAATATTGCAACTGACAGTACATAAAACTTGCTTCCAAGTGCAGATAATTAATAAGGTTATAAATCAACCATACAACCTATTTTACATGTGAAACAACTGTCCTATCTTTTTCATCTAGGTGGCATTTTTTATGTTTAGGTATACCTTTTTTTTTTTCTTAATTTGCGTATTGAATTTAAATTTTATTTAAAGATTCCATGTTGCCATTCAACAGCAAAAAATATTAACCACTGGTACAAAACTAGAATTGAATAAATAAAAATATCTTCCTGTCCACCTATTTAAATGCACATGTATTTGTATGAAGTAAAGGGTTACTCATATTTAATAGCAGGCAAGTGCCTGCATGCCGCTGAAGCTGTTCACCGAAATGTCCCGGCAGCCTCAAAGCCTAGTAATATTCACTTATTGTTTTTGTCTAGATATTTGGTGCATTGCCCTACCTCTTTCTCTATACCAGTGGTTCTCAACTCCTGTCCTCAGGACCCACTAACAGACCAGGTTTGCAGGATAACTGAAATACATCACAGGTGATATCATTTGCTGCTCAGTGATTGCAGTATTCTTTTCTGCATCTCCCCAAGGCAATAATTAAAATTTGGCCTGTTGGTGGGTCCTGAGGGCAGGAGTTGGTTAACACACGTGATGAATAATTTCACTAAATTATATAAGGGCATGGGAAGGAGTGGGCCGGGCTCCATCTCCACCAAATGTTTACATTTCTATATCAGAAAGCCAATGTTTAGAGGAGATCTGGGCACATTATGGCCTCTCTAAGCCTGTCCGCTTCCTCACAGAGGGAACTGACCGACTCAGAGAGGCATGCTGACACATGTCTGTGTGGAGAGCTGCAAGAACTGGAAGAAGAGAGCCTGAGGAGCTGATTGCTACCCAGCCAAGTTCTTTCTGTTCGTATCTGCTAGCTGCAAGCCCCAGGAGCTGTGCACCTGTACTTCACTCCAGGTCAGGATTTGCTTAAATCTCAACTGTATTGATCTCAAGCCCTCTTCTTTCAGGAGCTGCTCTCTTTGCAGCTCTGCCAGTTATCTCCCTGAGCACTCAATCAGATTCTAACTTCAATTCGCTTGTTCAATTTGACAAAAATAAAAATTGGAAGCTGATTGGTTTCTGTTCAGAGCTGCACCAGATTTTGCACTCTCCAGTTTTAGTAAATCAACCACATGGTATTCCAATGTGTGGTCATCTAGTTGGACATAATAAATGATATTGCTATTACATTGTACATATATGGCTAGACAGATTGAATATAACCGGTGTGATTAGAGAGCAGTTACCAAACAGATATAGTTTTATTTCCATGCAAGGACAGCACTGGCCTATAGTAGTTTGAGAAAGGGCAGAAGTTAGTGATTGTAAAGACTCATTTTTTTTTTTTTAAATAACAAACATGTTATACTTACCTCCTCTGTGCAGCTGGATACCTCTTCTCAGATCCCTCGTCTGCTCTCCTGGCCACTCCCTCCTACCAAGTGCCCCCACATCCAGCAGCTTGCTATGGGGGGCACCCGAGCCGAGTCAGAGCTCTGTGTATCCATTCAGACACAGAGCCCTGACCCAGCCCAGCCCCCTCTCTGCACTGATTGGCTGACTGATTTTGATTGACAGCCATGGTAGCCAATGGCGCTGTTGCTGTGTCTCAGTCTATCAGGAGGAGTGTCTCGGACAGCTAAGACACTCATGAACATCGCTGGAGAGAGATGGGGCTCAGGTAAGTAATTAGGGGGTACTGGGGAGGCTGCTACACACAGAAGATTTTTTATCTTATATCGAATGCATTAAGATAAAAAAAAACCTTTTGCCTTTACAAGTCCTTTAGAGTGATTTTAAAGTTAATCAGGCTGTATGTGTCTATAAACACACACAGTGCGTCTTGGCCACGCCACCTGCTCCATCGTCACTGGATTTGATTGACCTGCAGCAGAAGCCAGTGGCTCCCCCTGCTCTTAGATCAGAGGGACATCCTATGTTTATAAGTATATATATATATATATATATATATATATATATATATATATATATATATATACATACACAGTATCTCACATATATTGACTTTTTAAAAGGTAGAATGTAATTCATTTCAGCTATCCAGGCTTGAAATGTTGGAGGAAGGACCTGCATCCAACTGTGAGCTTTCAGTGTTCTATCTATAAATAAAGTTTGTGCAGGGTCAGTATATAGTCCCTGCAGACACTGTTTAGGGTTTAGGGGCAATGAAGATCCTATTTCTCTTCCATTCACTGACAGACGCAGCCTTCTTATGACACATGGGGTTATGCTCGTCCTACTAGGAGTAGACTAGGCAAAACAAACAAAAGCATAGGTTGGCCCCTCCCAGGGGGCCGTCCTCACCTAGCATATAACCCCCCCGCCCTGTACAGCACATCAGTTTTTATTTGCCTAGTGCAAGGAGTAGACCTGGTTCCCTATGGGATCGGCGGTCTCCTGAAGATTCATCTGATGAAGACTGCTATCAAGAAGCTGGCTGGTGGTATAGAGGATATCTCGAATCCAAATCTTTCCCCAGTCCGGCCGACACTATGCGAGCCCCTTAAGGGGGGCCCACCGCATAGCGCCCGTTCCGTGCGGGTGGCCAGTGGCTAAAACCCACTAGAGCCCAGTGACTGGTACGCCTGTCCAGTGGCCTGGCCAGCAGTATGACTCCCCTTGGGGAGGTAGGTCTGCTCCGGTGGCTACCGCTACGCCCGTCGGATTGGTGAGTGGACCCCTATTCCGCCTTTAGGGGCATGAAGAGTGGGCACCTGGGCAGTTTTGGTGGTGGCCGGCCGGTGGGGGTCCATTAGAGGCCTTCCCCCCACTCCCCATCCCCCCGCCCCCCAGGCACCTTTGCACTAACCGTTCGAGCTGCTCCGACCGTCCAGAGCACTGTGTTAGGCGGGTTGCCACCATTAAAGTGTGGAGCACCGCTCGTTGGTGGCCGACCGCGCGTGTGTAATGGCAGCGTCCATTGTTTGGGAACCATGCGGTTTCCAGCCTGCTCTCTGGCGGCCCCCAGTGGTCGTCGGGGAGAGGTGCAGTCCTCGGGCAGGAAGTGCTTAAAAACGGAAGTGGCTTCCGGTTTGCGCTTGGACAGCGTGGCTGACACACAGTAACAAGCTCCGGGCGTACAGCAGTTTGTGGGCATTGCTCTTCCGCTCGGAGTGCTGAGGCATCAAACAGCAAGTATAGCTGGCGCTTCCTGGGTGCTGGTAGCAGTGGGTGCAATCCTCCCGGGTCTCCCAGGTTGATTGGTGGGATAGAGGTGGTGGTTACACAGTGGGGGTGCCGGAAGGCTGAGATGTCAGAGGCCGGCAACACTATGGCAGGGGTACCTACGGATCTACTGTCCACCCCAGGATCATTAGTGTCCTTGGAGCAGCTGAGGGTGCTGTTTGGGGAGTTCTTCCCCCGGGCAGGGGTGCCCGTTCCGAGGGGCCCCCAGAAGCGCCCACCCCCCCTCTTTCCTCAGGGGAGGATTCAGATCTAGAGAGCACCTCTGTGGTCACACCTGTGGGTCTTTCAGAGGGTGAGCCGCCCTCAGAGGGCGAAGAGGATCAGGAAGCTCCTTTTTCGCGGGATAAAGCGATAGTGGAAGCACTGATCACTGATATTCGCGACTCTATGCGGCTTGACCAAGCAGGGGAGTCGCATGAGTCCGCATATGTTTGTGGACCACTAAAACCACCTAGGTCTCCTAGGGCTTACCCTTATGATCAGGTGTTTGAACAGGCAGTGTTCAAGGAATGGCGTAGGCCACCAAGTTCCTTGGTTTTGCCTAAAAGCTTTGCTGTTTGCTACCCCTTTGAGGAGAGCTTTACTAAGAGGTGGGCTTCCCCGGTGGTGGACCCTGCCGTGGCTCGTGTAAATAAGACGACCACCATCCCCTTGGAGTGGTCTCCATCCTTTAAGGAGGCGGCCGATTGCCGCACAGAGACAGTGTCTAAAGCACTGTTCTTGTTGGCTGGGTCGGCCATGCGGCCGGCGCTAGCGGCTGCAATGGCGGCACAGTCTCTTCGTGAGCACGCTTCCGTACTCCACACTAGTTTGTCTAGTGAATGTGCACAGGCTGAAGTACAGGGGGCACAACATTTGGAAGAAGGTCTCTGCTACATATGCCATGCTGCTTTGGATCTTCTTCCCATATTGTCAAAAATGGCTGTTTTTTTCAATTGTTATCAGGCGGGTGCTGTGGCTCCGCTCTTGGACGGGTGACCAGGCTTCAAAGAGAGCGCTTGCAGACCTGCCTTTTCAGGGAGAACGTCTGTTTGGCCCACAGTTGGATAAAATCATTAAGGATTTCACGGGAGGGAAGAGTACTTTCCTTCCAGAGCCGAAGCGACGAGATTGCCGTCGTAGGCAGGGCCCTGTCTCTTCAGGTCAGAATAAGTTTTTTCGGGCACCCGGCCCAGCAGGCAAGGCCGGGAAGGCGTTCACAGGGCACAGCAAGAGGCCCTGGCAGCGTAAGTCCGAAAAAGCTGAGGACAAGTCTGCCTCCGCATGATGGGTTTCCCCCACCCGCCTCACGGGTGGGGAGCCGGTTGCTGGGGTTGGCAGACAGGTGGGCTGCCCGCATCACCGATTGGTGGGTCAGCTCTCTGCCCCCAGAAAGGTTCTTCCCCTCAAACTTGAGGCTCCCGCAGGAGCGCCGGGGGGGCGTCTCTTGGCGCCGCTTGGGCACTCGCCGAACAGAAGTCATCATTAACTCTGGCTTGCCGGCTGGAGTACCTGGGCCTGGTTCCGGACACAGTACAGGCAGGGGTGTTTCTAACACCGAGCAAGCTCCTAACACTTTAGGCAGCAGTGCGAACCCTGTTATCACGCCAGTGGTTCTCCTTACCGTTCTGTATACGGGTGTTGGGGCTCAGGGTGTCGACTTTCAAAGTGGTACCTTACGCCCAGAGTCACACTCAGCTCCTGCAGAGGGCAATTTTGTCGCTGTAGGACAAATCTCCCATATCCCTAGACAGGCTGATCAGGTCGGATCATCAGTCCATTCGGGCTCCGGCGGTAAGGGGGGGGGGGAGTTTTCCTCCCCTCAATTGGTCGATAGTAACGACAGATGCCAGCCTATCGGGCTGGGGAGGGGTCCTGGGTCAGTTCTCTGCCCAGGGTTATTGGTCAGTGCAGGAAGCCTGCCTTCCGATAAATGTACTGGAACTGAGAGCGAGCAGGCTTTGCCTGTCCCGATGGGCAGAAAGGCTGCAAGGCCTCCCTGTTCAGGTTCAGTCGAACAGTGCCACGGCTGTGGCGTATGTAAACCATCAGGGCGGAACAAGAAGCGCAGCAGCAGCCGCGGAGGCGGCTTTGATCCGTCGGGGGGCAGAACCTCACATGCCAGCTCTCTCGGCAAGCTACATCCCAGGTGTGGGAAATTGGCTGGCGGACTTTCTCAGTCGCCGGGCTCTGGATCAACTGAGATAGTTCCTACATCCAGAAATGTTCAGCCAGATTTGCCGCAAGTAAGGCACACCAGAGGTGGCCCTTATGGCCTCCAGATACAATCACAAGGTACAGACCTTTGTGTGCAGAACAAGAGATCTGTTGGCGGGCGCCTCAGACGCACCGCTAATGCCCTGGGGTCAGTATCGGCTACTGTACATTTGTCCTCCTCTAAAGGTTCTACCGCGTGTTGTACGCAGGATAGAAGCAGGAGGAATCCTGACAATCCTGGTAGCCCCGGACTGACCTCTGCATCCTGGGTACGCTGACGTAGTGCAGATGGTGGCAGATGTGCCATAGCGTCTGCCACTTCGCGAAGACCTACTGTCTCAGGGGCCCATCTTGCACCCTGCTTTACCCTCGCTGGCTTTGACGGCTTGGCTATTGAGTCCCAGGTATTGAGGGATAGGGGTGTCTCTGACTCCTTAATCCCTACTATGATTAAAGCACGTAAGAGTACTTCATGTAAGATTTATCATAGGGCCTGGAAGGCCTATATTGCCTGGTGCGAGGCAGGGGGTTGGAACCCCCGCTCTTATAGTGTGTCCAGAGTACTGTCATTTTTGCAGCAGGGACTGGACAAGAACCTCGCGTTGAGTACGCTTAAGGGGCAGATTTTGGCCCTGGTGGTTCTTTTTCAACAGCCCTTGGCGTCTCATTCATTGATCCGTACATTTGTACAGGGGGTACGTCATGTGGCGCCTCGGATACGGTCGCCGTTGGCACCGTGGGATTTGAATCTGGTGCTTTCTGTGTTAGAGAAGCCACCATATGAAAGGATTAGGGACATTCCCTTACAGTTGTTGTCGCAGAAGGTGGCCTTTCTGGTGGCTATCACATCCGCCAGGCGGGTGCCTGAGTTGGCCGCATTATCCTGCAAGTCACCTTACTTGGTCCTTCATAAGGACAAGGCAGTTTTGCGGCCTTCCCCTTCGTTTCTTCCGAAGGTGGTTTCTTCCTTTCATTTAAATGATATTGTTCTTGCTGACGGAAGGGTCGCGCAAAGGCATGGCGACCTCGTCAGCTACCGTATCTCGTTGGATACGGAAAACCGTGACTCATGCATATGAGATTCAGGGCAAGGTTCCCCCGTTTCCGGTCACGGCTCATTCCACCAGGGCAGTTAGTACTTCCTGGGCGTTTAGACACCAAGCCTCGGTGTCACAGGTACTTGGGCCTCAGTGCACACATTTACTAAGTTTTACAAGATTGATGTTTCAGCATCCTCGGATGCTGCTTTTGGCCGCAAAGTATTACAAGCGGCAGTTTAGGCGTGGTTAGCGCCGCCTGAGAGGGCGTTTTTCTGTTGGGTACAGTTGTTATAGTTTTGCCCACCATCTTGATTGGCACAGCTTTGGGACGTCCCCATGTGTCATAAGAAGGCTGCGTTTGTCAGTGAACTTACCGTAAAATCCTTTTCTCCGAGTTCACTGACAGACGCAGCACCCACCCCTCTGCATTG
The DNA here is from genome assembly GCA_018402905.1 of Glandirana rugosa. Lineage (NCBI taxonomy): Eukaryota > Metazoa > Chordata > Amphibia > Anura > Ranidae > Glandirana > Glandirana rugosa. The sequence goes on along the minus strand of BLSH010026895.1, from coordinate 1,751,631 downwards.
GTTTTGTACGGCTTGTTACGAACTGATGTGCTGTACAGGGCGGGGGGGTTATATGCTAGGTGAGGATGGCCCCCTGGGAGGGGCCAACCTATGCTTTTGTTTGTTTTGCCTAGTCTATTCCTAGTAGGATGAGCATAACCCCATGTGTCATAAGGAGGCTGTGTCTGTCAGTGAACTTAGAGAAAAGGATTTTACGGTAAGATATACAAAAAATCCCTTTTTTGTCAGGTACAAATTTTACAGGTTTGTGTCCAAAATTCTTGAATCTTGGGGCATCCCAGAGAAGAGGGTTAAAGTAGAACTATGGTCAAAATTAAGAAATCAATATGTTATGCGCCTATACAGTCTGTTAAACATCTCACTGATTGTTTTGCAAAAAGCTGTTAGGATGGTCAGATATCTACCTTGTCTCCAGCTCTCAAGTGCACTTCGTTTAGTGAGGTGACAACTTTACTTCCTGGTTTTTGAATTGCCTGTGTTGAACAGCACACATGTTGTCCCCATTTGCATCTATATCTCTCTGCAGAAACGTCCTGACATCACTGGGGGAGTGGCTCCTATATCCATGGAAATCTTAGCCATTCATTCTACATAAGTCTGTTTAGGCTCTGTCCACGTCCGGCCTGTGAAGATTCACCCCCTCACACCTATGTCCTGCCTTTGCCCGCCCACTGCTCTGTCTATACAGCCAGCTCTTAGGCTGGATTTTGTTCTGCCAGTTTACAAATTACCAGAGGAGAGCAGGCAGGGAGAAGCACACAGATTACTAGACAGATCTGTGCGCAAAGGTAAGTACTGACTTATAATGTCTTACATAGCACACACTCAGCTATTGATTGGCAGATGGGTGTGTGTTATGTAAAATAGGCTGAGCATCATAGGAGACTGGAAGACTGGGGGGGGATAGACAAGCAGGCTCACTGAAAAGGAAATGGCATCTGAGCTCTGCTCTGCTCTGCTGCACTCCTCCCATCATTACTTGTAGTGTATAGCAAAGAAGAAATGAATAGAGGATTACAGACCACATTCACAGCTACATGGTAGAAAAATAATAATTTCAGTTATGTTTATTACCATGTGTAACTTTCAGGTATTTATATGAGGAGTTACTAAAATATGTATGTTGCCCTTAGTTGTACTTTAAAAGTACCAGGTTCAATTAAGCACATTCAGCATGGGGGGCTGTACATGGGCTGACATTTTGCCATGTGTATTAGAGTTAAATAGGCCCTGTGTAGGATATATACTGTACATTTTGAGCTTTTTAAAAGACAGCTGGAACTATATGTGACATCCTATGGGTGTCTGATATTACTGCTTAATAACTTGAACATGCTAGTTGCCTGGCTGTCATGCGCTTCAATATTTTCAAGTGGTTCTAAAGTCATAGGGTTTTATATCTTCTATGCATTAAGGTAAAAAAAAATGTTCAGTGCCCTCCCCCAAATACCTAAATACTTTCCTAAGTCCAGTGCTGTGCATATCTGCAGGACTTATCTCCTCTCTTCACTTTCTCACAGACTTGGCCAATAGCAGCCATTGGCTCCTGCTGCTATCAGTTAAATCCAGTGAGCAGAGGGCGGGGGCAGGGCCAAGCCTTGCTGTGTGTGGATACACACAGTCCAAATTGGGAGCGAGCCTGCACGTGTCCCACCATAGGAAGTGGATTCCTATAGTGGCACACGCAGAAGAGGAGGAGCCCAGAGCGCTGGCGGCGGACCCTAATAGAAGAGGTTCAGAGCTGCTCTGTGCAGTGGTATTGCAGGTAAGTATAACATGTTTATTATTTTGAGGGAAAAAAATTACTTTACAAACGCTTAATGTCGCCATTCTGGAGCGTATATGCAGATGAGGTTCTTCACAGTTTTAACAGCTCCCTCCAAGTTCATTGAGAACTACAAGCTGTCGGCTGAGGTAGCCGACGGTAGTTGTAGATCATTCATTCACAGAACTTTGAAATAGATGAGATTCCAACCGTCTGTGGCCGGCCTTACTGGCTTGATCACCAGAAATGAAACTGATGAAAGAAACTCTAGAAAGGAAACTAATATAGCCATCACATCTTCAAGAATTGGTAAGCTGCGATATAATAAATGTTTGCTTTTGGGTTTAATACTGCTTTAAAACTATAACATCTGAAAAAATTATTGAAAATTGCTTATCGCTATAAATGTTTATTTGCTTCTAGAGATTTCTGTAAGTTTCAAAAAATAGAGATTTGTAGTGCTGAGCTTGTTTTATATGTTACAGGAACCAATGTCTGTGCTGAAAATAATGGTGGTTGTCAACAGCTGTGCCTGTACCGAGGTGGAGGTCATCGTACATGCGCTTGTGCCCATGGCATGCTGGCAGAAAATGGCCTTAGCTGCAGGGAGTATGATGGTTACCTCTTGTATTCAGAACGAACAATCCTAAAAAGCATTCATTTATCGGATGAAAGTAGCCTCAATGCCCCAGTGAAACCGTTTGAAGATCACGATCATATGAAGAATGTAATCGCTTTGGCATTTGATTATCGGGAAAGTGACAAAGGGGGAACACGTATCTTCTATAGTGACATCCACTTTGGTAACATCCAGCAGATCAACAACGATGGGACTGGTCGCAAGACAGTGGTGGAGAGTAAGATTTTTGTTCTGTTAAATACAGTTTAGGGTTAAGTACTGTGTAACTTTTTTGTATCTTGCTACTGCTATGAAATAAAAATATTCAGTACATTTTACGATGCAAATTGTAGCTAACGTTCTAAAACTGCACAGGTGTTGCCTCAATCTGCAGCAACTGGCTTTGTGGTGCACAAGGGTTGCCTAAATATGCCAGTGCCATATGCAAAGTGCTTATTTTGCTACTGTTAAAGCTGAACGCTGGGAAATCAAATAAATATACAGAAGGAGCGCCAAGAGAAGAGTTCCTTTTTTATACTTTTATGTTGCTGTACATAGAGCTAGAAGCCCTGAAGGTGGTGTCATCCATGGGCGTGATAAACCAAGTAGTGCTCTCCACTACTGTGCACTGATGCTTGTAAATTGGTGAGCGAGGCAGGACTATACCACTGTGCGCATAGACAAGTTGCATTGATGACTGGTGTCAATAGAAGGAAGCAATTTCCAGTGATTAAATATACACTTTTCTTGCCAGATCTACAAGATCCCTTCCATTAAAAGACTTTGTTACGGGGAAGCCAAGACATCTTTCATGCATAGTACTTTAAATTTGCTTGTCCTGAGTTTAGCTTATCTATATGTCATTTTTATCAGACTTGTTTCACTTGATAACTAAATCACTAAATTAACAGCCTTATTGCACCAAGGACTCCTAAACTGTAATGTATTTGTGTGTCCTATGTGAGAGGGTTGTGCTCTGAATATTACCTACAGAGAAGGATCTAAAGTAAGGACCAACTATTAGTTCAAATTGGAAAAAAATAACTTTACTAGAACCTGCAGGCAGAAAAAAAAAATATTGTATTGTGATTATTCACTTTAAAGATGGCAGGTTTTTAGTTCCGTATATTGTGGAAGGAATATAACCCCTGTCAAATTCTGCTGCATTCAGAGAATCTGTTAGGCCGTGTTCACATATATGTGAATTGTATACAGCTTTCCCCACAACCAATTCGCATGACAGTCGAGCGTGACTGACTCTCAATGGAGCCGGTTCACGCAGGTCCAGGGAGGCCGCAGAGTGCATTGGAAAAGGGTCCTGTGTGTGTTTGGGTTTGGTGCAAATTCGGGCAGCAATTCGGACAGACATGCACCGGACCCCATGCTGGGAACCCGTGGCCGGAGATATGTGAACCTGGCCTTAGAGAGATTTGGTAGACTAGGGGAAGGCTAAAAACCATATTAGCGGTTTTCTTTCTATATCCCTGTAGCAACTTTTTCCTCGCATCCAGTCTGGTTGAACCGTGACAGTAAGTGATGGGAAGTCTGGAGAGCTGCAAAAAACTGACAGGGGTTCTAACCTTCCCCACTCTATTCGAAACTAAAAACAAATAAAGTTTTGGTTGAACTTGCACTTTAAAAATGTAAAAATAAAACTACTATTGCCTGGGTATGTTTTGCTATTTTCAAGAACTGTCACCAAGGCAAAATAATGCCATAAAAAGTGTTTATGCACAATAATGTTTATGCCCATATGTAATTGAAAAGGAGGTCATGTGTATTACTTAAAAAGGAAAAAAAAAAACAGTTTTCATACTGGGAACTTGTCCTTTTATTACCACAGATGTTGGATCAGTGGAAGGCCTGGCCTATCACCGAGCATGGGACACTCTGTATTGGACCAGTTATACTACATCAACAATTACTCGGCATACTGTTGACCAAAGCCGTTTTGGGGCCTTTGAAAGAGAGACTGTAGTCACCATGTCTGGAGATGACCATCCTCGTGCCTTTGTTCTGGATGAGTGTCAAAAGTGGGTGTTGATTCCTCTATTTTTGTGTTCTGGAAACATGTTTTCGTTGCTGATTTTTTTTTCCACTACTTAACCTTTTTATTTTAAAGGTTATTATTTATTATACTGTATTGTAAATTGAAAAAAGAGGACAGCAATTGGTCTAGCTGAGATGAAGCATGAACAAAGATCTTTTAACAGAGCTGTGTTTATTAAACTTGACTATGTCTCCTGACAGAGATCAATAGCTGGGAATGATATCTGATATTTTCACAATGAGTACAGCGAGAACTGTATGCACCACTTAAAGTATGTGTAAACCATAACTGAAAGACATTAGGTTTGCTAAAGCTTTGTGTATCGTAAACAGTTGTCTGCATGGTGGCTGCTTAGCATTTTTTAGGGTGGGTTTCCTGATGACGACAATGCACTGGGTCTGTTTAATGTGTGTTAACATGACCTCTTATAGTCTTCATGTGACAGCATGGTGACAACACAGAAGCATAATGTTGTCACCCTACGTTATAACAAGAAGTTCCTGAACAGTATCATCACCATCTATTATGTTAAAGAATGCTTGCAGTTTGAAAGAGATTAAACATGACATTGACATGTTAAAGCTTCTAAGATTTTAGTGGTTGAGTTTACATATACTTTAATATAGATGGGGTTGAAATGAGAGACTGATATGCATGGTCCTAACACTCAGACATCTTTTGAATATGTCTGTATCTGTGTCTTCTACAGCTTTATGTTCTGGACCAATTGGAATGAGAAGCATCCTAGCATTATGCGGGCAACACTCTCAGGCGGTAATGTGCTTTTCATTATTGACCGTGACATCCGCGCACCCAATGGCCTTGCTATTGACCACAGAGCTGAGAAATTGTACTTCTCTGATGCTACTCTCGACAAAATTGAGAGATGTGAATATGACGGTACCAACAGACAAGTAAGTCTTCTATGGTAAACATCTTGAGACAATTTGAAAAACTGGCATGATGCAACGCTTGAGAGTGAGACCTTCATTATGGGCTTTGAGGTTAAGAATTTAAGCTATCTTTGAAATATCAGTTATGGGTTTAGCTAGTCATTTAATTTTTGTTTACTTTTTTTTTTTTAACATAACTTGATGCAAAGATGATTTCATGAATTTGATATGGATGGAGAGTTTTTAGTATGATAGTGTTGTATCACGGTCACGTGATAGTTTAAGTTCTTTTAGGGTTCACATATTTTTTTTTACCCTACTTATACCAAAGAAAACGATAGCACAAACCAAAGAGAACGCTCTTGCGTGAATTGCAGTAAACATAGTGGTAATATTGGTATTTTATATCCTAACACTGCGGGAGACATAGCAGTACAGTACTGTACAGTATAGGGGTTCACCTTTATATATATTTTTTTTTTTTTTTTAAAGTAATGTATTAAGCTGAGTTTGAAATGAAACTAAAGTGTTTTGGGAGCATATTTGGGGTTCAAACTATAAAAATAGGCATTTTTTTTTTACCACATCCAAAATTTGCGTTTTTTCACAATTCACGGGTGATCTAGGAATGTGACCCCTGTGAATTTCGGGGGTCGACTGCTGTATGTGTATGCATTCATTAATTCATTACCAATGAATCCATTTGAAATAAGAGGATGGTACTAAGAAAATTTACTTGCAGATCAATAATTAATATTTAAGGTGTATCTAAAGCCAGAACTTCTTTTTTTAAGTCTTGTATAGAGTGATTAAGGGTTAGAGCCCCTTTCGAGTCTTTATTGCTGTCCATGTCCCCAATAGGGACAATCCCCATCTCTCTTTGTCCCAGTAATAAAAGAGAGATAATGTGGTATACCGAGATTATATAGTCCAAATGGGCAATAAATGGTTTATGGGACCATAGATGGAGGTAAGAATTAGCTCAAGTTAGTCTCTAATCTCGTAGGGCAAGATGTAAAGGCAGAGGGGGGAGGCTTGGGACCACCTGCGGCTGCTATCCTTAGAGTTATGTACGGCTCGGTATGATTCAAATAGGAGACAAGGACAAAGGGAAGGAAGCACCAGCTAAGTGTAGTATCCCAGATTACAAACTTTAATAACAATGGATTAATAACACTCACAAGATAGACAAGATAAAAACGCTCATCTAGTGCTGAGTTGTAGGTGTATTCCTCATTTATCCAACCTGCAGGACCACTGTGAGATGTTCCAGCTGCTGGGAGGGGAGGATGGCCCACTTGGGAACCTGGAGGAGCCCCGGGAAGCCACATTGACTAGCGTGGAACGAACACTGGAAGTGACATCACCAGAAGTATAGAGGACCAGATGGGAGGACAAGGCTACGCGCTCGAAGCGTCCATCCTCCACTCCCAGCAGCTGTAACACCTCACATCGGTCCTGCAGGTTGGATACATGAAGAATACACCTACAACTCAGCACCAGAGGATCGTTGTTATCTTGTCTATCTTGTGAGTGTTATTAATCCATTGTTATTAAAGCTTGTAACCGGGATACTTCACTTAGCTGGGGCTTCCTTCCCTTTGTTCTTGTCTCCTCTTTGTCCCAGTGACCATTGTCACTGCGACAAAAAGTTAGTAAAGATCCAAAGTTTGGCTTTAGAATTTATTTTTTGTCTTACCTTTCTTCTTCTGTAGCCATTTATTTCTTCATCATCTTTTCCCTACGTTGTGTGTTTATTGCTGTATGTGATGTGGGATAAGGGCAAGCTCATATGGCATTGTGTTGATTTTATTTTTAGTGGATTTTAAAGTCTGATCCAGTTCACCCCTTCGGCCTAGCAGTATATGGAGACTACATCTTTTGGACAGACTGGGTGCGCCGGGCAGTTCAGCGTGCAAACAAACATGATGGCTCAGACCTGAAACTTCTTAGAGGCGATATTCCTCAGCAACCCATGGGAATAATTGCCGTGGCAAATGATACTAACAGCTGTAAGTAGAATCTTTTATTTCACATTCCTCACAAATTTTATAATAAAAAAGCAAGGTGTTCAATTTATATTTGACCCCTCCCTTATAATTAGTAGTTCCTTTATAGTTTAAAACGGAAACTAAAATATAAAAAGTAAATATATCTATGTTACTCATGACTTCTGCCCACATGGTGCCTAGGCAAGGGTAGTGTCATCTTGCTTCCAGCAATATCCCAGGAAATGCTGAGTATCCCAAATCTCATGAGATTCTGGATGCTAGGCATTCCTGAGCTCTTTCGGCATGGATGGCGCTGTCACTCCCTGCAGTATGGAAGTATATGTACTTTTTAAAATTTAAATTCCAGAAATTCTGTTATTATTGCTCTCTAGGAAAAGTAGAAATAGAACATTGGTTATACTGCTGCCTGTTTATCATTACAGTAGGTTAATAAGGGTATGGCTAAATGTAAATGATCCAGGCATTTGACTGAACCTCTGGATTGTGAGAGAAGCTAGACTTACATGTAGTGTTAGATGGACTTAAGGTGAGCAACAATCATATTAAACCCTAACTCCAGCTAAGCATTTTTAAGTAGTTACAGCAGTAGGATAAAATAAAAGATTTAGCCATATGTTTAAAAGCTTTTGACCATTTTAAGCACCCCTGGCTGTGTTTTATATGGTTTGTCCAAACAACAGTAGCAATCATTTTTGCCGCACAGCTTGGCCAGCATTTAAAGATGAAGCAAATATATAAAGGCCAATGAAATAAAATCTACTATTACAGATATTAATCTAATTGCCCTGATAAGCTAACATATTTTATTATTACCCTGTAATAGGTGAGTTATCTCCATGCAGCAACAACAGCTTTTGTCAAGACCTGTGTCTTATCACTGCTGATGGGAGAGTGAACTGCTCCTGCCGAGGAGATAGGATTCTACAGGATGACTTTACATGCAAAGGTATTCTTTACAGAATCATAGGGAATAGAATTGTTGGGATGGACGCAGCAAATGCATGCGGTAAGATTCAGATTGGAGGGGCCTCTGCTTTGTGTCAACCCCTCCAGAGTAAAGTCATCAAATTTCACAATGTTAGATCGATGTGAATTGAGTTACAATTAATGTATTGCAGTTTGAAAAACATTCTATTGTTAATACTTTATAATATTTTTTGAAGCTAACATGGGAATAGAGAAAAAGGCCTCATGCACACTGGACATTTTTACAGCTGCTGTTTTTGGCTTCCGGCTTTTTTTCTGCAGCCAATAGATTTCCCAGCATGTTATCCTATGTGTCCATGCACACATAGGCTGTTATAAGCCGTTTTTGGCAGGGGCATTTTCTGGCTGGAAAAAAAAAACAGAACTAGTGGGTTTTGAAAGGAGTTTTTTCAGCTGTAAAGCCGCTCTAACTCTGAAAAACGCTTAAAAACGTTGAAAAACATGGCTATTCAGCGTTTATCAGCGGTTTGAGCCATAAGCTTTTGTGGGAGAATAGTTTTGCTACAAAATGCTGAAATACACTACTACAACAATGCTTAAAAACTCACTCTACAGCTACTGCTTTCCACCACTAACGTTACTGGCTTTTTTGTAACATCCAGTGTGCATGAGGCCTTAAAAATTTGTAGCCCATCTCTGTGTTCACAAAGAACATTGGCTCTATTATTGTTATCACTACCTACTGGCAAAATGGCGATAATGCTTCAAGATTGGCTATTTTCAGAAAAGCACGTTTATAAAAACTACAGCTGCAATTTTGGGTCTTTTTTTCTATTCTCTGGTACTGGAAGCAGCCTCTTCTACTATAAAATTTTTGTTATTTCTTATGCATCTTCTGTTAATCAGCCCCCAATTCTACTTGCAATCCCCATGATGAATTTGAGTGTGGCAATGGCGACTGCATCAACTACAGCTTGACATGTGATACATTGGCCCACTGTAAGGACAAGGCAGATGAGAAGCACTCTTACTGTGGTAAGTTTACCCCCGGTTTGACTAATAGTAGGCATTGCAGTGATCAGATGGGCTTTGCCACATCTGGGGAAAATCTGCATCTGTAATAAATAGATAAATCCTCTAGAATAATAATGATACTGTGTCATGCATGTTAAGTGGATCAGGATGTTGATAGCAGTTAGTGACACAGTGAACTTTTGACATATGAACATATCAGCTCCTAGTTTCCTCTTGACCGTAATCATCAAAAGGCCACAAATGCTTAAAATTTCATTTATCATAAAAACACTCACACTGCCCTAATTGTAATTGCAAATTCATCTATACTTAACAAGGGGCGAAGATGTTGTACTTGCATTTGTACTTAAAGCGGTTGTATACTTCCAAAAAAAAAAAAAACCTGTAAGGCCAAGGCATAATGAGCTAGTATGCACCACATTCTAGCTAATTATGAAATACCTTAGAATGAAGCTCTGACGGGTCCACTCGGTTCCCGCAGAGGGAGCTGACATCTTCCCTCCGGGGATCCTTCCAGGTTCACGGCTCCGGCGCTGTGAGTGGCTCGTCTTTCTGGCGGACTTTCTGGCAAGGTCCGGCACTATGCGCCAGGCCTTCGCCGGGACATCACGGTACATGCGCTGTGACATCAGCAGATACATGAAGGGTGATTAGCGGTTTAGGAGATATTAATTTTACCTACAGGTAAGCCTTATTATAGGCTTACTTGTAGATAAAAAAAACAGTAAAAGGGGTATACAACCGCTTTAACCAGAAAAGAAAGGAGAGTGAGGAGCAACTCTAGAGTATATCGTAAATCTTGTCAGCATATAGGTCTTTAAATGTAACTATAGAACTATCCTTGCTCAATCCCCTATTTCGGTACATAATATGAGAAATAATATATTTGTACATTGAGTGGAATTCCAAAGCTTCTTGTGTTCTAATTTGGTACATATGCCATGATGGTATGACTGAAAGTTAATTGAGAATGTTTTCCTAGTGATCTAATGACATGCTGCCATAATAGATTGGGAACATAATAAGGAACGGTTTAAGAAGGAATGGAGAACATCTGTAAATTAGAGTGGCATGTGTAGCAAGAGATGTACCTGGTAGAGAGAGCAGGACTAGCAGATCAACACAGCAGTGAGCAAAGGAAGGGGAAATTGGAGGCGGGCATTTGTGCTGGGAGGTGGAATTTGGAGTGGGGGAGAGAGGATGTGTACTCGAAGGGGAATTTTTGAGGATTAGAGAATTTGTGCTAGATGGAGTGATTTTTTTGGGGGGGGGGGGATTTGGGGAGAGAGGATTTGAGCATGCTGGGAGGAGGGATGAGGGGGGAAATATTTGTGCCGGGGGATTTTAGTAGGAGGGGTGGGTTTGTTCTGGGAGGAGGGGGAATGTATGCTTTGGGGGTAAGCATGCAGATTATCGCTCAATTTTTTTTTTTTTTTTTTTGGGGGGGGGGGGATTTTTGCGAAAACATCACATTTTCATGCATACATGCTCATACATCTTCATCTTTGGGGGGGGGGGGCACAGTTTGGCATGTTTGTCCTGAGCTCTAGATGACCTTGTCCCACCACCTATCACCACCACCTGTGACCTATATCCACTATGCCTTTTGGTAGACCTAACAATTGTGCAACTATGTAAAGTATTCCGTTTTTACTTTGTAATAAAAGCAAAACGAGTCAACAGTGCTCAGGACCTCAGAACAGTGCCAGAACAGCGCTGTTGACTCATTTTGCTTTTATTGATTATCCACTACTCCAAGTGTTTCTCACAAAGCTGGGACAATCATGTACTTTCCACTGGCTATATCTTACGTGATTCACCAGACTTGGGGCTCATGCACCCCTTTTTTTTTTTTTTTTTTGGAGCATAAGCGGTTTTTCAACAAACCTTCCACTCAGCTCTTTTTATCTTTTTTTTGTGCATTTTAGAGCTTCTTTGAGCTTTTTCACGCGTTTTTGGG
>BLSH010026895.1:1719308-1738031 GCA_018402905.1 Glandirana rugosa | reverse complement strand
GCCCCCCCCCCCAACACCCAGACATTACAGCATTAGATTCATAGGCAAACAAATAACTGAGCCATGCCTGAAATTGCAATGTGTTTCACGTTCAAAAGAGTAAAAGTATAAAATGAAAAATAACGTTTGAGGCCCTACAGCTGGGGGCCATAGGACTAAAAACCCATTTGGTCATCTACGGGAACACTCGAGTTTGTGGGCAAAATACCAGCTCCAAGGCAGAGAGAAGCAGAGAAAAAGATGAGAAGAGAAGAAAAATAAATAAAGGACTAAAACGAGGGAAAGAGAAAAAAGGAGGGAAGGGGGGAGGCTATTTCTGCCCCGGAGATTCGTGATGAGAGATATTAAGGTGTTGTTCTACATTACAGTTCCAGAAAGCGTGTAGGAGATTGTGTGGGTGGGAAATAGTCCAACCAGGGCTGCCAAATATGCAAAAATTTGTCATGTTTGTCGTCTAGAATTGACGTGAATTTCTCGTTTACTTGGGTGCCATGCACCCGACCTTTCACTTAGTTGAAATTGAGAATAGGTGGTTTCCACACTGGCGATCATCTGTTTCGTAGCCAGGAATATATGAGCCCGCTCAGATTTAGTAGCGCCTTCTATCGGCTTGTGTAAGAGTGCCTCCCAAGGGTCTTTTCGTAAATGTATGTGCACCACCGAATTGACCATGTTGTAGACTCTTATCCACATTTTTTTGACCTTAGGACATGTCCACCATATATGAATCATATCGCCTGGGTCTGAGCATCCCCTAAAGCATGAAGAAGGGTATGTAGGGAGACATTTAGCAGTTCGGGCCGGAGTGAAGTACCACCGAGATAAGACCTTAAAGGAGTTTTCCAGAGTTTTTACATTACTGGAGGAACGGAATAGTGCATCCCAAATTTTATGCCAGGTCTCAGGGGTTTGTGTGACGCCAAAGTCCCTTTCCCAATTGGAGCACGAGTTGAAATTGTTCAGGAGAGAAGAGTATAATAGTGAAATAAGGCCTTGTGTTTTGGGGGATGTTCGACATCTGGTCTCAAACGCTGTTGTGGTTGTTGACCAGTCATGGTTTTTTTGTCAGGGATTCTAACAGGTGGTGAATTTGAAGGTAGTGAAATTTTTCAGAGTCTGGAATATCATGTGTATCTTTAAGGTATTGGAAGGTGATGATGCTCCGGGGAGACCGTAAGGATCGGATCGTTGTCAAACCCCTACTGTGCCACCAGTGATAGCTCCCGGGATTTTTCCAAACCCGGGGGAAACAAAGGGCAGTTAAATATTTAAAGGAGAGGAAGATGTGGTGATATCAAGTGGGCCGAATATTTTATAGAGTTCCATGCTATAAGAGTGTGAGATAGGACATGGTTTAGAGGCTTAGGATGTAGTTGTGGCAGAAGCCAACGTAAAGAAGAGAGTGGGACCGAGTCGGTATCCATTACATTGATGCGGGTCCGTAGAGGTGCAGCTTTTCCCACAAATAATTGTGCTAGAGGAGCTATCTGAGCCGATTTGTAGTAATGAGTGATATTCGGCATTCCTAGCCTTCCCTGAGACTTGGGTCTATAAAGTAGATATCTATTTAGTATGAAAAAAGTGTAGGAGCAACTGAAATGGGCGTTAACTGGTACATCTCAGACTTTCATAAGACATAGTATCAAAACAAATTTTATTAGAATGTAGAAAAAATATTGTTCACATATGTGCATATGGTGTTACATCAAGATTTCCATCATGTTTCACGGTATGAGAATCCGCTTCGTCTGGATTTATCTGTTTCGTAACTCACTCTTATTCCGTCTGACGGTTGAGGACTAGAGGGAGACAAAGAGTCTCATTAAAGTGACTCAACCAGCTGGATTATGGACCCAGCCACATGCGCGTTCACCCACATAACCGGCACCAACAATACTTCACACTTAATATCCAACAGGTGCCAGAAGAAATTTAAAAGCCTCCGCACCATCCTTCATTGAATGGACTGCATCATATCATACGCCAACATAGTACATGCTGGTGTGCGGGTACCTTGAAAGACCCAGCCTGGTGTTGGACGCGGTGACACGTGCTTGCTAAACCCATTAGTAACGAGGTACCATACGGGATAACTGGCCCCTACATGATACTTTACATAGAACGTGTGTGGCTTATTTGGATCCTGGCTGTCCACTGCATATGATACAATGCAGTCCATTCCATGAAGGATGATGCAGAGGCTTTTGAATTTCTCCTGGCACCTTTTGGACACTAAGGGGTTGATTTACTAAAGCTGGAGAGTGCAAAAACCTGTGCAGCTGTGCATGCTAGCCAATCAGCTTCTAACCTCAGCTTGTTCAATCAAGCTTTGACAATAAAACCTTGAAGCTGATTGGTTTCTGTGTGGAGCTGCACCAAATTTTGCACTTTCAAGCTTTAGTAAATCAACCCCTAAGTATTGTTGGTGAAGGTTATGCAGATGAACCTGCATATGGCTGGGTCTATAATCCAGGCAGTTCAGTCACTTTAATGTGACTCTCTTTGTCTCCCTCTAGTCCTCAACCGTCAGATGGAAGAGTGAGTTACAAAACTGATAAACCCTGACGAAGTGGATTCCCATACTGTGAAACATGTTGGAAATCTTGATGTAACACCATACTCTGTTGTATATGCTTTTAACTGTGCATGGGTGGGAAGGTTTTGTTTTTTGTATAAACCCCCTCATGTATTTTATGCACATATGTGAACAATATTTTTTCTACATACTAATAAAATTTGTTTTGATACTAGATCTTATGAAAGTCTGAAATGTACCATTTAACGCCCATTTCAGTTGCTCCTACACTTTTTCATACTTATCTACAGGGTTGGTACACCCAGCTATTTAGTCCTTCTTATAGGATGGGAACCCCATATGTTATATTTAATCTAGAATGTAACAAACAGAATCTAGTGCTCTCTGTATGTCTTCAATAAAAGAATCACACTTACAAATATGGCACTCGCCCTGAGTGCTTGGAGAAGCGCACATACAAACTAGGTCTGGATAACCAACAAGATGGCCACGGGTGACGTCATTCGTAGCTCCTCCCCGGGACGCGTTACGTCCTGGGCGGGACTTCTTCAGCGTGGGAGCGTGGCCACGTAGTCAACCCGCATACTTATACCTTCCTAGCATCATGGTAACCAGCCTCAGCTGGAGATACTTTATATTACGTGACGCAGGCAGCATGTATTCATGAGCAAAGCTTGTTGAATGCAATCCCCATAGTAACTAAACCCTGAAGTTTAAGTGTACACACATTATTGCCACCTAGTGCCCTCACAAAGAAATTTGATTTCACCCATGGTCATTAGTAATATCAGCGCCACTGTTTGTAAAAACATAGCTAAAATACTTATATAAAAAATGGAGACATCTACAGTGTGTCCCCATCTAATCCAATAAGGAATTATTATACATTTACAAACAACCATTAAAAACAAAACGTATTCTGTCAACCCACGGCCATCTTGTGAAACACAATATTATAAGTACATTAAAAGTATAATCAATGCTAAAACTGTCATAAATCTTAATCTATCCCATCTTCATGATTATCTATCTGAGATGAAAACAATTTAAGTCATATTAAAAAGGGTATATCCATGCTGGAAACCAGGAAAGACAGTCATCTGCCCAATGGATAAAGGGGGAGGCCTAGTCGTCCTTAGTAAGGAATACTATAAGCAGGAGATTAATCATTTGTTAGGGGATCCTGACATGTACCAACCGCTAAGGAGTGATCCGATGTTGGAATACAAGGATGAGTTACATGCCCTTATCACACGAGGTAAATCAAGAGGAATTCTAAATAATAAAAAGGCTCAATATCTGGATCCTTTATTTTGCAGAATGCCAATTATATATTTTTTGCCCAAAATTCATAAAAATTGTGAACATCCTCCAGGTCGCCCCATAGTGAATGGGTTTCACTCAGTTACGACGAAATTGGGCCAATATATAGATTTCCTTCTTAAGCCCTTAGTGATGAAGACTGATGCTTATCTTAAAGATTCTAAGCATATTATTCAAATCCTTGAGACATTGACCAGTACATCATCCAGTTATATAGTAACAGCAGAAGTCAGCTCAATATATACAATTATTGGCCTTGAGGATGCTGGGAGTTGGCCAGATCAGAGCTAACAAAGAAACATAGGAAATTTATTTTGAAAAGTTTGGAGTTTTGTTGCAGAGGAACTATTTTTGGTATAATCGTCAATTTTACCTGCAGACAAGAGGGGTGGCGATGGGGGCCCGGTTTGCTCCCAGTGTGGTCAATCTTTTTATGGCCCACTGGGAGGAGGACACGGTATTCAAGGACCGTCCACCCCAACTTGTCTGCTATAAAAGGTTTATTGATGACCTGCTATTGATTTTGTAAGGTGACTTATCCAGTTTGGAAATGTTCATTAGTAAAATGAGCAATAATGTCAGGAACATTAGCCTCACGTGGAATACAAGTCTGGACCATATGGTATTCCTAGATCTGAAAATATTCAAAGAAGGTGACCACTTTAGAACTAGAAATCACTTTAAGCCAATGGACAGGAATGCCTATGTTCCTCTACACAGCCGTCACCATATGATGTGGTTATGTAAATCCCTAGGGGACAGTTTATCAGATTGAGGCCAAATTGCTCATCTGGGGAGGATTTCTTGAAACAGTCCAGGACATTAGCCAGAGATTTAACCAAAAAGTATATAATGCATTCGCTATTGAAGATGAACTAGAAAGGGTACTGGTTCTTGATAGAAAGGCTATGATATCTGATAATCCTAAACCTAATAGGGTTGGGACAGGTGAATATCATCTCATTTTAGATTATAATATCCAGTATAAAAAGTTGAGAGGATAATCAAAAAACATTGGACTACATTGAAACAGGATCAGGTACTGGGATCCGCCCTACCTTCACAACCACAGTTTATCTATTGTAAAGCCCCTACGTTGAGGGACAGTTTAGTCCCGGGTGTGCTTGATCCCCCTATTACTACAGAAAGCTGTCTTTTCTCTTTTTTTATCAGGCTTCTATGCGTGCGATAAATGCTCTAGAGTAAACATCAAAAAAAGTAAAGATTTCACGTCCTCTGTCACTGGGAATAAATATGAGATAAAAAAACGAATTACATGTGCCACCCAAGGGGTTGTGTACATGCTGGAATGTCAGTGTGGCTTCCAATACATTGGCAGGACATCCAGAGCTTTACATGTCAGAATAGGGAAGCATGTAAATAACATCACAAAGGGGAAGAAAACACAGTGTGTCCAAACATTTTAGGGACCATCATAATAGGGATCCGAGAGGCTTAAAATTCTAGGGGATTGAAAAAGTGTCACGTCATTGGAGGGGAGGCAATTATATTCGGCGTTTAAGCCGCGGGAGTCATTTTTGGATATATGAGACTAAATGAATGGCACCTGCTGGCTTGAACATCGAATTTGACTTAAATTGTTTTATATCAGATAGATGATCACGAAGATGGGATAGATTAATATTTATGACAGTTTTAGCATTGATTACAATTTTAATGTATTTATAATGCAGAATTGGTTCATTATGTTTCACAAGATGGTCGTGGGTTGACGGAATACGTTTTGTTTTTAATGGTTCTTTGTAAATGTATAATAATTCCTTATTGGATTAGATGGGGACACACTGTAGATGTCTCCATTTTTTATACAAGTATTTTATCTATGTTTTTAACAAATAGTGGCGCTGATATTACCAATGGGCACAGATGACGTTTAATTTCTTTGTGAGAACACTAGGGGTCAATAATGTTCCTGGACGGAACTCTGCCCTATACATCAGATATCCTTAGGTCTCCATAGGAGGAATTGTGTCCCCAGTGGGGAATGCGTGCAATAGACGATCTGGTTTTTACAAGGAGGTGAGCAGCAGTGTGGTGGAGGGAGTGTTCATCTGCATGATTGTATCTAGCAAGCACTCTCTAAAGGGATTGTCTACCCTCGAAACCCATTTTTGCCTGCAGGTAAGTCTATAATAAGTCTTACCTGTAGGTAAAATGAATATCTCCTAAACCTATACGGTTTAGGAGATATTCCACTTGCATGCAGTCTGCTGGAAAGATAGGCACACGTGTGGGAGTGACGTCTCGCGGCTCAGGCCACTCACAGCACCAGAGCCACGAACCCGGAAGAATCCCCACATGGAAGATGTCCGTTCCCTCTGCTGGCACCGGGCAGCCCTGCGAGAGCTTCGTTCTGAGGTAAGTATTTCATAATGAGCTAGTATGCGGTGCATACTAGCTCATTATGCCTTTCCCTTGCAGGTTTTTTGGGGTTTTTTTGGGGGTAGACAACCGCTTTAATGGTTATCACCAATACCTGCATCGCCCAGGAGTTTGTAAACTTTTACCAATTTGCATGTTGTAGTATTTATGGATCCTTTTAATGGAATCTCAGAGGAATACATAGACTTTTTCATATGTAATGCATAGCGCTGAGTTAGTTTCATAATAAACCATATTTTGAAATTATTTTAAGCACACATTTTACCAATTTGTAATTTATTTGAGGCTTTTGTGCAGTTAATTCCTTGGTATTAGGAAAGAAAAGATGCAGACCTGTTTGTGCTGCCTGCACAGTTACATGCAGAAAATTGTAACGTCATTATCTGCAAGTGCAATTTACTCTTTAAAGCAGGGGTAGGCAACCTTGGCACTCCAGCTGTGGGGAAACAACAAATCCCATCATGCCTCTGCCTATAGGAGTCATGTCTGATTATCAAGGCCTTGCAATGTCTCATGGGACTTGTACTTTCACCACAGCTGTAGGGCCGAGGTTTCCTACCCTTGCTTTAAAGCATAACTCCATGAAAACCATTGATTACAGGGTTGAAAAAACATGCATGAGCTGTCTTATCAGCCAAAGAATACACCTCTGCCAGATGGCAACAGAGCCTGGGACATGATCTTGCTTTCGGTTATGGAATTTGGTGGTATTGCCTCCCAACTTCCAGACTGGACAATATAGGGACAAGTCTGCTCTCTCCCTTCTTTTTTGTGTTCAATGTCTGAACACGTGCATGTGGCAGAGTCTGGTCGACTGCTGGTCCTGACGACCCCCCCCCACACTCTGTTATTGTACATACAGTACATACGTACATACTGTCATTTTAAAAATATGCCTGCCGTTCAGCCCTTGGTTTAACCTCAGAGGTTTTTAGCCTTTATGCAAATGAGGTGATACAGCTTCCTAATTATTTTAATGGTTTTTACTAACAGCAGACAATCTTATGTAATATGTTTGTAATCACTATTGAAAGAAATCATTATTTTTCCATTGCACTCATGCTGGACATTTCCAGCCTTCTCTTTGCAATGAGTTACTGATTAAGATAATGTTAGGTGTTGTCAAAATTGAAGTTGTCCATAGGAATAAGAAATCAGACCTGTTGGCCTAGTTTTTGCTGTAATGAGGATTGCCCTGGTTGCACAAACATTCATGTTTGGCCAGTGGTGGTGGGAAGGACTCACATACAATGCTAGTACTAGCTTATTTCTGGAAAAACCCACAGCAATTTCACAATATTTCCTAACCTTTCTGATTGTTCTGTTCCCTAGGAATGATTATTTGTGGGGGTATTGGAGGCTGCCCCATAGAAATTATATCTATGTATCTGGCAGTAAAGGGGACTTGATCTTTTATGCTATAGGTCACTACCACATGTCTGGACAGTAAAAGATGAAGCAGCACACTGATGACCTCTTCTATCTCACTGTACTCCCATCAGCATGCTTTTTGCACCACAGCACACCCGTTGGCTCCTTGTGCTGCTACTCCTTTTCTGAGATTACAGTCGACTGCAAAAGGCTGATACCAGTCAAATTTAGGCACTTGCACTGTTTGCATTAAAAAATACATTCAGTGATATATTATGTATACAAAGCTGCAGTTTTTAAGGTGACAGAAGTCAGGGATCTGTGATTATAGTATCTGATGTAACTGGCTGAATTGATTATGGTGCTCCTAGCGATTCACATTTGATATTTTCCTGTGGTTAATGTATTTATCCTTATTTAGTAAAGAGTTTTTATTCTAAAGTTCAGTTATCCACTCAGAAAGTCAGTATCCACTTTTCTGACTCTAGCAGAGTGATTTCTGATTGGGTGCTGGGAATGATTGCAGTGATTCAGGAATAGGGTGGTGAGACTGGTGTTAGATTGGTGATAGCTGATGATCCCTGGCCCTCAAATGAAATGTCAGGTTAGACTAGATAAGTAAAACCTCATAATTTTAACCATTTCACACTGCATCTTCAGATTCTTGCATAGGCCCAACCACAACTGTTTTGCTTTCATTTTATAGCTGATGATGGTAATTTGCACCCTATTTTTGGTGATTGTAGGAATACAGAGTTTCCTAACCATGTCCTTTTTGTATGTGAATTAAGCCGTAAAACGCAGCATACTTAGATTTGAATACAGATGGTAAATTCACTGTCATTTAGTGAAGCACACTGTGTAGCCATGATAATTGTATAGTCATACACAAAAAAATCCTTCCTTCGTTCTCTTTTTATTTTGGATACATTTTATTCTTTCTTTTTAGTCTCATCAGTACATATATAAAGCTGAGCATGTGCCCTCTTAATTGCTTCCCATTTCTATATACCCAGACATCACTGACTGCAGTAGTTACTTCAAGCTGGGAGTGAAAGGAACAACCTTTCAGAAGTGTGAGAAGACCTCTTTGTGCTATGCCCCCAGCTGGGTCTGCGATGGATCCAATGACTGTGGTGACTTCACAGATGAGATGAACTGCCCAGGTAATGTTTGCACTTTGTGCTGCCATTCTTTGTTGTAGTAATACAAATGCATTAGTGTTAGTTATCTGTAGCTGGCTTCCCACAGTGATTCAATCTAATTATGTATTAGTGATATTGTCTGCGGAAAGCCCGCCTACCAAACAATTTATACTCCGCTGGCCAATGTTTCCCATCGCTTCCTCTTATGTGGCGGCAAATGCAAAATAACTGGTGTTTTCAGGTATGGTCAGCATGTGATCTCCTCCCATAATGCAGTGCTCAGGCTAGAGTTTTTTGGTGATGACTACAAAACAGAAGAGAGCAGTGGGAGACACTGGGGGAGGTGAGTATAAATAGTTGGAGTGAGAGGTGAGCTTGACTGGAGAGGTGAGTATGGAACGTTGGAGTAAAAGGTGAGCTAAAGATGTGAGTATGGAGAGTTGGAGAAAAGGTGAGCTAAAAAAGTGAATATGGTGAGTTGGAGTAAAAGTTGAGCTGAAAAGATTAGTGTAGAGAGGTGCAGTGAGCTTGAGAAGGTGAGTATCAAGAGTTTGAGAAAAGGTGAGCTGAAGAGAAGAGTACGGAAAGGTAGAATGACAGGTGAGTATGGAGAGTTGAAGTAAAAGGTCAGCTGGAGATGTGAGTACGGGGAGGTGGCGTGAGAGGTAAGCTGGAGAGGGGAGTATAGAGGATTGGGGGAAAGGTCAGCTGGGGATGGGAGTGGGCACCTAGAGAGATCACAATGGAGAAATGGAGTGAAAGGTAAGCTGAAGAGGTGAGTATGAAGAGCTGGAGTGAGAGTTGAGTTTAAGAGTTGGAGAAAAAGATGAGTTGAGGAGGCGATTTATGGAGAGGTGGAATGAAAGGGGAGTATGGAGAGTTGGAGAAAAAAGTGAGCTAACGAAGTGAGTATGGAGAGGTGGAATAAAAGGTAACTTGGTGAGGTGGGTAAAGAGGGATGGAGTTCAAGATGAGCTGGAGAGGTGGGTATGAAGAGTTGGAGTGAGAGATGAGCTGGAGAGTTGGAGAAAAAGGTGAGCTGAGGAGGTGAGTATGGAAAGGTGACATGAAAGGTGAGTATGGAGTGTTGGAGTAAAAGGTGACTTGATGAGGTAAGGATGGAGTACAAGGTGAGCTGAATAGTTGAAGTGAGAGGTGAGCTGGAGAGGGGACTATAATGTAGCCTCCACAGATCAAAGTTGACTGTGCTTCTTTAACTCTGATCTGCAGAGACGATATGCAATAGGCCTGAATACAGGTACACCTGTTCCAATGGTTTTAATGTAATTTATTTTACAAAGAGGTTTTACATTAAGATTATGAAGACTTCAAATGACACTTTTGCCACGCAGGTATTCGGAAGCCAAAGTGCTCAGTGAATTACTTTGCCTGTTCAAATGGACGCTGCATTCCAATGAGCTGGACTTGTGATAAAGAGAATGACTGTGATGATGGGGAGGATGAGAGCCACTGTGGTAAGTGCCTGATCATGTTACACACATGAATGTCTTAACAGGAAAGTAGAAGACCATGAACTGAAGGCTGGGAAGTCTTAGATTTACATGACACAATAGATTCTAAACGTACATTAAAACAAATCATACAAGCTTCTTAAATTAAATTCTATATATGATATTGAATTAAATATATGCTGAGAGAAATACAGAGGCTACAATTGCAGACCTTCTGAAAATTATAGTTGTCTGCCTGTATCTGGCCTTTCTCACTGAATCTTTGACCAGCCCCCCACAAAGGCATGCAGATTGGGAAGATCAAGTTAGAATCTCTAATCTGCATACTGTTTCCTGGTCACAGGCTCACAAAGTACTGAAGCCAATGGAACATCATGACTGCTTTGTAGCTAGCATTTTTAAGAGTATTCAGCAATGGCAGCCTTTACACTTTCTGAGTACAAATGTCCATTAAGGGCAAATTTCAGGATGTGTTCTTAGATCTCCTGCTCCCTGTGCGGTGTTTCAGGTGTCCCATCCCTGCCCTGGCTATGTTCCCTCCTCTCATTATTACTGCATTCCCTCCTCCCACCTTACTGTCCAGAGCAGCTTAAAATAACCAGGGTGAAGTAAAGGTAACACAACTCATGCTGTGCTAGAGGATGCCATCTTCATGAAGAGAAAAGAAATATGATAAAAAACACACAGTTGCCTCATTAAACTTCAAGGCTAACATTCTTTTCTATTTTCCTAGACAAGTTCTGTACATCTATGCAGTTTGAATGCAACAATCATCGTTGTATCTCTAAACACTGGGTGTGTGATGGCTCAGATGACTGTGGGGACAAATCAGATGAGGACGCCCGCTGTCGTAAGTAACCCACTCGCATTTTGCTTCCACTGTATTTAGTAGAAAAGATTTGTGAATCTGATAGACACTTTACTTTGTATTCTAGAATCTGCCACTTGTAGCCCTGAATCCTACCAGTGCCCTAGTACTAATGTGTGTGTCCCTCGCCGCTGGCTCTGTGATGGAGATAAAGATTGTCAAGATGGGTCAGATGAAAGTGTCCATGCTGGTTGTAGTAAGTGATACTTTGCTTTACATTTATTTAAATTGCAATGTCTTATTTATGTATATTTATCATCACAGGAGGTGAACAAATTGATCCCCCACTTTAAAGCAAACCTATTAGCACTCTTTAAGATTTAAAATTGCAAGTCCTGTGAAACAGAAGGCACTGCAAGTGTTCTCTTACATTTATTACCCGGAGCAGTCTTGTACAATTGAAATAAGTTGTGTTATTCCACGCTATGGTAAAACAGGTATGGCTGCTGCTTACCCCCAAAGCTCCACAGAGTGGAGTTGGTAAGAAAGATACAAGGAAAGGGGAGGTAAAATGGCGCTGAATAAGGGCCAATTCAC
The DNA here is from genome assembly GCA_018402905.1 of Glandirana rugosa. Lineage (NCBI taxonomy): Eukaryota > Metazoa > Chordata > Amphibia > Anura > Ranidae > Glandirana > Glandirana rugosa. The sequence continues at coordinate 1,726,376 of BLSH010026895.1, read as the reverse complement.
ACCACATGCAGTCCAGTGCGGTTTTTTGCATCAAAAACGCATGGAAAGTAGGTTATATGGTTTCCAATGGCATAGTTCACACCAGTGCAGTCAGTTCCAGGTCTTTCCAGTTCCAGAATGCACTGGAACGCAACAAAAATGCATAAAAAATGCACTGGACCCTAATATAGTGGGGAAAAAAAGCACCTGGAATGCACCCTGAAACGCATCAAAAATGCCCCAAAACCGCACTGGGACACGTTGAAAACGCGCATGCAGAAACTTATCTGGAATGGATCTGGAGTGAGTTTTTATGGTGTGAACCAGCCCTAAATCTAATACAGGCAGTCCCCGACTTACGAACATCCGAGTTACGAACGACTCCTACTTACGAACGGGGGTGGTGTGACGTCACTGCCGGCCGCTTGCACTCAACACTGGTCCTGGATACGGCTGAGCGGCGCCAGACACATCCCACAGTACTGTACAGCATAGCCACAAGAGCCCCATATAGCACAAATTGCACACATAGCAGTGCCCGGAACATCCCACATCACTGCACAAGTTGAAGTTACACTTAGAAATGTACAGTTCCGACTTATGAACAAATTCAATTTACAAACGAACCTACAGTCCGCAACCCGTTCGTAACTCGGGGACTGCCTGTAAGTGTTTTTTTAAAAAAAACAAAGTTGGAAAAACAAAATAAACTGTCTAATAACGTGTCCTATCTCTTCAAATTACAAACCACACAAACATTATTAGTGTTCAATCATATGAGTGCTTAATAACATTTGCAATCCTGGATGGCGAATAAAAAGTTCCATAAACCAAAGAATACACATATAAAGTGCTCATTGTACAAAAAGTGTCCATACAAAATATTTATCCATAAAAACTGGATTATACTCCATATAAAATATATGAATTTAAGAATCCACTGGTGTAGACAAAAAAAAAATCACAGTTCAAAAAATATGATAACTTCCAAAGTGAGTTGTGCCTGGATAAACAATATCTCTTGGTGAAAAAGTAGGCGAATTCAACACATGCTCCCTTCTCGGTTCCACACTCACCAGAAAGATGTACCCCTTCATGGGGTAAAGTGTATTCAAGCAGGGTCGTGTCTGGTCTTTTGTCTGGTGGTATCTCCACCTCCATGGTGGGTCTGGTCATTGGGTACACTCATACATGGGTGGCGGAGCTTGGAGTCCCATCATGTCACTTCCAGTCTGTGGAACGCAAGGCGTCCCAGATCTATTGCTGTGGTATTTGTACTGACCCTGCAGCACTATTAAAAGTGCGATTTTAAAGCTTTGAAAACTTTGATTTGAATAAAATTCATTTTTATGATTTCACGCGATGAGGAGCATTTCTTTTCATCCACCTATATGTGAATGTACCCAATGACCAGACCCACCATGGAGGAGGAGATACCACCAGACAAGAGAACAGATATGACCCTGCTTGAATGCGCTTTACCCCTGCAGGGGTACGTCTTTCTGGTGAGTGTGTAAACCAAGAGGGGAGCATGTGTGGAATTCACCAAATTGTTCACCAAGAGATATTGTTTATCTAGGCAAAAGTCACTTTGGAAGTTATCATATTTTTTGGACTGATTTTTTTTTTTTTTTGGTTTACAACAGTGGATTTTTACATATATATACTCTAATACGGAGTAGAATCAAATTTTTATGGATGACTATTTTGTATGGACACTTTTTGTGCAATAAGCACACTGAGCACTTTATTACAGTATAAGTTTGTATGATATATGTGTATTTTTTGGTTTATGGAAGTTTTTATTAGCCATCCAGGATTGCAAGTGTTATTTCGAGCACTCATACAATTTAACACTAATAACGTTTGTGTGGCTTAGAATTTGAAGAGATAGGACACGTTATTAGACGGTTTATTTTATTTTTCCGACTTTTTTTTTTTTAACACAACCACTGATTTAGGCATATTTAGGCAGCACCATTTTACCTCCCTTTTCCTTATATCAGTCTTGTACAATTCTCTGATATAGTTTCACTTTATTTCTATATGCCTTTTTCCTGGACTTCTAGCCTTAGATCTGACTAATTGTCACAAACTTCACTGTCCAGTAAAAGAACTTCAGGGGTCATTAAAGGCAGTCCTATTGGACAAGGGGAAAGACAGGTGGGTGGGTCTTAACCCAGAATGGAAATCAAGCCCACAAATAACAAAGTAACCCTGAATCAGAGGGACACATAAAGGAATATTTACCAGGTAATAAATGTAATAGCAGGCACTCCATGATGTCTGGTCTTAGGACTTTTACTTTTAAAAGCTTAAAATAGTAGATGTATAAGCAATTTCACAGGGCTACTACTTGTAATCTGTGTTAAAGCTGAACTCCAGCCTTACCTTCTATCGTGCACAGTTGTACAGGTTCCTCTCCTGTACTCTGATTTCACTGCCCACAGTAAGCTTCTCACAGTGTACATTAGACTCTGCCTCACTTCCTGGCTGGAAGATGCCCCACGTCATCTAGCCCCTCTTTCCCAGCCTTACTGTCTCTGGCCCGTCCCTTTAATTTAATGGATTTAGGTTCCATCAATTGTGGCTCAACACCACATGTAGTCATTACCACAGCTTCCATTTTTTTAGAAATCTATGTGTATCACCCTGCTGGCCCTTCCCATCAGCCATGATCTACCTGCACTGCAAAGAAAAGGACAGAGGCCCAGTGATGATGTCACTTAGATTGTGTATAAATAAAATGGAAAGGTTTTATTTAAAAAAAATCCTTAGCTTGTTCATGGGGAAAGTTAGGAACCAAGGGGAGCAAAATATCTAAAATGTCAAGATATATACAACTAAATTGTTCTTTTATCATTACCTTATCAAAATGAGATTTTTATTAGAATTAAAAGTGTTCTCAATATGATCTTATTAGCCTATCTGATTATATTTAGGACTTCTGTTGACAAACTCTCATGTTCTTTATTTAGTCTTCAACAACACCTGTGACTCTAAAGAATTCATGTGTCAGAATCGTCAGTGTATCCCGAAGCAGTTTGTGTGCGATCATGATGCTGATTGCAGTGATGGCTCTGATGAGTCTCTTGAGTGCGGTGAGTTGTGTGTATCCATTGTTAATACCATGTATGAGACTGCTACCGATACCTGCTAAGTTATTGAATGCTTCTGTTTTGTATTTTTAATATTCTGTATAGAATATCCCACATGTGGCCCTGAGGAATTCCGTTGTGCTAATGGTCGCTGTTTACGTAACAAGCAATGGGAATGTGATGGCGAGTTTGATTGCCATGATAAATCAGACGAGGCTCCCAAAAATCCACGTTGTACCAGCACAGGTAAAACAAAATTACAGAGAAGCAATAATCAGGTATTTAATACAGCAAGGTTTCCCAACTTAAGTCATACAGCCAATTGTATTGCTGTTTGCAACGTGTAAGAAATACTTTTGGTTGTGCAAATGATCACAGTTCAGAGCACAATCTTTTCAGCATACATGCATCTGCTACCTTCATGGTATTCACAATAAAAATGTGAATTATGCCATTACCATTTTCTGTAGGGTATTGGGTACAGTGCCATATTCACAGATGACTCTAAACAAGTCCTGCAAAGGAACCAATGCCTAATCACAATAGTTTTGGAGCTCATGAAAGCCTTCTGCCCTTAACAGATTTAGCAATTTGCAGGTGCTGATCCTTTTCTTTTACATTGATTACTGCCAGGCACATGAAGGTGATGTTAAATATTTAAACTGTACACATAAGTGATTATTTTCATAAATATGCTTAGTCCTTCTCTTAATAGTGGGCATAATACATCGCTGACCAAATGGATGAGTTCCATTGTGATTTATGTCTTTTATTTCCATTCAATATTGCTATTACACATGTAATGATGTATTCCCTTTCATCCACCTATAGAGATTTTATTGTTCTTAAAGAGGAAGTAAACCCTGATGTAAACCCTGATGGGTTTACCTCCTCTTATTCACCTGCAACGTAAAAGCATAATAGGCTAGTATGAATCGCATACTAGCCTATTATGTGCCACTTACCTGCCATCGACGCCCGCGCTGACCCACAGTAGGAAGCATCCATTTTCGCCCCTCTTCCCTCCGGGGGCCGCGAACTCCAGCGCTGTGACTGTCCAGAGTCGCGTGATGTCACTCCCGCACATGCGCGCGGGAGCCGCCAAACGGGGCATTTCTTCACTGCGCATGTGCCGAATGACGTAGTTATATGCCAGTATAGCATATATCTCCTAAACCGTACAGGTTTAGGAGATATACAGGGAACCTACAGTTAAGCCTGATTACAGGCTTACCTGTAGTTTTAAAGTGGTTGTCAAGAGTTGACAACCACTTTAAAATATATGCTTCCATCTGGAAATCCATGGTAAAATCATTCACGCAATCCAGTTCTTGATTTTAAAGCAAATCTCTTAGCCTTGTTAAATGTTTGAAGCTGAACTCTAGGCAGATATAAAAGACACAAATTATTGCAGCCCTGAAATCATTAATGCATTGTCTTTTTACTGGTCTAGAGTTCAGCTTTAAACATTTAACAAAGCTGAGAGATTTGCTTTAAAATCAAGAAATGGATTGCATGAATGATTTCACCATGGATTTCCAGATGGAAGCACGTGTTTTAAAGTGGTTGTAAACTGTTTACACCACTTGTACCTACAGGTAAGCCTATAATAAGGCTTACCTGTAGGTACTGTAAACATCTCCTAAACTTGCACACTTTAGGAGATATTCACTATATACGCTGCTGCCGACTCCATTGACGAAGGCGCACTGATGGAACGATCTGCTCTTACCGTTTCTTGTCAGCGGTGTGCTGGCACCAATTCAGGACATCACGCTAAGGTATTTCATAATGTGCTAGTATGCAATGCATACTAGCTCATTCTGCCTTTGTCTTGCAGGTTTTTTTTGGGGGGGGTTTGAGAGTTACAACCTCTTTAAAAACAATAAAATCTCTACAGATAGATGGAAGAGAATACATGACATGTAATAACAACTACATTAAATAGCAATATAATACATACACCACAAGACAGGTGTAACATGTTCAGAAAGGTGAACTTATCCTTTATACCAGTTTCACTTTGTTTCTAAGGTCATGACTAAGGATGGGCTCGGGCATGTTTGCAAGTGCACCCTGCACTGCGCCAATCACAGGCAGTGAGACATGATCCCTGATCGCGGCTGCAGCGATCAGGGAATGCCTCATTGCCTCTTATTAGCGCAGTGCAGGGTTCACTTCCCGGGGCTCGGGCACGTGCACTTGCGAACACGCCCGAGCCCATCCTTAGTCATGACCTAAAGCCGAACAATTTGTTTTTTCCTATCAGGATATACATTTTATATTTTTATTTCTTAGTGAAGCTTGCACTGCCTAAATATCAGCTTTAAGAGCTCAAAGCCCTGCTAGTGTCCTTCTGTTTTACAGAGCTTGCGCTCATGTTGGGCAGAAGAATTCTGGCTGCACAAGGCTTAGTCACAGAACCTACCCTCAGTCACAAAGTGAAACTAGATCCATAGACATACAGAGAAGGATTTTCTGGCTAACAAAAAGAAATACAGTGCTTTGAAAAAATATTCATACCCCTTGAAATTTACCACATTTTGTCATGTTACAACAAAGAACATAAATGTATTTTATTAGGATTTTGGTGTACGTTTATGAAGCAGTGAAAAATATCCACTACTCAGTTCTCCGGCATTCACAGAAGAGATCGTTCTCCTCTGAATGCCAGTTTGTGAAGTGAAACGATCTACAAACACTTCAAACAGTGGAGAACGCCCCCTGATACTGGAATCTCATGAGACATAACGAGATTATGGTACCGGAAATTCACTGAAACACTGAAATGTACGTTTATTAAGCAGTGATAAATTATCACTGCTCAGTAACGGATATTCTCCGAAGAGACCGCTCTCCTCATGTTAATAAAATCATTAGTCCCCCTACTAAATATATATATATACACACACCCAGTGGCGGCTGGTGAAGTTTTAAGATGGTGGGGCGCCAGACCCTGCCCTTCCTTTTTGCCCCATCCCACTTCTTAGAAGCCACACCCCTTATAGGCTCCACCCACTCTGTACACAATGTACAGTATAACTCAACTGTCAGTCTTAATTCTCAATAAAATATTACTGGCTCATTCATCCATTAAATCCCAAAGGTAAAGAATTACATGAGCTGTGAGGTCTGCACAGGAACCCAGCACAGACTGGCATTATGTGGGGTTTCATATCCCATCAAGCTCCATCCTAATACTTATTTTATAATAGGAACACTGGAAATCCTCCACTAACCCCTGACACAAGGTGAGCCATAGAAATGTCCCTGGTTTTTGGAACTGAGCAGCTTCACCAACATAAATCTGCATTATCTGTCCAAAAAAGTTCAAAATGTAATTATAAAATCAGGCGATCACTGTTGGGGACGTCTTGGTCCCTGCATTGGAAGTCATTTATTTATTTTAGGTACTTATATAGCGCTGTCAATTTATGCAGTGCTTTACATATATATTGTACATTCACATCAGTCTCTACCCTCAAGGAGCTTACAATCTAAGGTTCCTAACTCACATTCATACATATACTAGGGACAATTTAGACAGGATCTAATTTACCTACAGCATGTCTTTGGAGTGTGGGAGGAAACCGGAGTACCCGGAGGAAACCCACGCAGGCACAGGGAGAGCATGCAAACTCCAGGCAGGTAGTGTTGTGGTCGGGATTCGAACCAGCGACCCTTTTGCTGCTAGGCGACAGTGCTATCCACTACACCACTGTGCCGCCCAAGTCATGAATCATTGCCAACACTGCACTGAATGCAGAGATGAAGAAGTGACCAGGAGTGGAGTTGTGTTGATAAAAGCTGCCTGTTAAACAGTAAAGCATGAAGAGCTGAGGGAATCCTTGGAATCTAACATTCGAGGAACTCCCATCTCTGACTACACTTACATGTTATATATACATTTCGTGACGTATTTAACTGTCGCGATATATTCATGGATTTTATTTATTTACTGAAGGTTACGTCCCTGGTTCTGCAGGGGTTG
>BLSH010026895.1:1693007-1719298 GCA_018402905.1 Glandirana rugosa | reverse complement strand
ATGGTCGAGGTCTCGACCACTTAGCCCCTCTTTTCTTTCTTGGGCCCCCCCACTTGACTCCCCCTTCCTCCATCTAATGACTGAAGGAAGAATTAGCTAGTCTGGGGGGGTTGTGTAATTGGTACAGGCGGACAGTACAAATACCACACACGTCACCTCCGAGCAGGTATTCCCGACCCCCCGAGGCGGGGTGGTTTTTTTATTCATTCTTTATTTTTATTTTTACTTGATATTTATAATTGGTTGTCGGTCGTGTCGATCTATCTTTGATCTTTCTTTTTTTTGGAAACCTTAAAGAGAGATCGACACGAAGACAACGATTAACGACCTTATCTGTCTAATCATATTTAGAATGGAATGTTGGAAAGCAGCCAATGATGGTGGAGAATTCATTTTACTGTGTTCTAGATAGGGTTTTTTAGTGAGATTTGGGACGTCTGCCCTGTTACTAGGCCGATTACACTTCTCTTTCTTATCTAATCTGTCTATTCCAGCAATTAGCAACAGAAGCACAGCTAGAGAGAAATTCCAAAGGTTTTTTTTCTTTCTAGTTTCTATCTAGCTGTGCTGGCTGTTGGTTAATATTTATAGTTCATTTTTATTTTTATTTCTTACTTATTTTTTTGGTGGGGCGGAGCCCCCCAGCCCTTATGGACGAGCCTCCACTGCACACACCATAAACATGACAGGCGGACATGGTTAATGTGTTGGGGGGGTCTGATCGATTAAGAAGGAAGTCAGTAATCTACCTCCTTCCCCCTCAGTTCACCCCCCCGGGTTCTTTCTTTTCTCCCCGATTCACCAGCTCTGGAGCTGGTAAATCGGGGAGTGTGAATTCTGACACAGATCGCCAGTGAAGTGCTGAGATTGCAGCTTCATAAATTGGCTGTTTCTGTGTCAGGCAGATGAGGCCCGTACACACGGTACAATCATCAGCCAAAAACTGTTGTAAGACAGCCTGCCGACCGTTAGTACGCTCCATTCGACAGCCGATTTTCAATTATTGTCCAACAGATGTTGTATGAGCAAACTAGAAAACCTTTGTCTGCCTACAAAGCGTCGTCCGATTTTCGGCTTGTGTGTACAGAAGTTGGACAAACAAAAGTTGTATGTATAAACACGCAGGGTCAGAATCCAGGAAGTGTTCGGTCGTGTAAACCTGCGTCCGTAATTCACAATCCACATTCTCCTGAATTTCCTCTTTATACGCTCGTAACACTTCACTACGTTCGGCTTTGTCGAACGATAATTTGACTACCGTCAGTATGCTAGGCAAAATCACGGACAACCGATTTTTGGACAAGTTGGACGTGTGGTCGTACAACAATCGCATCATGTGTACGAGGCTTTACAGCTTCTACCTGTGCAGAGATGATCATCGGAGAACATGTTCTCCCCCGATCATCTCTGTTTCATAAACCGAAAATGTCTTTTGCAGACTCTTAACAGGCTTTCTTCTAAGATTACCCCATACATTTGGCTTCATCCATCGTCCCAACAACTCTGACCAGATTCCCTGACGCTGCTACCACCATGTTTCATGGTAGAGATGGTGTGTTCTGGGTGATGTGCAGTGTTAGTTTTCTGCCACACATAGAGTTTTGCTTTTAGGCCAAAAAGTTAAATTTTTGACTCACCTGACCAGAGCACCTTCTTCCACATGTTTGCTGTGTCCCCAACATGGCTTCTTGCAAACTGGACTTCTTATGGCTTTCTTTCGGCAGTGGCTTTCTTCTTGCCACTCTTCAATAAAGGCCAGATTTGTGGAGTGTACGACTAATAGTTGTCCTGTGGACAGATTCTCCCGCCTGAGCTGTGGATCTCTGCAGCTCCTCCAGAGTTATCATGTGCCTCTTGGTTGCTTCTGTGATTAATTCTCTCCTTGCTCGGTCTGTCAGTTTAGGTGGACGGCCATGTCTTGGTAGGTTTGCAGCTGTGCCATACTCTCTTCATTTTCGGATGATGGATTGAACTGTGCTCCTTGAGATGTTCAAAATTTATACTGAGATTGAATTACACACAGGTGGACTCTATTTACTAATTAGGTGACTTCTGAATGCAATTGGTTCCACTAGATTTTAGTTTCAGAGTAAAGGGGGCTGAATACAAATGCACGCCACACTTTTCAGATATTTATTTGTAAAAAATTTGGAAAACCAATTATCATTTTCCTTCCACTTCACAATTATGTGCCACTTTGTGTTGGTTTATCACATAAAATCCCAATAAAATACATTTACATTTTTGGTTGTAACATGTCAAAATTTGGAACATTTTCAGGGGGTATGAATACTTTTTCAAAGCACTGTATCAGGCACAGTGTGATGCCTACTGTTAGGTTGGACTTTTAACAGTTTAAAATGTTTCAGCATGTTTTTTGCTATTTTATTCTTTTACTTATCTTGGAAGAGGTGATTAAAGGGGAACTTTATACTGCATCTGAGCACCACTAATATTATAATTTTTATTATTCAAAGCAAACTCATCCATCCATGTTTTCATGCATTATTGTGCAGAGAAATCACTTTAAAAAACACCCCCTAGCATTTTTTCGCCGTGGCCATCTTGATTAAGGGCAGATGATTAATGTAGTATCTATTTCCTGGAATCTGCCTGCCTTTAGCTCAGACTTGCATACAGGAGGGTGTGCTTAGCTGAGAAAACCCCTCCTCCCCTCCTGAGAACACCGGGGATATATGACATTATTTCCCTAGGCCTGGAAACGTATAAAAAAAGAAAAGATTAATATGCATTGCTATCTATTTAATAATACTAGCAGCATTTTAATTGTGTATGTATACAATGACCATAAAGTGTTATCAGGATCAAAAAAAGTTAGTGTTGATTGAGAGAGTGAAATTCCACATTAACAGAGAAGCATTGATTCAGTGCCATAAGTGCAGATGTTACATCTTTAAAATTCTGTTTTATTAATTTTTATCATTACAGAGGGCAAATGTAATGAGACGTTTTACCAATGTAAGAATGGCAAGTGTATCCCAGAGCATCTACTGTGTGACAATAATAATGACTGTGGTGATGGCTCAGATGAACGGAACTGTTTTGTCAATGAGTGTCTAAATAACAGGATGAGTGGCTGCAGCCAGGAGTGTGAAGATCTTAAAATTGGTTACAAGGTAGACATCCAATTATGTGTATTTATGATGCTATTTACTTTTTTATGTACATTTTAACCAACTGTGATTTTCATAATGCTATTGATGTTTCCTGTAACCCGTGCAGTGCAGATGCCGTCCTGGATTCTGGCTAAAGGATGATGGTAAAACTTGTGTGGACATTGATGAATGCACAACTACCTACCCCTGCAGCCAGAAGTGTATCAACACAATTGGTAGCTATCGCTGCCTCTGCGTGGAGGGATTTGAATCGAGACCCGATGACCCTACCAGCTGCAAGGTGGTTGGTTCTGTTGGAGGTGAGCCAGTCATTGGAATAAATCTTTAATCCTGTATTTTTGTTCTTAATGATACGAAGTCATCAAATTCTGCATATAGAAGAGAGGGTGTGGGGGGCAATCTGTTTTCAATTGCTCATTTAGTCAATAGTTGTTCTCTTTAAGAGCATGTTTAAAAAATACAGGGCAACCTTTCCTTTGTGGCAAAGAATGCTTAATAAAAGCATGCAAATTTCCCAAATTCAGGCATCACGTGCCATGATCAAGCCATTTTTGCATTCCAGGAAGATAACTTCAGGCAGTTGAAATTGTTGGGGTCCTAGTACTGATACAGGTCACATGTTGAAAGATGGATATTCTTGGGGTGATATGTGGTTAGCCACTGCAAGCCAGTACCTGTGCAGCTTGGCCACATTGTCCTCTTCTCCATGACCGATTTTCAGGTTATTGTCCACTATTTGGTCTCTATTTTTACTCTGTATACCTCGGTCTGCAGTACATTCTGTCCACCTTGTACATCAACATCCGCTCTTCTCTGTCCTCAAAATCTTCTATCCACTTTGTTCACAGTCCTCTGTTGCAAAAAAAAAGCAGCTGCCTAACCCTGCAACCTAGGCTTAATTTCTTGTTGGTAGAAGATTAGCACCATAGGAAATGAATAGATGCTTCTGGTTCACTTTGCTTATCAGAGTTCAGTTAACAGGAACGCCAGAAATTAAGAACTTTTTCCCCAACATTAGAAGCACAAATATACAGTCTGGAAGTAATTGATTCAGTATATGGCAAAAAAATATGTTTCTTGCCTTTTTATCAGGAAAATGATATTTAACTGGCTTTCTGTATTCTTATTTCCCTTAGTTGAAGAACCATTCTTAATTTTTGCCAACCGATACTACTTGCGAAAACTGAGTTTGGGAGGCACAAATTACACACTACTAAAGCAGGTGAGAGCTAGGAAGAGAAATCTTCCAAAACAAAACACACATTACAAAGTATGACCAACTACATATTGTCTGATATACATCAGCTCTTATGACTTTTGGATTGTATGCGCATATATCCTTGAAACTGCTCTGAGGTCCTTGGTCTGTCTTCCTTCAGTCATGGGTGCTGACAACCTCTGGGTTTCAGCACGTTTTCTACACTGTTTACGTATATAAGTAATAACCTACAGTGCAATATATATGAAATAACCCCACACAATCTCTCACATACAAAAAGGACACTTTTCTCACCTTCTCCCTCTGAGCCCTACGATTAAGCCCCAGAAGCAGGCAAAACACTCCAGGAGACATTGGTGGAGTGTCTCTGTTATTGCTAACAGAATAAGGTTTTTGCGTGCAAGGGATCAGTGGTGTGCAGCTTCACTATTTTCATAAATATTGAACTGTAGATACCTGAACTTTTCAGAACTGATCTTCTAACAGTAGAGACATTGGTTCAAGCATTAGGGCATTAGGGATAATGAGCACTACTTTACTGGGGGCAAAATGTGTCAAGGATAACTATAGTCATACAGGATGTAGATGCCCTGTTGTGCTTCAACTTTCAGTGTTGGTGTCCTGCTGGTGGAAGGTTTTACTGTATGTCAAGGAGTTGTGCAGAATAGCATGCTTGTTACACTCACTTTGGAACTTAAACGGTTAATCATCTGCATTGACCCCTCCTGCAGGGTCTCTCTTGACAAGGCCAGATAAGACACAGTGAGGGTAGTACTGCTGTACATACTCAGTTTGGTCGATATTGCTGGAGAGAACATTTCCTTGTTGATCAGAGCTAGCCAGGTCACATGATATTGACATCACACATGTGGTCATGTATACAGATCCTAAATGACAGCCCAGGCCCTCCTTCCTCCTCCATGCCCAGTAACTAAAAAAGAACACAGTGGGTGGGATGTCACATCTTGATTGATGCATGATCAGCCTCCCATAACAGCATGAGAACACGGGCCATAGTGGAAATATGACCGTGGTATACAGATCAGCCAAAAAGGTATATAGTGGCAGTATTTTACTGTAAAAATAAGATTTATAAGCTGTTTCTGTGTGTGTTAACTATTTTCCTATTTCTGGGTTTAGTAACACTCTAAGTGTGATGAACACATTGGGTGTTCTGATGGGTCACTGGGCTAACGGATATTTCATTTTTCCATATTCATGGGACTATTTACCTTATGTAGCAGAGTAGCAGATTGGCCAAATTTGAATCCTTTGCCGCATCATAATTGTCCAAATCCAGTAGAGGTGATTAACTAATGGGTCAAGGCAAGCTTCACTACACCAGTACAGTTATTCTTGGTTTTCCCTAGAAAACAAAAGGATGCCACGTCATACATATGATATTGTATCTCTGGACAGCATTTTGCAATGTTCTTAGAAGCACCCCTTCCTTAAAGGGGTTGTAATTCCTCACGTTTTTTTCACCTTATTGCATAGAAAGAATGAAAAAAACCTTTTCTGTTGCGGCAGCCCCCCAAAGCCCCCATTTTACTTTCCTGAGCCTAATTGTTGCCGTGCTGGGGAAGAGCCTAGCAGCTCCAGCCGTGGGCTCGGGTTCTCATTGGATAGATTGATAGCAGGGGAGCCATTGGCTCCCGCTCAGGGTTACCAACTGCCAGTAAATTTACTGACAGTTTGTAAAAATCAGTGATTTTTACAACTGTCTATAAATATCAGGGTCTGATAATTTGTCATGCTGTGCTGAATTTTTAAGTGTAAACCAGGCAAATTACTTGCTAATGGTATTGTCAGTGTTTCCATGTTGTGTCTAAATATCAATTGTCTTAGTTTTTAATAGGAGTTCTATTATTTTTCAAGTTGTCAGTAAAAAATGTGCTCCGCCAGTAAATTTTCCATGTTTTGCCAGTAAAAAACACTGCGGGAGGTTGGCAACACTGCTCCCGCTGCTGTCAATTAAGTCCAGTGACGCGGGGGTCAGGGCTGAGTCCTGCTGTCTGTGTCAAGGGACGCAGCAGCAGGACACGGGAACACGCCCGCACGAGTGCCCCCAGGGAAAGCGCTTCCCTGATGGGGCACTCAAGAGGAGGAGGAGCCAGGAGTGCCACTGGGGGACCCCAGAAGAAGAGGATTGGGGCCACTCTGTGCAAAACTGCTGCACAGAGAAGGCAAGTATGACATGTTTGTCATTTAAAAGCCAAAAGAAAAAACCTTAGTATCGCTTTAGGCTCCATGCATACTTGACGTTAAAAAAAAAAAAAAAAAATCTAGAAACGTCAGTAGCTTTGTAGTGAGTTTTTCAGCTTTTATCAGTGTTTTGTTTTTTTTTAGCATTTTTGAACGTTTATGGGTGTCAACGTTTTTGAGCATTTTTAAGCTTTCAACATTTTTTGTGGTCAGAACGACTCTTGAATGCTATTTTAGGGCGTTCTGACAGCAGCCCATAAACTTCGCTGCTGATAAATGACAATAAACGTCCATGTGTGCATGAACACATAGGATAACATAGAGGGGAGTTTATGGGCTGTTAAAAAAAAAAAACTACCGTTTAGCAGCTACAGTGTGCATGGAGCCTTAATGTACTTGGTTCAGTAGGTGTAACATATTTATTTTCTATACAGGATTTATATAGTGCCAACAGTTTTTGCACTACTTAACAATATTGAGGAAGGCAGCACAGTTACAATTCAGTTCAGTACAGAAATATTAGGACATTTGCTTGTGGAGCTTACGAAAGGGAGGGGGAAATGGTACAAGAGGTACTAGCTGGTAGATGGGCTGATAGAGATGATCAAAGCACAGTTTTTAGGTGGAGACATTGCAGCTTCCCTGAAGAGATACATTATCAGGAAAGGCCTCAAGGCGTATAGGGTAGTAGATAACCAGATTAGGGTAGGGAGTTCCAGAGCATACAGTGAGGTTCTGGATAAGTCCTGGAGGTGAGCATAGGAGCAGGTGACGAGGGAGCTAGAGAGCAGGAGGTCTTGGGAAGAGTGAAGTGGGCGATTTAGGCAATATGTCGAAATGAGGTTAGTGATGTGATGTGGTAGCAGCAGCATTCATGATAGAATGAAGGGGGGAGCTTGTGTAGAAGTAGCCCAGTAAGAACTGAGTTGCAGGAAATAACCAGGGAGTTAAATGAGTTGTTTTGTTGTATCATTAGGTAAGAAGGGACAAGTTTTGGAAATGTTATGGAGGTTAAGGCGGCAAGATTTAGCCACTGATTTTATGTGGGCCCAAAGGTGATGTCAGAGGCTAGGACTGCACTTAGCACCCTGCAATGCGTGGAGGGACCGATAGTTATGCTGTTGATCTCAATGGTAAAGTCAAGGGAGAGATCGGGGGAGATCGGGAAGGAGGAATAATTACAAGCTCCGTTTTAGATAGACTGGGCTTTAGGAAGTGGTGTGACATCCATACTAATATGTCGCTCAGTATACTAGTGATATGTGAGGAGATCAAGGGAGTGAGCTGAGGAACAGAGATAAATTTGAGTGTCATCAGTGTAGAGGTGATATTGGAAGCTGTGGGAGGTTATTGACTGGTCCAGGGAAGAGGTGCGATGAGTAGGAAGAGAACCAGGAAAGAACAGATATGTGGAGCCCAAAGAAATAAAGCTTATTGCGTGGGTGCTCAACTATATCAGTGGCAGCCATAAGGGTATGAGTATGGAATACTGGCCATTGGTTTTATCAGTTAGTGAGTTTTAGTAGGGCAGTTTCAGTTGAATGTTGCCCCCCCCCCCCGCAAAAGCCAGGCTGGACAGTGGAGATCTCATCACAAACTATACCGATATTGTTTTTGATATGATCTGCAATCTCCTGGGTAGTAAATACGTTAGTGGGGGGGGAGGTAGAGGGTTAAGCCCTGTACACACGTGCTGAATTGTCGAAAGATAGCGGCCGGTTATAAAAAGGAAAAACAAAACTGCCGCCATTCGGCCCGTGTGTATGTCGGTCTGTTCGGCCGGCTTCTGACGGACGTGCATGCTGGAAAACCTGTAGTGGACTGACTCTTGATCAGCGCTCTCAGCCAATGGCAGAGAGCACTGATTGGAGTGTTCTGGTGGGGGGCCGCCCCCTTCTCAGAACACAACAGCTCAGCAGGGGAGATCGCTGAACTAAACCTGCATGGTTATATTGCACGATTGCTGGATTGCATGAAAAAAAACTGTAGTGTAAAGCTAAGCATAGATGGATGGTATTTCCCTCTTTCTGTCCAGAAATGTACACTGATAAGTGAATAGGGTGCTGTTTCAACAAATCCCATTTTCTTTACAAATGAACATTTGTATCTTTACTGTTCTTCTTTACTTTCCAGAAATGTACACTGATAAGTGAATAGGGTGCTGTTTCAACAAATCCCATTTTCTTTACAAATGAACATTTGTATCTTTACTGTTCGTCCCTGCCACACTATAAACTTGCAGGGCTGGTGTCTTCATTACCCTTCACTGACTCTCCATAAGTCAGCATAATCTTCATTACTGGTCTTCCTACACTTAAACATAAGACATTCTGCCTACAGTGTACTTTTAGGTACCCTGAAAGCCCAGAGACTTAATGTCTCCATTACTTTTCAGTACTACTTTCCTGAGTAACTGATCTATTGTCTCTATTACCATTTTCTGTTATCCTGTGTTATCCTGTATCCCTACAGGCTTGTATTTATTACTCAACATTATTTTTTGCAGCTTCAGTGTATAGCTACCCATCTAGAGTTCAGCACTCTGCATTGATACACTGTAAACATAAAGATTTAGAACCTCCATTACCCTTTTCTAATGTTAACCTTCAAATTTTCTGCTTCCATTATCCTTTTGTTATCAAATGTTTTATCCTATGGTAACTCACTCCTTCTGGTAAACATACTGTAGTTCACCCAGATTTGTTCTTTGTGCTGCACTGATTGCTTTCAAGTGTGTACACTGATTATACTGTCTGTTCTGTCTCTGTAGGGTTTGAATAATGCTGTTGCATTAGATTTTGATTACCGAGAAGAGATGATATACTGGACTGATGTCACCACCCAGGGAAGCATGATTCGCCGCATGCATATCAATGGCAGCAATGTCCAGGTATTTATTGTCTGCTAGTTGCTAAACCGCTTTTATTATGAAGGATGAGGGACAAGCCAGTTGTGAGCATGGCAACTTGGTATGACAAAATGTGTTGATAAATATAGGTTAAGTATCCCAATAATAATTAGTGTTCTATATTTCAGACTACATTACTATTTTATATTTATATACCGTATATTCTCGCGTATAAGTCGAGTTTTTTGACACCGGTTTTGTGTCAAAAAACCGAGATTCGGCTTATACGCGAGTCAACAGTGCCGTTACGAGTGCGGGGGAACATTCCGCGGGCACCCGCAGCTGCTGAGATGCATTCCAGGGATGCCGTCACGTCCGCTGGCGGCCTGCTGGAGGGCGGAATTCAGCTCAGTCACACTTGCGATGTGACTGGGCTGAAGGTAAGGGCAGAGGACACAGGCACTTCCTATGAATGGAATAAGGCTGCCGTGTCCTTCTTATGTAAAATTGTAAAGGAGAAAAAAACTGTTTGGCAATTCGATTAACTAACCATATTAACCCTTATTGTGTAAACAATAAGGGTTAATATGGTCAGATATTTAAATGACAAAACTGTGTTTTTTTTTTCCTTATCCTTAACCTACTGATGCCTCATTGGTAATTTTTTTTTTGGTATCTATTTTTATTTTTGAAATTTACCAGTGGCTGCTGCATTTCCCACCTAGGCTTATACATGAGTCAATAAGTTTTCCCATATTTTTTGGGCAAAAGTAGGGGGGGTCGACTTATACACTAGTATATACGGGTAGATAACTGCACTAAATATGTGTGTTTAAAATCTGGTTTGAAATGTTAAATATAATTGGGTGGTATGGGTTATTCTGCATCCTGTTACCCTTATTCAATTAGTATTAGTGCTGCATAGTTTGAAGGATAAATAAAATTACCTCTTGACTGCAGGTTCTGCATCGTACTGGACTCAGCAATCCTGATGGACTGGCAGTGGACTGGGTTGGAGGTAACCTGTACTGGTGTGATAAAGGAAGGGACACTATTGAAGTTTCCAAACTAAATGGGGCTTATCGTACAGTGTTGGTGAACTCTGGTCTGAGAGAGCCACGGGCACTGGTCGTTGATGTAAAACACGGGTAAGACTCTCCTATAATGTTTTTTTTTTTTTTTTCTTGTTTATTTTTATTTATTTATTTTTTATGAGATCATGCCATGAAGTCAGCATATGACATTGTCTTTGTATCCTCAGCTACCTATATTGGACAGACTGGGGAGACAACTCCTTAATTGGTAAAATTGGTATGGATGGCACCAACCGCAGTGTCATTGTTGACAGCAAGATAACTTGGCCCAATGGCCTGACACTGGACTATATCAACAGCAGAATATACTGGGCTGATGCAAGAGAGGATTACATTCAGTTTGCCAACCTTGATGGTACCAACCGGCACACAGGTAAGTTGATTTGTATTGAAATATGACACTTGTTACAAAACAGAATTTGTGAAACAAAAAAAAATATTGTCTAAAGATATATATTTATAATCTTAGGAACAAATAAGGTAGAAAAGTTCCAAGTGTGTCAAGAAAAAAAAAAATAACAGTAGACCAGAGTTTAATTGATCCTTGCATCAAGAAAAACAAATGTCATCCATATGATATTTCATTTTTACTGCTGCTCTCCTCACAACCTCCTATGGTAGTGAATAACAAACATTTGGTGATGCATTTTAGCAAAATTAAAAATCCTAGCCATTGCAGAATTAAACCTGTAAATGTTTATCTCTGTGATTTATTTTTTATAAAGTTCATTTTTTCTTCCACACAGTGCTCAGCCAAGATATCCCACACATCTTTGCACTGACACTTTTTGAAGATTACATATATTGGACAGACTGGGAAACCAAGTCAATTAACCGAGCACACAAGACCACAGGAGTAAACAAGACCTTGTTGATCAGCACTTTACATCGACCCATGGACATACACATCTACCATCTCTACCGACAGCCTGATGGTGAGTATACTGGGACGCTTATACCTCATACCCACTTTTTATGAGTAGAGTTGATACAGCATTTATAAGCATGAATGCTCACTGGCCACTTTTATTAGGTATAGTATACACTTATCATAAAAGGGTGCTCCTGGTCAGCAACTAGGTATGCTGTGATATTCAAATTATTCTTAGCTGGCACCCTGTGTATACCAAGAACATTTTCACACACCATTTCAGCACCATCAGCCTGAACAATAGATAAGAATGTCAGTGGTACTGTAGAGGAATTCTGTGTATGCCCAGCTCTGACCCAATTGTCTGCATGGAATGCACCATGGTCTGCTGCTACTGTAATCCATCCTGTTAAATGTTCGCCCTTGCTGTTGTAGAGGGTGGTTAACTGGGCAGTTGTGGTCCTCCTTTTCAGATGAACTAGTCTTTCCTTTTCAAACACAAACATTTTTGGCCACAGAAATTTTGCTTACTGGAATTTTTTTTCCTTTAATTTTATTTTATTTTCACACTATTCTCTAAATGCTTGACAGTATCTTTATGCTTTATGTATTGAGGTGTAGCCACATGAATGACTTTTTGACTATTTGTGAACAGTTGTACCTTTAAAAAGTGGCCACTGATAGCATTTATCATAATTATATTAACAATATATTATTATTTAGATTGAACCTTTAAAATGCTCACAATAGGTACTTTTTATTAAGTTAGGATATGATTCAACCTTTGAAAGAATATTTATGCACTCAAAAAAACTATTTTATCGCAGTAATTATAGACTGATCTGTACACCTAAGGGCTGAAGAAAAGCTGTAACTTCTAACCTAATACGTTTTTGTATGCATGTTTTATTACAGTTCATTCAAGGGGCCACAATAGAATGCTGTATTGCAGCACATTTCATTATTTCTGTAAACACCCCACCAGTCTGCATTTCTACAAATGTCTTGCTTTAGTGAGTCTTTCTTCTTGTTTTAGTTCCCAATCATCCCTGCAAATCCAACAATGGTGGATGCAGTAATCTGTGCCTCCTGTCACCTGGAGTTGGATACAAATGTGCTTGTCCAACTAACTTCTATCTTGGTGCTGATGGGAAGACCTGTGTCTCCAACTGTACTGCCAGTCAAGTAAGTATATTTGGGTGTGGTTATGCTCTGAGGTAAAGGACATTTATCATAAGCAATGGGGGTTAGTAGAAGCTTTATCTGCAGATCACTTAACCTGGGTACACATGCATCAAAATTCGGCCGGTTCAGAAGGAACCAGTCCAACTACAATCTATGTGTAGCCCTGTATGTACAACACAAGCTAATCGGCTCCTGTCAAATGGTCGTGCTGGAGAATCAGCATTCAATCAGCTGATCAGTGTACTCTGATGGGGCCACCCAATCTGTGATTTGTAGCTTTGAACCTGTGAGAAAAAGTAATTACCAATGTATCTTATACTTGTTTTAATACCCTTCCTAAAAAGCATTTACTTTAGGCACTACCTCTTGCAGTTAAGTGTCTGGGTTTCTAGCAGTTTTATCAGCAGGATGGATCTCATCACAGGGTGACAGTGCAAATAATAACCCTGACGAATTGGCATTCACATAGAGCACTGGCTGTAGCTGGACACACACCATAAAGCGGTAGGCACAAACTGCCAAGTTATGTCACCTGTCTACTAAAGCTGCTAGTTTGCCTCATTACTATATTGCAGAAAAGCCTTAAAAACAATTAATACCATTCACAGATATACCTTACCATATCTATATAGGAAAGGGATAGTGATAAATGACATTGTATTTAATATTGCTGCCCAGTCTGTTTTATGGAAGCAGGTGTTATAGGGTAATGTTGGATTAGCCCGTGGCACGTGTTAGCATTCCTGTACAGGAAGAATGTCTTTTTATTGTGGAGAAGCAGTTACCCTGTAGTACTGTACCTGCTTGTTCATAAATATCTTCAATGTTGATACGTTTCTGGAACTTTACCATATTTTGGTGTGCTGTTACCATTGACCAAAGCAGACATTTTGGCATTTTTATGAATGGTTATCTGAGCACATAAAAAAACATTTAGTAGATTTCTGCAAGACAAACACATTTCCCTGTGTGTTATCCCTTAATAAACACTAAAAGTACAGAAAAATATACAGAGATCCAGTAAACTCCTGTTTGAGCTGATTGCTGTGTCTCTTCAGCACTGAAATCACCCCAAGTAGTGGTGTTCTCCCTGCAGGGCTACAGAACAGCTCCCCCTTTCTTATCATCCCCATGTCTTTTCCTTTTTCAGTTTGTGTGTAAAAATGACAAATGCATTCCATTCTGGTGGAAGTGTGACACTGAGGATGACTGTGGAGACCGATCAGATGAGCCAGCTGACTGCCGTATGTATAAACTGCTTCTTTTTTCTGCCATGCATTGTGTTTTTTTTTTTTTTTGTTTCTTTTTGTTTCTTTAACTCTATTGCCTTACATCACTGATGCTAATTTTCTGCATGATGACCCATACAAACTATATAACTGATCAAAGCTGAATTTTTAATCAAATTTCACCAATTCACATCTCCACTGAGCTGACTTTTAGGAGTTATTACTTAAAGAGCACATGTAGGGTATTAAACATAATGCTGTAAGGTAGTTATGGCTGTGCTAGATAACTTACTTTCAGTGATGAAAACTAGAGGTCTTTTTAGCAGGTGCACACTTTATTACAGAGTGCAATACACACATCTTTTGCTGTATTTTTAAAGTGTTTTTTGTTTCTCTTTAGCGGAATTCAAATGTCGCCCAGGGCAATTCCAGTGCTCCACTGGAATCTGTACCAATCCCGCCTTCATCTGTGATGGTGACAATGACTGCCAGGACAACTCAGATGAAGCCAACTGCGGTGAGACTGTTAGCACAGATGAAGCACTATGGTTCTTTTAGGAAATCTGGGACATTATTTTTCTAAAAAAAAGTTGAAACACTGTGTAAAATCTACACAAAAATGTAATTGCAATGATTTGCAGATCTCATAAACCCATATTTTATTCACAATAGGAAACATATCAAATGTTTCAACAGAGAACATTTACCATTTTTATATATAAAAAAAATTAGGTAATTTTGAAATTGATGGCACGAACACATCTCAAAAAGTTGGGACAGGGCAACAACAATCTGGAAAAGTATGACCCCAATTTCAAAAACGTTGGGACAAGGCCATGTTTACCACAGTGTAGCATTTCTCAGTGGAATGATAGATGTGACTTAACCACTTTAAGACCGGGCCTCTTTTTGGAGTTCGGTGGTTACGAGTTAAAATCAGGTTTTTTTGCTATAAAATTACTTAGGACCTCCAAACATTATATTTTTTTTTTCTAACACCCTAGAGAATAAAATGACGGCCATTGCAAAACTTTGTCACACCGTATTTGGGCAGCGGTCTTACAAGCGTGATTTTTTTTAAAAAAAAATCAGCTTTTTGAGTTAAAAAATAAGACAACAGTAAAGTTAGGCCAATTTTTTCCATATTGTGAAAGATAACGTTACGCCGAGTAAAATGATACCCAACATGTCATGCTTCAAAATTGCGTCCGCTCGCGGAATGGCGACAAACTTTGCAACATAAAAATCTCCATTGGCGACATTTAAAAAATTCTACAGGTTAGCAGTTTTGAGTTACAGAGGAGGACTAGTGCTAGAATTATTGCTCTCACTCTAACGATTGCGGCGATACCTCACATGTGTAATTTGCACACCGTTTTCATATGTGGGTGGGACTTACATATGCATTCGCTTCTGCGCGCAAGCTCGCAAGGACGGTGCGCTTTAAATTTATTTTTTTTATTATTTTTTAATTTTTATTTTTACATTGTTCTTTTTAAAACAAAAAATTTTGATCACTTTTATTCCTATTACAAGAAATGTAAACATTCCTTGTAATAGAAAAAAGCATGACAGGACCTCTTAAATATGAGATCTGGGGTCAAAAAGACCTCACATCTCATATTTACACTTAATTACAAAAAAAAAATGTCCCCTTTAAGAGCATTGGGCGGAAGTGACTTGTGACGTTGCTTCCGCCCAGCCATGTTATGCAGCTGGGTGAATGGCTTCAGCCGCTCACTTGGCTCACGGACACTGGGGGGGTACCGGAAAGCGGGGCAGCTCTCCCGCCACTGATAAAAGTGATCTTGTGACGAATCTGCCGCTAAGACCGCTTTTATCAGACGCGGAATCGCTGAAAAAATAGATACAGTCATGGTAGCTATCTGCTACCATAACAACGGTATTCAGCTTCAAACTGCCACCGTATTATGATGCCAAGCTGTCTTGAAGTGGTTAATCTAACTTTCAGAGAAAGCCCAGGGCCTGGAATCCAAGTGCCATCAAAGGGACGCAGTGATTGATTTGAAGGCTACACAAGGTGCCTACACTTCAATACTGGCTGTTACTTTGGGCACCTTCAGTGTGTGACACATTATAGTGCAAATTCTGTTGCCAAGTACAATTACAGTCCAACCCACAGATTTTGAAGTGCTATGCATGGTGAATGTGCAGATTGAAAGAACCATACCAAACAGGTATGGTTCTTTCAATCTGCACATTCACCATGCATAGCACTTCAAAATCTGTGGGTTGGACTGTATTTTAAGAAAATGTATTGACTTTACACAAATTAAATGTACTGGCAAAAAAAGTTGTATTTTGTTGTGTTGAGCATGTCAGATCAATGTACAGAGCCAATTTAGCAATAAATTCTTTATTTACTAAATAGCCTATAATCAGGTTGGTTGCTATGGATTACACTGCTACATTTTTCTTTCTTGCAAATCATACAACTCCTTAATGTCATTATGTATATTTCTGTTCTATTCCCTGTAGATATTCATGTGTGTTTGCCCAGCCAGTTCAAGTGTACCAATACGAATCGCTGCATACCAGGAATCTTTCGCTGCAATGGTCAAGACAACTGCGGTGATGGAGACGATGAAAAGGATTGTCGTAAGTATCTTACAGAATATGTCCCTTCTCTATTCTCACATGTTCTGCAAATATCATTGCTTTACAATGTAAAGCGGAACTCAACTGTATCTGAACAACACAACCTGAAAACACTATTTAATTCAGCTTTAACCACTTCCTTACTGGGCACTTAAACCCCCCTCCTGCCCAGACCAATTTTCGGTTTTCAGCGCTGTCGCATTTTGAATGACAATTGCGTGGTCGTGCGACGTTGTACCCAAACAAAATTTTTATAATTTTTTTCCCCACACACAGAGCTTTCTTTTGGTGGTATTTGATCACCTCTGCGGTTTTTATTTTTTGCGCTATAAACAAACAAAGAGCGATGCTTTTGAAAAATGAACAATATTTTTAACATTTTTGCTATAATAAATATCCCAAAAAATATATAAAAAAGAAAATTATTCATCAGTTTTGGTCAATATATATTCTTCTACATATTTTTGGTAAAAAAAATCGCAATCTGTGTATTTTGATTGGTTTGCACAAAAGCAATTGCGTCTACAAACTATGGGAATAGATTTATGGCGTTTTTACTATTTTTTTTTTTATACTAGTAATGGTGGCGATCTGCGATTTTTATCGGGACTGCGATATTTGGGGCAGACATGTCGGACGTTTTTGACACATTTTTGGGACCAATGACATTTATACAGCGATCGGAAATTTAAATGTCCACTGCTTACTGTGTAAATGTCATTGGCAGTGAAGGGGTTAACCTGCAGGGGGCAGTGGAGGGGGTTAACAGTGTTCCCTGGGTGTGTTCTAACTGTGGGGGGGGATGGGCTGGCAGGGACATAACAGATCTAACTGATCCCAGTGACAGGGATCAGTAGATCTGTTATGTCCCATTCACAGAATGGAGAACCGCTGTGTTTACATCGGCGGTTCCCCGTTCTGAGGCTGCTACAAGTGATCGGCGGGTCTCGGGCGGACATCGAGTCCGGCCGACCCGCGGGCATGCCCACGCAGCGTGCGGCAGCCGCAAGTGCGCGCGGGGAGCGCGCACGAGGCAGGACGTCCATGGACGTCCACCCGGATTTTCAGAGCCGTGCTGTAGCCGTCTTTCGTCTATAGCGCGGTTCTGTACTGGTTAATGTTAAAAACAAACTCCCTCATCCATGCTATATTTTGTTGAGAGATCCCCTTGAAAAGCACTCCCTTAGCATTTCTAGCTGCGGCCATCTTAAGTAAGGGCAGATGATTCATGTATCACATCCTAAAAATCCATCTGCTCTTAGCGCAGGCATGCAGGCAGAAGGGTGTGCTTAGCTCCTTCCTCCTCCAGATGAAAGAAAAAAAATGCCCATAAAGACTCCAGCGATATATGACCTCAACGTGGCCTAGGCCGGAAACCAGGAAGCAACTGAAGAAATGTAAAATAAAAAGGTTAAAATTAGTGAATATATTACCCCTTCCTATCTGTTTACTAATGCTAGCAGCATAAGGGTTGAAATTAGTTAATGTTGACTGATTTTAGTTTTGCTTTATTAACGCGATATACTGAAAGTGAGCAGCCAAAATCTAAAATACAGACCAAGCTATAATAAATGGATTCCCTAATAATGCCTACTAAACCAAGGGTGGTTTTGAATTAGCACATAACAAGTATTCCCATCAGAGAATTGATAAAGTCCTAGCGCAAATCTCTTGGCAGCACATGAGGAAAAGGGACAGAAGAGGACAGTATGGGTTTCTGGGGAACATAGTAGCTTGATCTCCTTCCTCCAATCCATTCAATTAATATTCATGCAGGAAGCCTACATATATAGTACACGATGGGAACTGATTGCTAACTTTTAGTACAGGAACAGGAATGAAACCTATAAATATATGCCAAACTTATGATATATATCTGGGCTGGAACATGTCTTCATGTACAATGAATTGTACGCTAATATTAAAAAATTGCCTCTAGATATTCTGGTTCTCCCAAAGTATGCAAAGCAGAGACATGGCTTAGTACCATTTCCTGCTTTTATTACAGGGATTGTAAGAATATAAACCCTGTGAGTTCTCTCTATATTTTCTATTTGATTTGAATCAAATGTTATTCAATATCTCCTGGACATTTTCTTTCCTTTTTAGCTGTCTTTTATTTTGGTAAAACCGATTGCATTGGAGTTTGTGTTAGGATATTAAACGTATCTTTAACACTTGTGTGGTACTGATTGATGTCCTACTGTATATTTTATATATATATATATATATATATACATATATATACATATATATATATATATATATATATATATATATATATATATATATATATATATATATATATAGTCAGGGTAACCTCTGGTTTTATGTACATTTTTGTTATTCTTGTTTGATTAAAACTGGTGAAACACTGATCAAATTTTGTCGGTTTCCCTCTGAATCGGCTGACATTTGATCAGTGGCTGACTTTGTCGGCACCACCAATAGCAACAAACTTTGATCCAAAGATTGAAGGAGCCAGGCAGAAAATTATTTGGCAAACCATGACTGAAGCCAGTCAGCTGCAAGCACTGTTTGGCATTTTGATGAACACGGGTGCCAGCTTTCGGAATATATAGCCAGCCGGGAAGATTTGTCTATGTGCGCTGTTGAACCTGGATGGAGTAATCTGTTAAAATTCTTTTGCTCATACCACAAGCTGAACAAAAGAAATCAGGTTGTGCATGGCCAGCTTTAATCTGTTTCAGCTTAAATATTGTCATTGCTTCTTTTTTTCCAGCCGAAGTCACCTGCGCTCCAAATCAGTTTCAGTGTGCCATCAACAAGCGGTGTATCCCCCGTGTCTGGGTGTGTGACAGGGACAACGATTGTGTGGATGCATCTGACGAGCCCGATAACTGCAGTAAGGAATTTGGCTTTTGTGACATAATCCCAAAAATAATTGTCAGGGGAGGGGGGTTACACAGACTGTCTTGAAGCTGGGGCAGTTGTCCATAGCATTCAATCATTTAAAAGCCTAAGTCCAGGTTTTGTGTTATCTTAAATAGTTTGGGCCAAGCTGCCAAGAAATATTGCTGCTGTCAATAATGCATAAATATGTATAGTATCTATGTACAGTATACAATTCTGTGTTCCGGCAGCACTACAGGGACTTCCTTTCTGCTGCTAGAACAAAATCGAGTCAAACTGAGCACTGCTCATAATTCACAGGAAGCCTTGTATGAATACAAGTATGTTTCTAATTGGCCCAGGTGGAGAGGTGGGCAGATGACGTCACAATCTCAACATTGGTCATTAGGGGAAGCATTGTATTCAGTCATAAAACACAAGGCTTTCTGTTAATTACTGAGCAGCGCTCAGCCTGAGTCAAGGTTGATCGAGCACCAAATGGGAAGTCCTCATACCGCTGCCAGGGCACATCGCTGTAGGTAGCATCAGTTACGTGCATCGCATACAGCTGTGACAGCGGCCGCATTTCTTTTTTTTTTTAAATGTTTTTATTGAGATGTTAAAAAAGCGTTACAGAACATTGGTATAATAAACATGAGATAAAACCAATAGCATGGCACATCCCTCACAAGGGAGCATCAGCTGTGCTGCACCAACAACATACTGTAAGTACAAGATGGACTAGTGCAGTGTAGGTAGGTACACAAGTGTAAAACTTAGCAAAACAGAACCTAAAGAAAAAGTAGATGTGCTCATACATGTGGCTCATGCTTAGTAAACAGAGGAGTGCATGGAGAATCGCTCAATGCTCAGTTGGTACCCTCAGAGTGTTCGCCTCATAGTAAGGCAAGTTAGTTTGCAGATAGCTGAAACAAAAAGGTTAATGCAATACATTATTCGGCACCACTGTGCTATAGATGTTTTCAATTCACCTTGCCCAAACTTAAATTTTCAAATACATTCCCTATTGGCATAAGTGTCTTGTACAATGGTAAACTGGTATTGACCAATTGTTGCCAGGATCTAATAGAAGGTAGAGATAGCTGTTTCCAGAGTAAGGTGATTACCTTCCTAGAATAAAAGAGCAAAAGTCCTAAGAGTGTCCTCTCTGCCACAGTGGGAGTGAGATGCTCTACCAGTCTCAAGAAACATATTTTTGGAGTGGGAGAGAAGAGGGTGGCAACTATAGTATTAATTGTGGAAACAAGCTCTCTCCAATATTGCACGATACTTGTCCAAAACACATGATAGAAGTCTCCTGTGGAATGAGCAGATCTCCAACAGGCCGGGAATACATTTGAGTCAGTCTTATGAAGCCTATGTGGGGTGAAGTAAGCCCAGTGAAGAATCTAAAACTGGATGAGCCAATCCCTGATAGACACAAACTGTTTGTTTAAATGAATTGTCTCAGATATCCTCCTAGTCCTCCGCATCCAGATCTACGCCATCTCCATGCCACTTTTGTGAGTGATGATAAATCAGGGATATGAGCCATTATCAGGTGATTATATAGAGTTGTGGTCGGCTTCTCCAGATCAGGGGTCCTAAGCAGAGCTTCAAGGTCAGAGCATGCTAAACCAAGTTTCCGAGGAGGAAATTGGGAGTTGAAGGCATGGGAAAGCTGCAGATATTGGAATTGGTAATATGCCAGTATTATGTAGGCCATGCAAAGGCTGCGGAACAGAATCTGAGTACAATTCACCACTATTTGTGAAATAGTTTTAATTTAAACTTGGCCCACCAATGGGGTTCTAGGGTAGAGTAAAAGTCAGGCAAAGGAGGGATTGTTCCATAATGGGGTATGTGGAGAAAAAGTCTTTCTGGGCTGAGAGTCGCTGTGTAACCCTACTTTCCAGACCTGGTAGTCATCATAGAAGGTGTTAACTGTTAATGAGCCCTGGGACTCCTATGTAACAGCGATTGTAGGGCCTCAACTGATTTTTGCACAGGTGCCCCCAGTATAGTGGAGAAGTTAGAGGTGTCTGGGCTCAGCCACCAATGCTTGGTCACCAATTGGGTGGTGACAAAATATTTATCTCTATCTGGCATAGCCAGTCCCCCCTGTAGGGTGGGCCGCATGAGTGTGGTCAGTTTAGTACAGAGGTTGGGATCCCTACAGGAAGAAAGAAAAGAGTTGTTTAAGTTGAAAGTGAAAAATTTATTGGAAATCCACTGTAGCAAATTTCTGAACAGGTAGGTGTACTTGGGTAAGATTCTGATTTTTTTTTTTTTTTTAAAGGATGCAGCCGCATTTCTTGATAATGAAAACATTTGTTTAAACCAGCTTGCCCCAAATTAACTATTTAAAGTAACACAAAACCAGGAGTTAGGCTTTAAATACATGAAGGAAACTGGTTTACTCTGGGTAAACTTCAAGGAAAGTAGCTGCCGAAAATTAGTACACACACAAGCTTTACAATCATCACTTCCAATAGTCAGCATGTAAGGTGAACTTCCGTGCAATAATGAGCATCAGAAGTGCTTGTTCTCTCTCACAGGGATATTGAAAATATATTTTTCCAATTGCGTCTTTCCTTAGTCAGACACTCATGGGGGGAATAGCTGCAGTGGGTCTGGCAATTATGTGACTGCTGCTCATTGTTCTCAGTAAGTGATTTCTCTGTCTGTGTTCAGCCTGTTCCTTTCATATAAAATTGCTACTTTTTCATATCAATTTTGTGAATACTTTTGATAATGGAGTTTCAATACATACAGTCTATAGGGCTCAAACAGTGAGTGTATGTATCCTATGCATGTTTTTTTTTTTTTTCAAAATTCCATTTTATTGTACTTCCAAACGGGGGGTTCTCCCAGGGCAGCTATTCATAACAGTTGGAGCTGCAGCGTCAAAGCCTGTATTACGGGCAGATGATGTTTTTTGTTGTTGCCCTGAATGGTCCTCTGAGCCATTTTGCTCAAAGCACCCTTTCAGCCCCTGGCTGCATTAGAACACACTGGATGTATCTGCGTCACCTGTATTTGGCAGTGTTTGTTGAGTCACTTTCTGGTGTTTCTCTGCAGCTCAAATGACTTGTGGAGTGGATGAGTTCAGGTGTAAGGACTCTGGGAGGTGCATCCCTGCACGCTGGAAATGTGACGGTGAAGATGACTGCGGAGATAGCTCAGATGAACCCAAAGAAGAATGCGGTATGATACGTTTTTGAATTACCAACACATTTAGAAGATCCTTTTGCTACAATCCTGACTTTTCCTGTCTGTTAGTGACACACCGTAAATAGAGGTTGTTTTTCTTTAATCCTAGATGAGCGAACATGTGAACCTTATCAGTTCCGCTGCAAGAACAACCGCTGCGTTCCTGGCCGCTGGCAGTGTGACTACGACAATGATTGTGGTGACAACTCTGATGAGGAGACCTGCAGTATGTCCATCTTATCTGCATTCGATTGTTATTTACTGCTAACCAGTTATTCATATTGTAAAAGGGTGACTAAATATTCGTTGTCAGCAGAGATAGAGTGGCATCTTTTACTATATATTTCCAACCTGATTCTACACTAAAGAATTAACATGACCCACTGTAAAGCAAACTGTAGATTATACAATTTTTGTTTTTGCAACCATGGGTTGAAGTAAAGAAAATAATGGCTATAGCCGCCGGCAAAAATCACATGGCAAAAAACTGACAGGCTGGTTGTACTGAAGTCGATCGATGGATAATCTTCAGTACAACCTGCGTGGCCATAGATTGGTTGAATCTTGGCTGGTCCCTGGTAAACTGTCCGCGATTCAATCCATCTATGGGCGGTGTAGCGTTGTTTTTTGAAACCACACAAAAGTGGAGACTGGAAGTGACGTTACACCCGCATACGTCCACAGTAAGGATACAAACAGAAGGCAGCAAACGGACATCTTATTACACCCACTGGAGTTTTTAATTTCACAGTTATTTTTAACTCTAAATGGAGCTTACATACGGAAATACATTATATAGAAATGCGTGACACGGTATTCATGTTGTATTTTAAAAGCAGCGGTGTTGTGTAACATTTCCTAAGCAGTAAGTTCGCCAGGCTTGCCACTGCTTTTAAAATACAACATGAAAACAGTGTCACATATTTATATATAATGTTTTTCAGCATGTAAGCTCTGTTTACTGTTAAAAATAAATGTGAAATCAAAAACTCTGGTGGGTGTAATAAGATGTCCGCTTGCCGCCTTCTCTCTGTATCCTTAGTGTGGACGAGTGCGGGTGTAGCAATATGGCGGCATTAGAACGTCACTTCCAGTTTCCATTTGTGTGGGGTTTCAAAAAACGACGATACACCGACTTAAAGCCTTTTTCACACTGGCTGAAAAACACTGTGTTGGTAGCCATGAGTTTGTTCTTACAGATCTGAACAGCCATAAAAAAATGCTGCAGTAATTTACACACATACGTTTGTATATGGAAGTATGCAGGAGCATAAATTGCAACACTGGTAGCTCTGGTAGGTCTTTATAAAACATAACGTTCTTTTGTTTTGTTTTACCCACTACCACTTTCTGCTAGTGAGATTTTGCATATTAACATCAGTAAATGATCAGGTCCGTGTGAAAGGGGCCTAAATAACTAACCTGAATTCTGTGTGTAGAAGTGGAGTTGTGGCTGCATCAAGCAGTTATGTCCACAGCTTTTGATTTTCCTAATTTGCAGCTAATAAGAACAGTTGGCTATAGGCTGGTATGACTAATACTTTTAATTTGTTTGCTGTCATTATGATACATGAAACGAGATCTGATTTCCTCCTGTTATTTCAGGTTCTCTAGCTTTCTCACTGCATCACATGCTCCTGTTGTTGACACCATTTTTCCTTAACCATCTGTCTGGGGCACATACAAGTTCTGTTTCAGCATAGAAGCTCACCTTTTGTTCTCACATGTGTACTTGTGTTTGTTCCATTTCACCTCATGTTATGTTTTTCTCCATTTTAACACTGTCGTCCCTGGGGGCATCCAGAGGTAGGTGCAGAACAGTCTTTACATTTAACATGACTAACCATGCCGCTCCCTTCCCTTGCTATATGTTTCCTGGCCTGCTCTGTCCTCCTTTTGTAATGTGATCCAAGCATGTCTCCTGAAAACCCAGGACAGGAAGAATGGATTGTGTTTACAGACCAAAGCATTAATATGTGTGTTTTCTATCCAAATTTACATGCTGATTTGTATGCAGTAGGACTAGTCTGTACTTGAAGTGTAGGTCTGGACAAAAAAGTATATCTCCGCAGGACATGTACATTTCCCCAGAAAAGTAGCTGCTAATCCTGCAACAAAATACGTTCCTAACTTTGCAGATAACTTTGCCTCTGTATCTTTGGATTCTCAAGCAGCCATAATGGAGTTCTCCTCTGCTGCACTACAGGACACCTTCCAAGTGTAAGCGGGTGGTGTTTTGTACTCCAGCAGAGGAGAACTCAGGACTCACAGCCAGTGGCGGGCCCTCCATTAGGGGCACATAGGTGCCACCCCTGCAGCCATGCTTCCAGCCCCCTGATCTACATACAGGGCACCAGACGCATGGATTCCAATGGGGGGGTGTTTTTGGAAGCACGTGAGCTGGCGACGGAGGGTGCGGCTGGATTGAAGGGGAGGGGTGAGGTCTGTCTGACACCCCCCCATCCCCCCCAACCAATGGAGCACCAGCTGCCACTTCTGACAGCATTGCTTGGAATTTGAGTGTAGCAGAGACAGTGTTTTAGTTCAGCACAATAAGTTAGGAGCTAGATAGATATCCAGCAGATTCACTTTTTTTTTTTTTTTTATTCTTGCAGTTTTTTAAAGAGACAAAGAGAGGAAAATGTGCATAATTGAAACTGAATATTTTTTAAATCTAAAGATTTACATCCCTAAACATACCTTCAACACGTTTTTTTTTTTTTTGCAACCTTATTCAGTGCTTTTCTGTTACTTTCTATGCCACCTGTAGAAGGTAGTAGGTTCCCCGGAGAAAGGGACAGGTAGGAAGTGGCCAAATAGAAGACGCTGGTTTGAGTCAGGTGACGGGGGGACACTGAGCCCGACCAGTTACCAGAGTAGAGGACGTTCTGGAGACCAGCCAATCGGGTCCTAAGACACACTTCCTGATTGGCCGGGAGGAGAAGCATGAAGATGATAGCGAATATTAATTTTCTAGTGTCACACAACTGGGTGGGCTCAGGGCACAGTGCTCTGCTCCCCGAGCCCACCCTTTTTTGAAGCCAATTAGAGCTTCAGGCTGTAATCATGTGCTTCAAAAAGAAAAAAAACTCATTGAAATCCAAGGGTCCGACGCCCTGCATGGAGATTAGGGGCCAGGTGCATGGAGATTACGGGGGGCCTCCCCAATGGAGCGGCCGCCACTGGTGTTCCCTAGAACTGTAAAGCAGGGACCATTGTCAGGAGTTCCAGCCCTTCCCCTCTCTACTAGCATCGTGGTGATTTTTAATTACTTCCTGACTTTACAGGCAGTGAGGAGAAATCTCCTCAACAGGAGCACAATAGCAAATAGAAATCAGGCAGAACTTTTCTGACCTGTCTAAAATAAAATAAAATAAAAAGTATTGGCTAGAGTTGGGTTTTCAATAAAAAAAGGTAAGACAGTAGAGCTGGTGTAAAGAGCTTTCTTCTAGAAAAGTTGGTGATGACATCACTAAACAGTGTTGACCAACCTTCAAGATTTTTGATATCCACGCATGAAGCCCCCAACTCTTCCACTGAGAAGGCCCTTCTAGATTTGAAGAAAATGGACCAGAAATACCAGGGTTTAAAGTATAACTAAAGGAAAACACTTTTTTTTTTTTTTTTTTTTGTAGTTTTGCATACAGTAGAAAGGGATTAGAACACCTGTCAGGTGTTTATTGCTGTCTCTGCCGCTCGATTTGTTCTGTTTACCATTATCATTGAAAGTGAACGTAAACGAAAATCCCACATTTTGGGTTGTCTCCAGAAAAGTAATAGGGGGGAAATCTTCCAATGGGGACACTAGCAAGTGAAAG
>BLSH010026895.1:1640050-1669554 GCA_018402905.1 Glandirana rugosa | reverse complement strand
AAACCGCGTCTCTTCTGTTACAGTAAAGACCTAGTCTATACCGAAGAAGAAACGTACTCATCTGAAATAAGCACCCCCAAATCTTTTTCTTCTGTAGTGCTGGCCAACACTGTGCCCCCAATGCTGTACTCTCTAAGCGGATTCTTTTTCCCTAGATGCATTATTTTATATTAGAAATATTGAACTGCAGTCTCCACTGCTTTGACCAATCTTCCAGCAATCTTCCAGCAATGATCATCAGGCCCTCAGAACAGGCATTATTCTGTGATGGGCATCACTGCATGGGCTCAGGAATACTTCTAAAAATCACTGTCTGTGAACACAAAAATGCAAAATAAAGCTCTATCATGCAAAGAAGAAGCCATATCTGATCCAGAAATGACATTGTCTTCTCTGCGCCAAAGCTCTTTTAAAATGCTCTGTTGCAAAGTAGAAAACTGTTCTGTGATCAGCCGAGTCAAAATGTGACATTCATTTTGGCAACCATGGATGCAGCATTTTCCAGACTAAAGAGGAGAGGTCCCCTTCCGGCTTGTCATCAGCTCCATTCAAATGCCTGCATCTTCGATGGTATAGGGGTGCATTTTTAGGGAAGGCCTTGCATATTTCAGCAGCCTGGCATATTTCAGCAGGACCATATTAACTGCATATTGCATCTATGACAACAGCATGGCTTCGTAGTAGACTAGTCCCGGTGTTTAACTGGCCTGCCTGTAGTCCAGACCTTTCACTGATTGAAAATATTTGGCATATCTTGAAACAAAAAATATGACAAAAAAGGGCCCAGGACTGTTGTGCAGTTAGAACCCTATATCAGACAAGAGTGGGACAACATTCCTCTCCCAAAACTCCGGTAACTGGTCTCCTCAGTTCCCAGACGTTTACAAAGTGTCGCCAAAAGAAGATGGGACGCTACACCGTAGTAAACATGGCCCTGTGCCAACTTTTTTGAGATGTGTTGCTGCCATCAATTCCAAAATTACCTTTTTCTTTAATAAAAAGGTACATTTTCTTAGTTAATACATTTGATGTGTTTTCTATTTTCTATTGTGAATAAAATATGGGTTTATGAGATTTGAAAAGCATGGCATTCCGATTTTATGTAGATTTAACAGTGTCTCAGCTTTTGATATTGGGCTTGTAGACACATAAGTTAAATTCTGCACATCTAATGATAATACGTGCAATGTTAAAGAGTTTTACTATAAAGGAAGTGAGGAGAAATTTGCAAGTTACCCAGACATTTTGAATATAGAAGAAATGAGTAAACATAATTACATTGAGATCAAAACAGAAAAAAACAACCGTCTCAAAGCAGTTGGGTAACTGCGATTCCATCTTTTATGGACCAATAAAGCCATTATTTTATGTTTTCAATTTCCCTATGGCTTTGACAATAATATGAAATTAAAAATTGCTTGCTTGATGAAAATACCACATGTATGGCCAGCTTAAAAGAGATGGGACTAAAAAGCCACTGCCAGCAAAGCATATGTAGCTAATGAATAAATACAACTAGCCTTACTTACAGATTACAAAACCATAAGGATTTATAATAGTTTTTGTGTAGCTTTTGGATTTCAACTTTCTCTTCTCATTTATTTATTTATTTATTATTTTAGGCTTACCAACATGCCGCTGCTCAACTGGGTTTACTGGTCCTACATGTGAGCAGCAAGTGTGCACACCAAACTATTGCCAAAACAATGCCACTTGTTCTGTGAACCTAGGCAACCAACCCAACTGCCGCTGCCTCGCTGACTACATTGGAGACAAATGTCAATACCGTAAGAAGTTTATATATTATATGGTCATGCCTGCAGCTTATATAAAACAGAAATAATGTTTGTATTTTTTTGTAAAAAAAAAAAAAATACCACTCTCCAGCTAATTAGGTCAAATAATATGTTCAAGTGGAAATTTAAGGGTTAATCATCCCTGTGTACATAACTCCAGAGCCACAGAGCAGAGGCTGATGAAGTGTGCATTGCCCACCAGATATACCCATTGCTGACTTTTGATATCTGGTCCATTAGAATAACCAAAGAGAAAATCGCTGCTCCAGGTGTAATGCCTCACACACTAGTTGGAAGCTCTGGAGTGCCTGCTGCGGCTCCTCCACGTGAATCCACCAATAGAAGAAAGAAGCGGCACACCCAGATGATTTCCAGGCTTTATTCGGGTCAAGGGCACCACAAATACCAGCAAGCAGTCCGTAATGGACTGCTTGCTGGTATTTGTGGTGCCCTTGACCCGAATAAAGCCTGGAAATCATCTGGATGTGCCGCTTCTTTCTTCTATTGGTGGTCCATTAGAATGATTTATTATTAGTTAGTATTTTTCCCCACATAGCAGGGCAAACCTGCAAGTCTTTATCTTTGCTGCTAGACACAGCAGATGCACCAGTGGTGCAGGTTTGACTGTCAAAACATAAATGTAGTTTTAAAAAAATGGTGGGAGTGTGGCCACAATGGTAACCTGAAAGGAAATGCAGATATCCCTGCTGCTGTTTTATTCTGTACAACTCTTTACATTACCCTGCTGTTTATTAATGGGTTCGAACTCTGCCACCTACTCTTGGAAATTCTTCCGGTAA
Organism: Glandirana rugosa; assembly: GCA_018402905.1. NCBI lineage: Eukaryota > Metazoa > Chordata > Amphibia > Anura > Ranidae > Glandirana > Glandirana rugosa. The sequence continues at coordinate 1,666,958 of BLSH010026895.1, read as the reverse complement.
TGCTTAAGGGAAAAAAATGCATATTTTAATTGTACAATACAGAACACAGGCAAAATATTGCTAAACCTTGGGTTTCTGGCTCGTACCTTCAGGTGACTAAACCCTGGTAAAGCTTTCAAGGTCACACCCCCTGGGCACCTCCCCATTAACTTTGTCAATAACAAATAGAGTGGGCAATCTATGATGATTGTATCAAGCTTCTTCACTGCTGTTCCAATATCAGGCCAGGGCCAACACATTCTTTGCAAAGCATAAGGGGGCAGAACACTACTCTCCTTGTACAATAATATAAAAAATACATTTTTATTAAAAAGAATAAATCCTACTTACAAATGCACTAGTCTTTCAAGCATTTAAAAGGATACACATACAGCATATACTCCTGTTGGAGACTGGCACCCAAAGACAGGTTACCAAATGTAAGAGTTCCCTTTTCACATGCACCCACGTAGGGTGTAGGCATTAGTCAGTCAACATTAAAACATTTTTTTTAAATGCGTTACACATTTTAAATTAGTTTTATCCTACTATAATTTTAAACAAATAGGTTTATGGGACCAAAATGGTAGTATCAGTCCAATATAAACTAGATACAGATCATATTTTTACTTGAGTAGGACTGAAACGCATAAAATCAAAAATAAATTCTCAGTAGTAATAAATCTAAATGGATATTCCCTGTATAGCAGTAAATAAGAAAATAATTAAAGATTATGAAATACATGTTTCTCATACCAGACCCTTATTAGGGCATTCTGGAATGAATGCCTTGCACCTCACTCCTATCTGTAAAAGATAACTTTAATTTAAATTAAAATCTGCATTTAAACCTCTTGGGGCTACAATGTTGATGTGGTATATCCACTCTCTCTCACTTTGAGGGACTTTCTAGCACAGTGATCAAATCTCCTCCCTTCCATTTTTGGCTAAATACTTTAATTTGTGGGGGTTACCACCTTGGCAGACTGTAAAATTATTATTTTAAATGCTGCGGTAAGCTGTGGTCTGTCTTGCCTTTTAAGATATTTTTAGTATGCTGTTCAATGCATATCGCCAATGATCTTTTAGTTCTCCCCACATAGTGCATATCACAACCAACCACACCCAAGCAGATAGACCACCTGGGTGCTGTTACATGTAAGAAGGTCTCATATCTTGCATTCCTTTCCTGTGTAATTGGTCTTAAAAGTTTTGATGATCTTCCTGTCATCCCTAGTGTGTCTGCAGGCATACCACTTACGACATTAGTCAAAAAGTTCTCAAAGGAAGGCTTTTTATCCCGAATATAACTCCTCACTAACCAATCCTCCAAGTTGGGGGCCTTGGTGAAGAACACTTTGGGTCTTGGGGGTAATATCATCATGAAGACAGTATCCTTCTTAAGTAGGGGCCAATATTGCTTAATAATCTGCACAACTTTTCCCTTGCTTTCACAATAGGGTAGAATACAAATAGGGGTTTTCTCTTCCTTCTTTCTCACCCCTTTGTCACACAGAAGGGGTTTTCTGTCTGACTCTAAATTGTCTCTTTTCACTCTTTCCACAATCTTGGGTTCATACTTTTTTTTTTTCCAGAAACCTCTTCTTGCCCTTCTAGAATTCAAGGTATCTATGTCACAGGTTATCTAGACAGCCTGCTCTTGAAGGACTCCTCTGCCTTGCAGCTGTCTGCAAACATCTCCAGGACAGTTCAGATGCTCCAGGCCTTCAGTTGGCTGATCAGTTTCCAAAAATTTACTTTTCAACTTTCTTTCCACCTTAAACACTTTGGTCAGGTCCTAAACACATCCCAAGAGAAGGGTTTCTTTCCAGAAGGGAACATTCTTTCTCTAGTAACCCACCCTCAAGATTTGAGATTAGAGAGACATTCACAATGAGATTCTAAATGAGAGTTCTAAGCGCCATGGCCATCTATGACTGCTTTACATGAGCAGAAATTGCTCCCCCTTCTATTGTCTCACTCCTTAAATTTTCATTGTTTTGTACTATTCTCTGAACTTTGTGCAAATGACCAGACCAGTTATTTTAACTGTTTAATTGGTTATTTCCGCAAGCAATAAAAAAGATTTAACTTCCAAAAGAAAAATATAGCATTGATCTGGTCATTGGTATCTGTGCTTTTTTTTTACAATTTGAAGTACATTTTTCTTTCTGTAATTTGACTGATTTATTAGATATACTTGGGGGTCTTTCTGTCACTTTGACTTGCTACACAGTATATTGACAGCTTTGCTGTGACATTCTGTGGCCACATTTGTCCAAATACACATTGTATGCATATTCTCTTATGTCTTGGTATCTCTGTGCATAATTGTGAGGTGGGGCAAGGTGAGTTCAAGCATTCTATGGTGCACATGTTCTTTGTTCCTGCTCTGTAAACTGCAGTTGATGCTTTCTCTTCAGCTGTGGAAATGGTCTATATATGTTTCTTTGGTAAAAGAGAGAGGACTAAAGAAATATACATTTTTGATGTTTTACATTCTTTCTAGTTTATATTTTTTGGTTACCTTCAGTCTTGGCAGAGCTTTGTTTTGCAAGTCTTTCTTCATTTCCATCTAACATAAATATTTTTTTGGTGGAGCATGGCAGGTTTAGTCACCTGTTGGCTTCTTATATTTATCAAGATTTTCAGCATTTGCTTTGTTGACATCCACCTTCTCCACAAATTGAAACTGCAACTGGAGCAGTATAATGGAAAAGGGAGGTAAATGTACCTGTGAAATAAAGCATGGAGACCTCACCATTGAAGTATTTGAAATATATTAAAACCATTATGTGATTTAATTCTACATCATCTGACAAATAATTCAATTTAGTTTGGGGTTACAAGATGCTGGCAGCTTACTGTTCTGTATATGATAGAATAATAAAACCACAGAACCTACTATGTGATATTGGTTTAAAATGGAAGAATTAAACAGGCTTTCTGCTTTCAACAGGAAAGTAGAAATGCTTTTATACCTCCAAAATACATACAGGTTGGGTGTTTGGCTCAGTACCTCCACCAATAAACTGCTTTTAGAAAAGTAATCTTGCAGCTGCTGCTGTACTAAGTGGTGCCAATTTTTCTCACTACACCATTGCAACCCACAAACCTGTTGATAAGTCAGAACTGCATTAACTTAAGTGTTGAGTTCTGTGTAGGGAGCTCCCTACGCGTCTGCATTGGAGCACAACATGTAAAAGGGGTTTGCACTTTTGTGTTGAAACATAAACTTTCATTTCTATAAAAAGTAGTGCTTTGTGATCTGCACTTTGGTTTGGTCAAGTTTGTGAGTATTTCAAAATCTAACTAAAGAATTGTTTGTTAAAGAAAAATGTTATGGTTACTGCGATAATGATGGAGTCTGCCAGCTCAGTGCTAACGGGACCAGGCAGTGCCGCTGTACACCACTCTTTGAAGGCAGCCGCTGTGAAAAGAACAGATGCAACCGATGCAAGGATGGAAGATGCAGCTTGAAAAATGGAGATGTTCTATGCGTGTAAGTCTTGCAAAATATGGGGAATCTTGTGCCCTTGTCATAACTGAGGAGTATATATTGCCAGTCTATAGATTAGGCCTACAGTAAAGCACATCAGAGGCCTTTACTGATTTCTCCCTCTGATAATGAAATCATTTTGAACAGGGAGGGTCATAACCCCTGGGTTTTAGTTCTGCCATTGGTGCCATTGGCTAAATTTCCCTTTTGCTTCCTGTCCCATAGCCAAAACAATTAGTGAGAGGAAATCCCTCCAAAGTGGGGAATTCCAGGTTGTTACCTTGATTGCCTAAACTAGTGTCCCCATTGGAAGATTTCCTCTTTATTCCTGTTATGGTGACAACCCAAAATTTGGAATTTTCTTTCACTTTCACACTCGGTGATAATGGTAAACAGGACAAATAGCGAGAGTAAATCTCCCTAACAGGGGAGCACTGACACCATTAAAAACCTGACGATTATTCTAATCCCTCATCACTCTATCCAAAACAAACAAAAAAAAAAGTTTTGCATTACATATACTTTAAAGTAAGGTAACTCCAAAGATGCTTTATTAGATAGCTGTGTGCTCCAATGTTTACAAAAAAATACCAAAGTGTAAGTATTATTGCTATTAAAAAATAATACTTTTAATTTTACAATAGTATTTGCATTTAAGTTGACCCCATGATATAAACTCAATGCAGTTTCAAAAAACATTCTTCATACCTCTTTTGTGTGCAAGTGGAAATATAAAAATAAACAAGTAAAGTGTAGTGTTGCAGCTGTTTGACATATGATAGTCTGTGATCAAATCAAAACTGTTCTTAATTTATGTAAGGTTGAGTGTTTCCATTTACATTTCATAATTTTGAAGGTGTACTGATGGACGTGTCGCCAAGTCTTGCTTGACATGTGACAATTACTGTCTGAATGGAGGAATATGCAGTATCAGCCGTTACACAGAGATGCCAGAATGCCAGTAAGTACCAAGCTGGAATTGGGAAATTAGGCTCAACGCTTACATCACTGTAAGCATGTCATGGGCAAAATTAAAACGATCATATGCAGTACATCTCTACACCTGTCCCCATGTGTAGTCCTTTCAGAAACACTTCAAGTATAGAAAAATACCTATTGTTTTTTTTCCAGAAACACAGTGAGCTGCTAACTTCCTGTAATAAGCTGTGAGCTGCCTCTGTGAGTGAGAAGTTGGAGTGTTGTGTAGCCCAGCAGTAGAGAACTGGGCAGGGTTGATAACACTGCTTAAAAATTTTAAGCTGAATTATACCATATCTGAGCACCACTAAATCAGCTCAAACAGGAAGTTAGCATCTCACTGTATTACTTGCATCTCACTGTATTACTGGCAGATCAAAAGGTATTTTTCTTTGTAATTGTAAAGGGATAGAACAGGGAAATGTGTATGTACAGTATTTCAGAAATGTACTGCAATTTATATTTAATTTTGTCCAGACATATACTTTAAAGAAAATAAACAGTTTTCACAAAAATATGATTTGAAAGATCATGATTTAAAATAAGCCTCGAGGACTAAGATTCTATTGCCAGAAAATAATTGTACTGTAGTGATAATAATGCAAACACTGTAAGAAGACATGTATCCTGTAATGATCATTCTGTGATTATGTGGTATGCAGTTGAATACTTCTTCCTGTATGTGCCGTTGTTCATATAACTTTACATTGTCTTTCTAGGTGCCCGTCTGATAGAACTGGTCCAACATGTGAACAGTTTGTAGGACAGTCACAACCAACATCAAGTAAGTATATATTTTTGAATAAGGTGAATTACCGCTTCTATTTAGACTGAAAGTTGTCTTCCCACTTATTAAAAAAAAGGGGGGAGAGTAGTCCGAGCCTGAGTTTGCCAATGCTGGTTACAGTTTAGATAACGTATGTCATGGAACATCAGTGCAAAGAATTTTAAAATATGTCAATGCGCCTAGGTGTCCTTAGTCACAGAAGTGGTCCAGCATTTTTACTTTTTGTAGGACAGTCACAACCAACATTGAGTACATATATATTTTCTGAGTTTCATGCCTTGGCACAAAGCTTTGTAGCAAATACTCATATACACATTTAGGCCTCATACACACGGACGTTTTTTGACGCCGGCGTTTTCTGGCGTTTTTTGCAGCTCTCCGTGTTAGTCAATGGCCCCATAAAAACGTCAGCGTTTTTGAGCTGTAGGTGGTGTCGGCGTTAGTGAGCAGAAAGTAGAACCCATGGCCATCGCGTTCTGAGTCCTAATATTGTACCGGCGTTTTTTGACGCCGACGTTTTTAGGTTGAAAAATAGCAGAGGGATGATTTTTTTAAAAAATGTCTATTGACGCCGACGCTCACTAACGCTCAAAAACGCCAATGCATAACGCCGAAAAACGTTGACTTTTTTTCCTTGACGTCGGACCCGACGTTTTGTTTATTTTTTTAGATACGCCCGTGTGTATGAGGCCTTAGGCCTTACCTTTTGGTCTTTTTTTTTATGGCTTATTCTTCATTGTAAAGCGGAGGTCCGTCTGGAAAAAAAAAAAGTCAGCAGCTACACATACTGTAGCTGCTGACATTTAATAATAGGACACTTACCTGTCCTGGAGTCCAGCAATGTCGGCACCCGCCTCCAATCTTCGGATCGGGGTCGGGTGCAGCCGCATCCATTGCGGGTTAGGGAACCCGGACTTGTAGCATTACAGCTCCATGCCAGGCACCTTACTGCGCATGTGCAAGGCTCCGCTGTGCTCTACTATTGGCCAGGCGGCCAGCAGCAGTGGGAAGAGGGAGCTGGGCTGCTGACATCAGCGCCCGCGGCTACCGGCCCGAGCTCCCGGATGTGCCAAATGTGACAGCCGAGGGGCATGTGATGCCCCGAAAGGTGCCAAATGTGACAGCCGAGGGGGGGAGGAATCCAACCAGCTTAAGTTCCACTTTAAGAATATCACTTGTAATTACATAACATACATAGGGGGCAGTACAGATCATGGAAAAAAGGACCTCAATGATAACTGAGACTTTTAGGTCTGCTTTAGAATTGCAGCAGGGCCTGAAAATAAAGGTCTCTCTGGGCATCACCTCCCAAAAAGGCCCTTCGATCCAGATTATGAATTAGGTCACTAGAGTGGGGTATGAAACAAAAGAGTCAGGAGAATGTGGCTACTACTGATCATGTATAAAGCTGGCAGAGGAAGAGGCCTGTGACTGCATGAGAGTGTCACCGCGTTGCCTCTGATTGGTGTTTCAGTATGAAGGGTAGGGTCCTACTTGATACATTCCACTGGTGCAGAACTAGAAGTCCACGGTAGGAAGTATCACTGAAGCCCCAGTATGTCTTGTGTTGTGGATGCCTGGTGTTTTGCACCTATTAAGCGCATTTTTCAGAAAAACTGTCAAGAAGGTTGTTAAAGCCCACCAGGCACAGAGCTCAGGATGATAGCATCTTTATGCATGCATTGATTCCTTTTCCTCTCTGGAGCTTTAGTCTTTTTTTATTTTTTTATTTTATGCTGTTCCCCATTTGTAATATTATTTTATCGCAGGTTGTGGAAAGTTTACTTGTAGGCTTATGTTCTAATTCTTGCAGCAGCGACATGTGAAAATCTCATATCCGTATAGATTTCCAGATATGGATTCCCGATTATAGATTGCTGTATAGGTGTTTTATGCCTTGCATGCTGATATTTATAGTTCCCTATAGAGTATGTTTGGAGCTAATCTCTACATGATAAGATAAAATATTTTGGCAAACACCACCCATATTAATAATTTTAAGCAGTTTGTGAAGTTAAGTTAAAAAGCAGATTCTGCGCTGTATAAGTTACAGACTAATGTCTCTTTCTGTAACAGCCCTTCACTTTGGTTCACTTCTTAAGCCTTGTACACATGGGCCAAATGTTGGGAGCAACCAGCTGACATTCAGCCCATGTGTATGTCAGTCGGTCCGACAGAAGTCAACTGTTTGGCCAGCTTCTGTCGGATGAGCATGCTGGAAATCCAGCAGCAGCCGACCGGCTCCCGATCAGTACTCTGCCAATGGCTGGGAGCGCTGATCGGAGTGTTCTGGCGCACGGAGGGAGGGGGCGTCACCCAGTCAGAACACAACAGCTCAGCAGGAGAGTCCTGCCTTTAGCTGTCAGTTTTTTTTTTTCGTTCAACCTACTGGGTTGAACAAAGAAGCTGTTAGTGTGTACCAGACTTTACTTGCTGTTAGCCTTACACAGACTATGTTGTGTCATGTTAATAGCTGCACAGAATTCTGGGGACGGGGTGGGGGGGCGGTTTAATACCCTAAAGTCACTACATTTTAGGTGGTGGTCTTTAAAGTGACCCAGTCACTAAATTCTAAATTAAAATAAAACTAGCCAGTAAAAGATGCCATATATTTACCTTTCCAGCAGCCTGTGTGTTTTTCAAATGCGTTGCTGATCTCTGGCCGCTGAATATATCTGATACTTCAGTGTTTGTGAATACTTGCTTCTCATGCTTCATGCTTAGCAGCCATTGGGAGGAACTATAGTGTGAGGCGAAGGAGCAGGTATTCAATAGGCCTGGAAGTACCAGATACCCGCAGTAGATTAGCAACATGGCATAATTTTAACACACAGGCCACTGGAATTGTAACCTTCGTTTTAATTTAACCCTTAGTGACAGTCACTTAAATCAACCTTAACTGCTGCTCATAAAAACACTGTTAAGTAAGAAACAAAAATATACACTTAAAGTGATTGTAAAGTCTTGCTTTTTTTTTTTTGAAAATAACAAACATGTTATTATACTTACCTCCTCTGTGTAGTTGAATATGCACAGAGCAGTCCAGTGCCTCCTCTTCTCGGGTCCTTCTGCTCTCCTGGCCCCTCTCTCCTATAGACTGCCCCCTCCCACAGCTCTCTATGGAGGCACCCAAGCCAAGTCAGTGCTCCGTATATCCATTCAGACACGGAGCCTTGACCCGGCCCCACCCCCCTCTCCCGATTGGCTGACTGATTTTGATTGACAGCCGTGGAAGCCAATGGCACCACTGTTGTGTCTCAGCCAATCAGGGGGAGTGTCTGGGACAGCTAAGACAAATGTAGAAATCACTGCAGAGAGATGGGGCTCATGTAAGTAATTAGAGGGTGCTGGGGAGGCTGCTACATACAGAAGGTTTTATATTTTAATGCACAGAATTCATTAAGATAAAAAAACCTTCTGCCTTTACAACCCCTTTAATTCTTCATGCAGTGACTAATGCTTTCTCCATTTGATGTATTTTTTGCAGAGACCACCTCCATTGTAATTCCAATTGTGGTAATACTGTTACTTCTTCTTCTTGGAATTGGAATATTTGCCTGGTACAGACACAGGATGAGCGGGTAAGAACAGCTAATTTATAAATGACATTAGCAATCTCCTACAATGACTATGTATGTTTGTTAATCTAAAAAACAAATGTGATAAAAACATTTCCTACATATTGTGTACTTTTACTATTAACTTCATTTTATAATACTGGCGATTTTCCTTGTGGTGTAAGATGTGTATGAATCACGCTAGTGAAGATATATCTTGCCACCTCTTGTATAATCGAAATTATGATATTTATTGAAGCTATAATATAAGAAAATGTATCATATTGTGATTCATGCAATATTGAGAGCTGCTGTCACAGTATCAGCATTTGATACCCCTGTATTGCAAAGTATGTGTTTTATACATCAGCTACAGTTCTCATATTGGAGAATCCATTTATAATATTTACTCACATTGCAGTAATATTTGGAGACTTCCCTATAATATAAAACATGCTACTCCAGACAGGGTTGCTGATAAGGCAGTACAACTGGTCTTGTTGTACTGGACACAGGTCTCGTCAGCTAAACAGGAGGAGCCAGGGCAACTTTATTGTTTATTTCTGCCTAAATGAATAAGTTGATTTTGCTAGACTACACCCCCACTCCTACTTACAAGGCTTAAATTACATTTCCCCAGGCCCCATCAGGTCATTAGAGGAGGTGGGACTTTAGTCAGTGCCACTGTTTCACTGCACCCCAAGGGTGTGGGTGGAGTGTAGGCAAGGTTGGGGGGGGGGGGGCGTCAGGAAAGCTATACGCGGCCCTATGATTTCTAACAGCGGCCCTGACTACAGATAAAATAACACTCCAGGTACAGTAATACTTAGTATAGTCTCTGTACTATGAACTAAGTAATATTTATACCAACTGTGAACATACTGCTCAGAGGCCACTATGCAGAAGTTCCAGCAACAAAATTGCTGTTAGAAACTCCCATATATTGTGAACTATATTCTATCGGCTATAATATTTCTGTAGATTTCCCTTCAATAAGTGATATGAAATGTTTTCACAGGGCCAAAGGTTTTCAGCACCAGCGAATGACCAATGGAGCAATGAATGTAGAGATCGGGAACCCAACCTACAAAATGTATGAAGGCGAGCCAGATGATGATGTGGGAGAATTGATCGATGCAGACTTCACTTTAGACCCAGATAAGGTAAAATTACAATTTTAATAAGGCAACATTTTGTTAGCTGTCTAAGTGCTCCAACATTAACTTTTCCAGGCTAGTCAGATCTTCATGACCTCATGGACAATAATATGTGAGCCTCTTAGTCCTTAATTCCTCTAACCTCTTTCAGGCTTAGACTCCTTGCTTTGGTAATGCTGCTTCTTCTCCTTAGCCCCTCTCATCATATTCTCCAAGCTTCAGAGCCATTTCCAGGAAGTCCTGTTTTTGCATTTTGTGCCAAAAATAAGTTCTTTTGGTGAGCAATCCGTTTTTTTTGCTTGAGCATTTACGGTCAACTAATAACACTGAGGGGATTCATGCAGAGAGAGATGTGTTGCACTAATTGAACAATACCTATATATAAAACAAATGAGCTCATTAAAGGAATATTGTCACTTTGCCTACCCTGGACAAAGTAACCATATGTACGGATATACCCCAAGGTATATATTCATCCCACTTAGGTAAGCTCAGATGGTGTCAGAACTGAGTAGATGTAGTAGGCCATGTGACAGTGTTAGGGCCCGATGGTTAGTCACTTAAGCAGTGTCACATGGGGAAGGTCTCATGCTCCCCACTATACCAAGAAGGCAGAGAAGGTGTGCAGATTTGGTTGTATAATTTTCTGGGTAGGGTGGGATATCAGCAAACACTATTACTTTGATCTGAATAGGCAAAGTGACAGTGTCTCTTTAAAGTATAACTAAAGGCATTTTTTGTTTTAAAGTTTTGGCTAGAGTGGAGAGGGGTTAGAACACCAGTCAGGTTTTCATTGCTGTCTGTGCCCCAGCTAAGGACATTCACCTTCTCTATTTAACCTTTTTACCATTATCATTGACACTGAAAGCAAAAGAAAATCCCCATTTTTGGGTTGTCCCCAGAAAAGTACTATGGGGGAAATCTTCCAATGGAGACACAGGTTCTGGTGGCCTGGGGGTCCCCAAGGAATTCATTTCATTTGCAGGTATTTCCTCTCACTTCCTGTTTGGCTATGGGACAGGAAGTAAAACAAAATCTCTGCAATGGACCACAGATGGTGAACAAGAAATTTGACAGGGGTTATAACCCTCCCTTGCTCTAGCCAAAATGAAAAAAAATGTTTTGTCCATAGCTCTACTTTAAATCAATTTAGTGTTGGAACCATCTAAAAAGCACTGAGTATTAAATGACTGATTAGACAGAAATAAATGATTGATTGACTATGTTTTCTCAACATTCCTTTTCTCTTTTTTCAGCCAACAAACTTCACTAACCCAGTCTATGCCACATTGTACATGGGAGCACACAACAGCCGAAATTCTCTAGCAAGCACGGATGAGAAGCGAGAACTGCTGTCTCGTGGAGGAGAGGATGATTTCTCAGACCCACTGGCATAGGGATGACATTTTAGTAAAAAGAGAAAAAAATAGATAAAAAACAACTTTTAAAAATTATGGAGAACACACACACACAGCCTAACGGTGTATAAAGTGTATAAATGAAGGACTACTTTTATATTGATCTCAGTATTATAAATATATTTTTTTCCTTGCCATTATTTTCTGGAACCTGTCTGAAATCCTTCAGCTCCTTGCCCATACATGCTTGGAACCTGCCTGTAATGGGACTCTGCAATAAACATAAAGTGGCACACTGCAGACAGGAGAGTTGAAGAGAGAGATACTACAGAAGATAAAAAGGAAAGGCAGCTTGTATAGCAAAGAAGACAAATTATACATCAACAAGAGGGGGTGCTTTTATATTTTCAAGGGCTGGCCTTTTAAACAAGACTGTTACGTTATTTTATTCATTTCAAAAATTATCAGAATGGTACAAAGTAAGTGGAGCAAAACGTGCCAGGCGAGCTCTTTCCATTACTTTCATTTTTTTTTTTTCTTTATTTGCTTCATGTTTTTAGCTACAGCATACCGTAAATAACAATCATTTTAATTTTTTTTTAATGATGTGAAGAAGAGAGAATGTTGCCATTATTCAGGCTGAGCCTTTTGGAGAGAGAGAAAAGTATACTTCCTGGGTGTTACTGGTTTTGTGCAAAGTGACTTTGAACACCTTCACTGCCACAAGTGAACCAGAAGCAGTTGACTGCAAGTATGTATGTCATGCAGGAAATTGGAAAGCCTCACGTCTGAAGTCATAACCACAAAAAATCCCAACACGGGCAACAGGGTCCATGCATCTTCCCCAACACCTGAGGAGCTTCTTCTACAAATCTTTACTGTGCCTGCTTACTGGAGAACCAGAGGAACAATCCCTTTTCTAGCTGGAGGAAGGACTCCCCCCACCCAAATGAATGTGTTTTAGCTAATAAAAAAAACTGCATTTTGCTTCCAGTAGCTTCAAGTTTATAGCGTTTAAGGGCTTTTGTATTCTGTTACTTTGGTTCTGCTGCAGTCATTTTCAGTACTATACAAGTCTAGAAGAAAATGTTTATTTGTATTTTTTTTCCCCTCAGAATCCAGAAAAAAAGAGGGGTGGATGACGGGGAGATTTAAATGATTGTGTATTTTAAAAGCAATGTTATGTAATCTCCAAAAAAAAAATGAATGTGCCCAGGTGTTTTTATTCACATTTATGTATGTTTTCCAAACCAAAATTTTTAAGAAAATCTGACTTTTATTTTTTTTTTTTCAACCTTCAATGATAAATTCACCTTTGTAACACTCTTCTCACTAAAACCCCTTTTATTTTTTAATTATTAATGTCTTAATTGTGATAGGAGACTTTATTTCAAGCCCACAAACCTTCACCTAGAACACTTTGGTTATGGATTGCTCACAGGAGCAAAGTAGGCGCACCTTAACAGGTTATCTTAAATTATTTTTAAGAATAGTTTGTGTCTGTGATGTTTCAACCTTTTAAGTGTATCTGTCAATTAGCTTGGGTGGAGAGTCATTTTATCACCGAATTAGAAAACCACAACAACGGTACAAAAAATTAAAAAAAAACAGCTAATGGGAAGCTTGGAAATTCCCTAATTTGCACAGGAACATTGAAATAAAACCTTTATTCAGAAAACCACAGCGCTTTTTAATCATAATACACCATGTGTATTCTAAACTGAAGCACTGTGACGTTTTAATACGTTTTTATCACTGAGGTACGTTGCATCTCATCTTTCTGTTGTCCTTATTAAATAGCTGCCTTCAGCTAACAAAAATGTCTTCTTTGCCTGTGTACATGGCAGATGTGATCGACGTAAATATCTATTAGTTATTTGTGTGATCACTATTTTGTTTTTCCTGCCTGGTGGCCTTGCAGCACAAAGTTGTACTGACAGTGTAGGGGGTTTACCTGCCTTCAGCTGCCTTGTTGTGTCATGAGTTTACATCACCTTTCCTTTTTTCTTTTATTTCTCTTCTTTTTTTTTCCCCCACAGGAAATGTCCTTTGTAGCTACAGCAGAATAGTATTGCTGAAAAATCGGCCTTGCTGGAAGTTATAGGGGATTGGGCCGAAATCCTGGTCAGATTTAGGTGGCAGTGTGAGAACAGAGTCACATTAATACTGACATGTTTCATCAAGTGATTGTGCTTTAGCACAATGTTTTTAATTAATTCTTCACTAAGTTTTTGAATTTGCACATAGAGCAGCACAGTATTACGGGGAGAAATTGTGCTATGGATATTTTTGTGTATGAAGTGTGTAAAACCCTTCATACGTAAGCACTTTGGCATTGTGCACACATAGTTTAGTATATTTGTATGCTGTAGTTGCTCTCCACCTATTCTAGAACCAGACAGAAGATGGATCAGGTATTTGAGGGTAAAATCCATTACAACGAGATCTTTCCACTAATCTGAAAACACAGTAATATAAGCCATTTCCAAAATATGAAATGTAACATTCAAAAAAAGAGACTATTGCTCTTAAAGTGTTACTAAACCCACAACAGTAAAATCAGTCCGTATATGCAGCATAGCATGCTTGTTATACTCATTGTGGAACTTAAGGGGTTAATCCTCTGCATTGTGTAAAAAAAGGCTGTTTTATCTTGTATGCATAGATAGATTCTTCCCTCCTGCACTGTCAATCTGGGCAAGTCCATATAATACACAGGGTGGTAAAGCTGCACATGCTCAGTTTGGTCTCTCTTGCTGGATAGGGCATTTCCTGTTTCAGTTGAACTGTTCAGGTCACATGATATTGACATCACACATGTGGGCGTGTATAGAGGCTGTAGTGGAAAACTCCTCCTACTTGAACACACAGCTATGGACAAACTGTATAGGTCATCAGGAAACCGTGGTATACAGATCATCCAAAAGGTATATAGTGGCAGTATTTTAATGTAAAAAGAAGATTTATAAGCTGTGGCGGGCAGATGAACAATGTTCATATTACAGGGTTTAGTAATACTTTAATACAGGCATCCTCAAACTACGGCCCTCCAGCTGTTGCGGAACTACACATCCCACGAGGCATTGTAAAACTCTGACATTCACAGACATGACTAGGCATGATGAGAATTGTAGTTCCTGAACAACTGGAGGGCCATAGTTTGAGGACCCCTGACTTAATACATAATAAAAAAAAAATAAAAATACGCACACCTAAAGTCAAGTGAGTGCTTCAGCAGTATTTGATTAAATAAGCATATGCTTAATATAGGTTGTGAAGCTTCATCTAATTCTAGACCATGAATGACCCAGCCATATTAGATCATGGACAACATAGAACATGTTTCTCTTTGTTCAAAACAATGTTGCACTATAAGCCTTATAATGTTAAGTAATATTCCACCATTTTCACTCATACTTCATGGAATGGAAATGTTCAAGATCATTTCTTGCACAAAACTTTTTTTTTTAATTTTTTTTTTCCTAGGACAGGAACACATTCCATGTGATACACCAGCACGCCCCTCCAAATCCAACTCAGCCAATGGCCTTTGTAAGAACTGCTTTTTGTCAGTCACATCCAGGAAATCTATTTTCTTTCTCATTTTATTTTCTCAGATGTGCTTAAGGATATGTTATGTTCACATGCAGTATTTTTTTATTTGTTGAATCTGGAAAGCACTAATTTCAAAATGTTTTATTGGGCTGATTTGAGGGAGGCAGGGTTACAAAAAAAAAAAAAGAGTTTTAATAATTTTTGCTGGATTACTTTACAACTTAAATAACACAGAATATTGTTATAAATAAAATTGAAAATTATACTGAAGTTTGTTTTGCTTTCTTATTATAATATTAGTTTGTGTGACTCTGGGTTAGAATTTCTTGGAAAGACAAAGCAAAAGGAAAGGGGAATACCGGTATATACAAATCCATATATTGATTGGTCAATCGCTTCCCAGGTATTTGCTGCCAGAGGCTAAGGATGGCTATGCATTTATAAATCATATGTGCAGGTAACGTTCACTGCTATTCAATCGACTTCTGCAATGGAAATCCAGGTTCTGCCATTGACTGCCATTCATCATTTTCAAACACATTTATTTGATCAATGATTTTCTATTGATTCCTTTGAATGCTTGTTGCCAAGCTTTATTTGATGCACAGAAATAGGATTTAGGCGAGACATGTGCACTGCTGAAAAATTTTTAGTTTTATTAATTTTTTTGTTTTTTTTTTCAGAAATTCAAAACTCGGAAATTTGAAAATTCGGAAGTAGAGAATGTGAAAATCCCAAAATTCGGAAATCCAAAAATAAGAAAGAAAATCTGAAAATTGGAAATAATAACTAATGATAACTATTAAATTATAGGTTTTGGAATTTCCTTTCAAATTTGGCTGTTAGTGAACGTAACGAATACAAATTTACGAAGTTGCGAAATAACAAATGCCGCATCTAAACAAATGGAACGGAACAAATTAATAATAAATAATAATAATAAAAAAACATTTTTATTATTGTTAATTAGTTATGTTCCATCCATTTAGACATGGCATTCGTTATTTCAGACAACTTGTATCTTCAGATAAATTTGTATTCATTACATTCACTAACAGCCAATTTTGAAAGGAAATTCCAATAACTATTACTCACTATTAAATTTTGGTAAGTTATTAGTAGTTGTTATTTCAGATTTTCAAATTTTCGGATTTCTGTTATTTTCAGATTTTTGTACTTAGTTTCAAATTTCCGGAATTTCGAATTTCATATTTACGAAAATTCAGAAAAATTTGGATATTTCCAAATTAACTAATTTGTCGAAATTCATTAAAAAGCAAATTCAGAATGAAGCGACTTGCACATGTCTAATTTAGCCCGCATTTACACCTGAGCAATTTTCTGCTTGAAGCTTGTAGCTCTAAACGATAAACAAGCCAAATCCCATTAATTTTAATGGCCCCTGTTCACATTTGAGCGTTCTGTTGCCTGAAGCAAATCGTTGCTCAGAAAAGTACATGAGCTTCTTTTTGGCAGATTGGAGGGACTTTGGGCCCCATAGACTTCAATGGGAATGCCTACAAATGTGTGACATAAGCGTTTTAGGAACGTTTTGTCACACGTTTTCTGCTCAAACAGCAGAAAACATTTTCTCCCATCGTAGAGCTGAATTCCAAAAAATAATACATTCAGTAATGTATTTGAGAAATATATTTTTAATTGCAGCTAATATAAGTACTGTTTTCATATCAGCCTTCTGTAATCCACTCTGCCAAAACACAGACCAAAAGAGAACCAGCACTAGGGGTCAATCGGGCTCTGCAGCTGGGTATGTGTGTTGGCAGTGAAGATGTGGTCTGGAGTGGTATACTCATGAGTGTACTGCATCATTTTTCACTGTCTAGTAAACAGAGTGGGAAGTTATTCAGTAGTGGTGAGGGAGGCCCTGGACCTGGCAAGAGTGGCTGGATCACAAGAGTGGCTGCAGGTATAACACTTCTCAGGTATGTATTTCATTGAGTATTTAGCTGTTTGCCTGCAGTTTACCACTTGCGTTCTGGTTGCCATTTTAAAATGGCACAGGGGCAGTGGCTTTTCCCGCAGTGCCCTTTAAAAAAAGGCACCTAGACTCAGCGGCTCTTGTGGGTCCTGGTGGCATCTAGCACAGGTATTAAATGCAGTGTCACTTGAATTTGTGCTACTTTTTTTCTCTGGTCAACCCAATTTAACTCTTATCCTAGTGTTATGTTAACCATTTTCTTTGCGTGCACCACAATGTAGCAGGGAAAGAGAAATAAAGCTCTTCTAAAGTAAAAAGCATTCTGCTATGTTACATAACAGTGTAACATAATCCTAATCAGCAGACTTTGTTGATTTTAATGTTGGGGTAAATATATGGGGGTATGCTAATTTCCAATGAATAAGCAAGTAAATAGAACATATGCCCAAATCTGTTACCAAATTAAAGTAATAAAAAACAAAAAAAACAATATATCTTTATCATCCATTGAGGGACACTTGGATTAAGATACATCTGGGTTATACTGCCACCTACAGCTTGATACACTGGCAAATTATGGAAAATGGAGGCCATCCCCTGTATAACCCTTTCCTCTACACAGCATGCCTAAGTTTTTTTCCTAATTTCCTAGGACAGTGATGGGGAACCTTGGCACCCCAGATGTTTTGAAACTACATTTTTCATGATGCTCAACTACACTTCAGAGTACATGCGCATCATGGGAAATGTAGTTCCAAAACATCAGGGGTGCCAAGGTTCGCTAAAATTGTCCTAGGAGGTTGGACCCCTTTTCTTCAGCTCTGCTGTCTTTCTAATTAAAATTTCAGTTTCTAATTTCAACTTTCAATTGAACTAATTCAAATTCAAAGACCTCTTTATGATTCAACAGTCTTTCCTGAGAATTGGAGACCAAAACTGAACTGCCTATTCAAGATGAGGCTGAACTAGTGTTTTGTAAAGGGGTAGAATTATTGATGTATCTATTGAATATATGCAATTTTTAATGCATGACAGTATTTTGCTAGCTTTGTTTGTTGCAGTTTGACATTGCATGATATTGCCAAGTCTGTGATCTACAGGCATTCCTAGATTCTTTTCCATCACTGATTCTCCCAGGGGAGCCCCTCCTAATGTGTAATTTGCATGTGTATTTGTGGCACCCATGTACATAACTTTACATTTCTCAATATTGAACGTCATCTGTCATGTTACTGCCAATTCCAATATTTTATCTAGGCTTGACTGTAACATCTTCTGAACCAGCGACATACCTGTACGTCGCTGGAATTCGGATGGTTATACCAGGATGATGCCTACAGCTGCAGGCATCCCCCAGTACCGGTTTTTAGAGTCAATGGTCGACTCTATTTTAAAAGCAATCCTAGCAGCTAACCAGCTGCTGGACTGCTTTTAAAAGCAGTGGGAGGGGACATCCCCCCTACTGCCTTTCGGGGCTTGCTCAGGCTCTCCCATCTCACCGGGAGACCCAAACCACCAGCCGGTGCATCCACTGGCTGATTGTACAGCTTTGTATTGGCTTTGAACGGCTCTCCACTATGGTAACCCGGAAGCCATGACCTGACATCACTTCTGGTTTACCCGGATGTAAACGGTGCCATTTTTAAAAAAAATCAAAAGCATTCAAAAACAGCGATCTTGGTGTTTTGAATGCTTTTTATGGCAGAGAAGCGATTTGGGGTTTTATAGACCCCAGATCCCTCCATAAAGAGGACCTGTCACATGCCTATTTCTGTGACAAGGATGTTAATATTCCTTGTGAAAGCAATAAATGTGATAAAAAAAATTGTAAAGTAACAGTGTAAAAATAAAAAAATGAATAATTAATTGCCTCTGTCTCCCTTTGCTCACACGCAAAAGCGAAAGAACGCGCTGGTCCCGCACGCACTGAAACCGCAATCGTCCTACACGTGAGGTATCACCGCGAATGTGAGATCATGGGTAGTAATTCTACAACTAGACCTCCACTGCACATTTAAAGTGGTAACCTGTAAAGGCTTTTAAAGCGTCGTCTATGGATAATAACATTTACGCTGTTTGTCCCCGTTGCGCGGGCAGGCACATTATTAAAGAGTGACATGTTTGGTCTGTTTACTTGGGGTAACATCCTCTTTTATATTTTACAAAAAATCAGTTATGTATTCGTTTTTTAAATTCAGAAAAGTTAAATTTTTCCCAAACAATTGTGTTTGAAAAAACGCTGCCCAAATACCGTGTGCCTTAAAAAATTGCAACAACCGCCATTTTATTCTCTAGGGTCTCTGTTTTAACAAAATATATAATGTTTGGGGAATCAAAGTTATTTTCTAGCAAAAAATTAACATGTAATCAAAAAGTGGAAGAAAAGGCCTTGTCTGGAAGTAGGTAATGGTATATCCTGTGCTGACATGATTTCCTTGCATAATTTTATATCGTCATCAAACACTGAAATTGAGCCCTTGATTCCAACTTCTGTATTTTTAATAAACATTAGAGCAAATGTCTGCCTTTTTTGTGATGGCTTGTTACAAGCGTCCTAACTTGTGTCTTGCTTGGGACTGATCGCTGAACAAATACGTAGAGTACTAAGGATGTCCAAGGAGCACCCAATTCTTTTACCCTTCACGGAACCTCTTGACACCTTCATGAGCAATGCCATGATTGATTGGAGTGTGTTCCTGCCACAATACAGGAGGTCTGTAAGGATCAGAGGAATACTACACTTCTACTTCAGGAGAAAGTGCACATAGGCATTCAGAGCACACCTCACACTCCCAGAATGTAGTACCCAGAGGTCAGCTAGCCCCCTCTGTCACCCCTTCTACATAAAAGTTCCTCTCTCCACTGGGGGATGGACTCATCCATGAGTAGTTTACCTCTTTGGCATTTGTGTGCCCAGGTCAACTCACAGGCTAAACCTTTGTGTCAATTTCCCTCTCCATTTTTATGGTATTATTGCACACAGCAGTGTTTTGTTTTTTGTTGCAGGTCTGTCTGGGTTTCCTGCATACTGGGATCCTTTGTATCTACTCTAGTTGAAACTTTACTTTGGGAGTCATACCTCACAAGAATTTACACTCCTCTTTTTAGAGTACTTTATCCTCAGATACTGTTGAATCCCTTGTGGTATCTTCGGCCTTCTACCTCTCTTGAGGCACCCCATGACCTATAAAATCAGCAGGAAATAGTTCCTACTGTTCCCTTCCATATTAAGGACCTGACCCATCAGTGTGTTTGCGAGACACATGTTTTTCCTAAAGCACTGGACCGCTGGTCCAATCTAACATCTTTTCCTGGCGCTCATCATGTCAGCCTACATATGGGTCAGGTCCTCCCCTCTGACCCCCATAGGACAACCCACTAAATGAATAAAAGGAGGGCCTCCCTATACCCCTACATTCCTTTTTTGTCCTCGCTCCGAAGACAATACCACTATGATCCTACGATGAAGTGATAAGTATTGAAGATTCCTACCTTTCCCGTCTGGTTTAACCTTGCCAGGTAGAGGGCTCCTGGACAGAGGTAAACCCTCTCTTGTAGGAGCACGCTGGTGCCCGGGCAAGTCCATGCAGCCTAAATGGTGTGTTAGATCTGTTATTAGCGGGGGGGGCATGGCGTGGTTCTGCTCTCTCTGTACAGGCTGATTTTACCATTTTTTGTCTGTAATGCATCTTCCTTTGTCCAGTGATGTTTCTCTAGATTGTACAGATCCCAATATGGCAGTTGGGATGTCTGAGTTCCACAGCAGCTTGCGGTAGAATGTGGGCACATGGCTGGCTGCATGTTGGCTATTGGGGTGGGGGACTGGCCTTGCATTGTACAGTTCTTGTTCGGCTTTCCTTTAGGTTACCAAAACCATGTAGTGTGAGATCAAACATAATCCATGTAATTTGTGTGCAATCAGGCACACCCTTGCACTGCATGGTGGAAGGTGGATCTGGGAGAGGTTGGAGGGTTGTGTAGTGTATGGCGAGCCTCACTCTACTTTTGAAAAAAAAAAATCTGTATTAGCTATAGGTAAGCTTTGCTGAATATTATTGTGATCCTGCCTTTTTTCTGTCTTGAACAAACTTTTTTATACTTGTCCTACTTTTGGCATAGTTGAGCTGTGTCGGCCGCCCTTTAGCTGTGGTTAACCCCTTAGAAGGTTATTGCCAAACAAGCTAATCCCTATTGCGTTAAACCTCCCTTTAGCAGTGGTTAACCCCTTAGAGGATTATTGCCAAACAAGCTAATTCCGGTTGCATAAAATTTGTTTTGAACTGCTTTATCAAGTGGCAGGGCTATCATTTGAAGTATATGAGTAACTTTTGATATATTACATTTCCTAATGACTCTTGCTTAGTATCCTGTTTATCAGATATAAGTGAGGTCAAGAGGTCCTTGTGCAGTAAAACTATGTATGGTTACCTTGTCTTTCTGCCAGCTTGCTGCAAAGCCATTTGCTTATATTGCTAAGCCATGATCATCAACTCTTCCTGCTAGCCAGGCCTTGCTAAGGAGGTAAGGGGCAACATTCAAGTAAGTTTTCTTTCAGGTATATGAGAAATTAACTATGGGCTTTTACCATTTAGTCCCTCCAGTTGGCAGGCATTAAGCACGGCCTTAAGCTGGTCCTGTGCCACTCATGCCTTGGCAGGCAAAGCACTGTATGTTTCTTGATGACACCTATATATCTTGGGCTACATTTCCACTGATGTGATTCCAAAGTCACATCAAAGTGGTGCAGGCACCTTTTCAAAGTCGCAGATTTTCAAAGTCGCATAGATGGGAATGGGTACCATTGAGATCAATGGATTGTGACTTGTCATGCGACTTTGTGTCCAAAGTCGCATGACAAGTCACACTAGTAGAAACAGAGCCTAAAGGGTTGTTTTCACTCACACTGTGGGAAAATCAACTCTTTCCAGGCTCTTCCAAGAGAGGATACACATGAATGTGATGTATAAAGCCTGTTGGTTTAAGCAGACAAGGATGAGGATGGCAACACACTTAACAGGCTGTCACATTTGTTTAAGCACATGGTCTATACACTTTAGAGGCATGTTTACAAACGCTCTGTGAAGGGGTTACCTGTTCCGACATTGAACAGTCTCCAAGCCTTTTTCCCAGGCAAACCAATCCTATTCAGGTGCTTACTAATAGCCATTAAGGATGAATATGACTGCAAGAATACTGCTTTGTTCAAACAACCAAGGATTAAGATGACGGCAGCTAACAGGTTGTGACGTTCATTAAGCCTGTGGTCAATACACTCTAAGGAATGTGTCCACTGGCCTAATGAGGGGTTGCCTATTCTGGCAATATGCAGTCTCGGGGGCTTCCCAGGCAAACGATCAGCTTCAATCTCATCAAAGAAAAGCTACAAATGAGCGTGACTATGAATCCCGCTGCTTCAAGCAGTCAAGGACAAAGATATCAACACCGAATAGGTTGTCACATGCATTAAACATGTGAGCAATACACTCTAAAGAAGTGGTTTCCACTCACACTGGGCAAATCAACTCTTTCTAAACTCTTCCCAAGAGAAGATGCAGATGGAATAGAACTGTGTGAATCCTGTTGGTTGAAGCAAGCAAAGACAAGATGACGGCGCCTAACAGGTTGTCACATTCAGTAAACATGTAAATACACTCTAAAGGAGTTGTTCCCACTGACCCGTGAAGGGACCGGGTCCAGGAAATTGGCACATGTCTCCTACCTAGCCTGAATAAACTTTGGGCTGTCCATCCTGTTGCACTGGGATGTGGTCCCTGTACTCACATGCTAAATTCATCATCTAATCAGGGAGCCCCTCTGCTGGTCTCTGGGGCGGCATATGAGTATAAATCACTCTCAATGTAGAAGCAGTGCAATATCATGGCTGGAGTGGACATTTTCCTGTTAACTGAGCTTCTGTATGGAGGAAGCACTGCACTGCTGCTTAATAGTCATTGAACAAGCTCAATGTTTTTGCTTGCCTTCTTTTTCTGCAGGAAAGCAAATGACAACCCCGAATAAAGACCAGCGCTACTAAATAAGGTAGGGGACCGTACCCATCTGCTTCTCAGGAAAGGCAGCCCTCTTCAGTCTCTGCCAAGATGTGCTTGAACATGACTTTATGAATCCTGCTTGCTCAGACAGTCGGGGATTAAGATGATAGACACAATTGTCCCAATTCATTAAGCATGAGATCAAGACATCTAAAAGAGCTGTTTGGACTTGCCTTGTGCAAGGGTCATCTATTCTGGCAAGGTCCAGTTTTCCTTCCGAAGACAGTAACTGGACTCAATAGCTTTCTCCGGCCGACCAAGCTTCAGACTCTTCCAAAGAAGGATATATGTAGGAGGATGACCTATGTCTGCTTTTTAATTTCTCCTTTCTAAGGCTGATGATATGCATTTTAGATGGAAAGCAGTGGAAATAAGTTAGGGGGCTTCTGATGAGGACCCTGAAGATGCTATAGAGCTTTGGTTGGTTGCTTATCTTCAGCAAGAACCAGCTAGTTCCCTCACAGAGGTTGTTTCTGGGTGTCTCAAATGACAGTGGGGAAAGTATTCCTTCCACAGAAGAAGATGCTCCTCTTGATCTTGATGGTCCGCGCTCTGAAGACAAGTCATTTGATATCAGCAAGGCATTGTGTGAGGGTATTGATGAATGCAGCAGTCCCCACAGTGGCCTGGGCTCAATGGCATCTCAAACACTTTAAGCTTGCTTTACTCCAGCAGTGGGTCAAGCTTACTGTCAGAACCAGTTTGCTCAAGGAAGATTGAAGGGAGCGACTCCTTGTTCTAGAGTTAATGACGGCACAGGAGGCATTACTGATCTTTGGTTGCCGGAGTGCAATCTGTTGTCCCTGTCAGTCTCTTACCTTCCCAGGGTGGAGAATATGTGAGCAGACAGTTTTTGAGCAAACGCTTTCTGGATCTAAACAAATGGATGTTTCCTATAACTGTTGGCTCAGTGGGGCACACTGCAAGTGGATTTAATGGCATCTCCTGTCAGTGCTCAACTAGTAGTGTTCTTCTCCTGGTTCTTCCATCCGAGAGCCAGTGGTCATGATGCTCTGTCCCAGCGCTGGATTTTCTGGCCTGTATACCTTTTTTCCCTCAAACTTCCCTAATCCTGAACATGATTCGTTCATGGTTTCCACTATTGAGGCAGTTGATAGCTCTGCTGTTGGCACTTCAGAGATCTTTGGTACTCGGACAGCATGCCTCAACACAATATGGCTCAATTAGACAGCCTGGTTATTTTTAAGAAGCCAGCTAGCCCAGGTAGGTATAGCAGAAGAGGTCCAGTGGAAGCTGCTTGAATCTTGGAAGATATCCTTGTATGCTATGTACTATAGCATTTGGAAAAGATCTTTAGTGTGGCAGTGATTAGTCCATTCAATCCTGAGTTTTCCTCTCGTATTGAGGTCTTGGCGCTCTTGCAATCGGCCCTAGACAAAGGGCTTGGCTACAGTTCGGTCCAGTTGTCGACCGTTTCAGCTCTAACGGTTCAATGTGTAGAAGATCGGGTTTCATACAAGCAACCTTATAACTAAATCAACAACCAGTCGTGTCTCAGAAAAAATCCAAGCTTTTTCAGCCAAGTCTCCATATTTTGAGCCATTTCAAGACAGAGGCTCTTAATCCAGTTCCATCTTTTCTTCAAAAGGTTGGACCTTTCCTCCTATAAGTTCGGAATTGGTGCCACCTTCATTGTCTGCAGTTTTGGGACAGGTCAAGAGTGGACGCAATTTTTAGGTCATTTTTTCAAACGTATCTGCAGAGAACGCAGAATTTCAAGCTGGCAAAAAACTGGTTATCTATCGGTAAGTCCTAAAATTGATCAAATGGCCCCATCTAGAATCCTGGTAATCCATTTCCAAATCCTGGTAATGCGAGTATTCAAACACTTTCATTGCTCATTATCACTTAGATGTTATGTATGGCCCGGCTTGGGCATTGGGCAATTCGGTGCTGACCTCTGCTCTGTCTAATATAATACAGGTTTTCTGGGCATTGAGTTGGAGTGATGTGTGGTTATTTTTTTTCGCCCTGTTTTTTTGTATGCTAGTTAGATCCCATACGTAGGCTGATATCATGAGCTCCAGGAATAGGGAAAATTGTTATCATACTTACCGTAATTTTCCTTTCCAGGAGGCTCATCATGTCAGCCTAGGGTTTCCCTCCCTGATGTTCCGTCACGGGGTGGTTTAGGAACGTAGGGGTATAGGGAGGCCCTCCTTTTATTAATTTAGTGGGTTGTCCTATGGGGGTCAGAGGCAAGGACCTGACCCATACGTAGGCCGACATGATGAGCCTCCAGGAAAGGAAAATTACGGTAAGTATGATAACAATTTTCCCTATTTCTGGCCTCCCTATTGTGGAATGTTCAGTCAACTTTCCCTAACGTGGGTCAGCTTCCTGGACTCTTGTAGCATGAACCTGTCTGAAGGGTTGAACATCTGAAAGCTTCAACCGGATTAGGCTTCAGAGGTGTCTAGTGTTGGTAACAATGGGCCACCAATGGGCTAGACTGTTCAGCTCAAATACTCACTAAAAAATTCCACTCCCGTTTCAGGGAAGCTTGTATGAAAGGGAACATCTCGACTACACCAGGACCGTTAACGCCGATCCGACACAACCCTGCATTTCCCCCGGGCCTCCACGGGAGCTTTCTAACCGACATATGGCCACACCCCGAAATGCATGCATTCCAGTTTTACGACGGAGAAAAGCCCCTTGACCGCACCCAGCTGATAACCAGGGAGGAACAAAGCTATTTCCCCCACTGGGCCTACCTGCAAATACGCCATTTCCTGAGGGATCTCTCAGACAAAGTCTCCCTGTCGAGACCGCTCACTCCATTTGAAACACTATACATGCAAAACTCCCCACAGCGACATATGATATCAACACTACACTCAATGCTATTTTCCAACACACCCGCCAACCTAGGGAAAGCCTGTAAGACTTGGGAGAGGGATTTACAGATAGACATTTCAGAAACCCAATGGGAACGCATCTATGCCTTGGCCCACAGGGGGTCACTAAATGTGACGGTCCAGGAAAATAATTACAAAACACTAACCAGGTGGTATCGTACACCTGCTCTATTACATAAATTCAACCCCTCCATCCCAGATACATGCTGGAGATGTCTAGAGGAAGAGGGAACGCTGATACATATATGGTGGTCATGCCCCAAAATCTGCCCCTTCTGGGCCAAGGTTAGAGAGATCACGGAACAGGTCACTACCGTACGGGTGGAACTCTCTCCAGCCCATTTATTATTACACCACGTCCCGGTACCCATGCGCTCGTACTGCAGATCTCTTACTATGCACATGGTCAACTCTGCAAAATTATGCATACCAAGACACTGGAAATCTCAACACGCACCGACAGTCCCAGAATGGCTTCACCGTATTCATAAAACAGCCGAGATGGAGGAACTAATCCAGATAGCTAAAGATACACCAGCTAAATACACCCACACCTGGGCATGCTGGACGCATTTTGTAACTACAGATAGGTATAAAGAACTTATATCACCCAGAGCTCTAAACGTTCCACCCTGAATCTACTATTACTCAGCAATTTGGACACAGACATGTCCCTCTGCCTTCCTTTATTCTACCGAGTCCGTGGAGGGAGAGACCCCCGACCCCAAACAGGGGAAGAAGTCGGGGACTCACCCACCTATGCCTAAAAGAGGAGACCCACGATGACATAGAGGTCGTAACATGAATCTAGTGACCCTCTAGTTAAGACTCATGACCTTCCCTGGGCTGTCGTGGAGACGGGAAGGACGGATAACGCCTACCCCTATGCCCAGGCTCTACCCTTTCCCGCTCCCCTTTCCCTTCTCCCCCCCTTCTAACCTGACTACACCCCATTATTTCCTCCATACCCCCACCCCCCCCCGGCCCTACCCTTGTCAGTTTAATGAGTTGCACCTACCCACCCACAATTCGGGCCACCGAACGCGAGACCAACATAAAGTTCTCTCCCCACGTGGATGGGAAAGAGACCACATGCTCACTTTAACCCTGCGCTAACTTATCTTAACCAGACACCAAGACATAGAAGAAACTTTACCACTCCTAATA
>BLSH010026895.1:1621045-1637096 GCA_018402905.1 Glandirana rugosa | reverse complement strand
CGCATATCGCCTTGACTAGGGGAGGTAAAAGAAGGACGTCGGCGACTTACGGCCACCCTCTCTTCTTCATCCGAAAGTCACTGACGTCGTCTTTTTTACCACCCATAACTAAGGAGATATACGGCCGGGAGGATAGTTCCACATGTCCTCACTCCGTACCCGGGGGACCTCGTACCCCGACCCTACTCACCGTCGGTCACCACCATCACTACCCCTTAACCCTACCCTAGTCACCACTGTCACTCTTCCCTAATCTGGTTACCGTCACCACCACCCTAGTCACTGTCACGACCCCCCCACCGTAGCCACCGCAACTCTCTCCCACCGTAGTCACCGTCGCCACCAAACTCCCCCAACCGTAGTCACCACAACTCCCCCACCGTAGTCACCGTCACCACTCCCCCACCGTAGTCGCCACTGATGCCACCCCCTCAACACCACTGATGCCAACCCCCTCAAACCACCGCTGCCACTGATGCCACCCTCTCTCAACGCCACCGATGCCACCCCCCCAGCACTGTCACTGATCCCACCACCACTGCCATTGGTCTAATCCCTTCTCACTGTCACCACTGATCCCATCCCAATTCCCCATCACTACCACCACTG
Source organism: Glandirana rugosa (assembly GCA_018402905.1). Classification (NCBI taxonomy): domain Eukaryota; kingdom Metazoa; phylum Chordata; class Amphibia; order Anura; family Ranidae; genus Glandirana; species Glandirana rugosa. The sequence goes on along the minus strand of BLSH010026895.1, from coordinate 1,636,487 downwards.
GCTGCCACTCATCCCAGCCCCATGCTCCAGGGGGCCCATGCCTCACTCCTGTACACCTTGATAGGAGGGCCGGCATATAGAGGAATCAATACCCACCATTTTTTCTGCTGCAGTCACTGAAAGCCTACTTCTTCTCTCCCACCGGCATTCAGCGGCTGCAGGAAGAAAATGGAGGGGATCAGTTCCGCTATACGCCACTCCCACCGCTCCTCCTATCCAGGTGTACAGGGGTGACACATGGGCCCCCTGAGGCATGGGGCTGGGTCGCCCCGGGGGTCAGGGGGGTCCTTCATGATTTCTTGCACTGGAGCCCTGAAGGTTCTAGTTATGCCTCTGACCAGAGACACTTCCAAGTATTCAGCTAGATGGATTCCTGCTCATCCATCCAATGAAACCTCATTCCTGCCTACTCTTTGTAGGGGTGTCTTCCTCCTCCTTCAGTTCAAGGTTGGCTCTACAGTCCATACTTGGGAAGACTCAAACTGAGAAGTCCATGTTCTTGTGGTGTACCGACCAATTGGCGCTCCAAAGCAAATCACAGGTCCCAGCAAGCCTCTGCACATGTCCTGTATTTCTTAAGCCCCTTTGCTTTTGTTCCCCTTTATGAGCTTAACCTCTTCCCTTTTATAGAACACAGGAGGGATTATGGGCCCCAGAGAAAGCCAGCGACCACACTTGGAAAAGACTGCAAAAACATTAACCATTCCCCTTACCTGGGCAGCCGGATACTAACTAAACATATCATAGGCTATCTGCCTACAAGTACAGTCCTGGATTGGGGGTGGGAGTAGAAGCGTTAAGTTTTAAAGAAAACCAACAGATGATTGGTTGCTAGGATCGCCCTGTGTTCTAACAGCTAATCACCAGCTTGTTATGAAACATTAACCCCAGCAGCTCCTGCTCCCGCCCAATGCTGCTGTGACTCCTACCCTTAGTCCAACATAGTCTCTAGCTCGCTGATCTGTGTATGGTAGGAGAATGAAGGGGGCAGAGGACAGGGCTGTGAAGGATGGGAGGTGGCAGGGATTGATGTGAAGGGGGAAGAGGACGCTTCTCTGGGGGTTGGTGATGTAAAGGTAGGGCAGTGCTGTGGGAGGGTAAGGTGAAGAGGTCAGAGGATGGCACTGTGGGATTGGGGGGAGGAGTTGAGATGTGAAGAGGGTTCAAAACACTACTGTGAAGGGGTGGGGGTGATGTAAAGGGGGCCTGAGCACACAAATGTGAAGGGGAAACTGTGATGTGAAGTGGGGAACTGTAATGTGCAGGGGACTGAGGACACTGATGTAAGAATGGGACTGTGATATTGGAAGAGTGGGCTGTGGTGCGAAAGATTTGAGTCTTCACCCAAAAATGCGATTGGAAGAAGATGTTACTGATCAGACCTCCTTGAATTTTAATTCAATACCCGTGCTCTAGATCTACTGCAGGTATAGGGTTCTGTACATGGAGATTTTTATTTATTCATTTTTCTATTGGTTGGTGTGAGTGTATTTTCTCAACCTAACTACAGTATGTAACTATGCCTTATGTAAAGGACAATATAAAATGCATTAGTAGTGTTTCAAGCCATACAGTACATTATTATAGGGCAGTCAAGCAAGGACAAAATAATATACTCTACAATCTGCTACAATGCCCTGAAAGATAATTTAGCTGCAATTGTTGTCTTTTGATATACAGTAAGTAATAATGTAGCAAACATATTTTGTAGTCTTTACATTTGTTTTTACAGTAAGCATAAAGACCGTGTTGACCAAAAAAGGCACATTGACCATGGTTATTTGAGTCTAAAATCTACAGTACATGCATTATTCTTGTAATCATTGTCAAGTCAGGCAGAGTACCTTCTATTTCTCAGCATTTATACAGTATATAATCTTTCTTTGTTTTAATTGGCTAAAAGTTCAAGTCATGCTCAGAACAATCTGTACGTGAATGTCCTTTACTTGAGTCCTGGCCATCCAACAGTGGCAGAGCATAGTCTCACATCTTTGGCTTGACTGAGTGACTTTGCCAAGAGCCACAGAGGCCACCTCTGGCAGCTTTGGCTACACTGCTTCCATCTTTGGGAGAGAGGACACTTGTTTTTCTGCCTTTTGTCAGAGGGAGCCATAAGATGCTGTTCCTGTACGAGGTTTATCACAAGCTGATTCCACTCTATCACTTCTGTAAGTACAACTGATACTTTTGTTTAAAGCTGTTTTAAACTACATGTAAGTCTCTGCGCTTTGTTTTTATATAAATGTATTTTGATTAGAGTCTTGTCCTATTATGCATGGGGCTGCAGGGACTCAGAAACTATTCTTGGACCAATAACTCTTTAGCACCAGTATACCTAGGAGCGCAAGTCTTGACTTTTTTTTTATATTCTATTTTTATTGATGCAGTATGCACATACGTGCCTTTGTTGTCCTGGCTAAGGACCACTAACCTAGGTTCCTTAAAAATGCCTTGGCCTGCCGAAACATTTTCTGAATAGTTGCTCCTAGAACCTGTGTTGTATGGTGACTGGCCTCATCCTGAAAAAAAATGTCCCCCCCAAGCCATGTGCTCAGCAATACCCTGTTGAGGAAAGGTTCCTGGAAAAGGGGCTGAGGATGTCCCTGTTTTCAAAAGGGTTAGAAGCTCTATTTGAAGCTCTCCTTGTTTTCTCTGATGCACCCATAAGCATAGCACAGGACCTCAGGATTTATTCTTATGTATTCATCTATCCTTCATCATTTTGATTGCACTATTGTGATTGATTAGCAAATGCACTTGAACAAACACCCAGTATGAGCCTCATTTTGGTACATGAGAAGTATCTTTGGCTCATGTTGGTCTGCAAAATGTCGGTGCAGGAAGCAGCTTGTGAGGATACCCTTTGACAGGGAATGCCTATTTGGTGACTTTTGGTACTCACTTTCATTGCCAGCGATTTAGACATTAATGGCTGTGTGTTGAGTTATTTTGAGGGGACAGCAAATTTACACTGTTATACAAGCTGTAAACTCACTACTTTATATTGTAGCAAAGTGCCATTTCTTCAGTGTTGTCACATGAAAAGATATGATAAAATATTTACAAGAATGTGAGGGGTGTACTCACTTTTGTGAGATACTGTATATTACACACGATCAGAAAGTCAGACAAATAATACTGCTTTTGAAGCAATGGTACGATAATTTGATCATTTGTACACAGCTCTCGAGGGCCGATCACGACATTTCACCTGAAATTATCTGAAGGAACAAACATGGAAATTTTTCTCGTATGATACCAGATTGTACGATTTTCGTATAATTAGTACAGTATTCACCCAAAAAACATCGGAAGAGCAAGACTACTCATGCTCAGAAACAAATAAATACATTACAATACAATACATTACATCACTTCTGAAGTATTCTATTCTATTCATTCTCGATTTGACACTAGCATGCAAAAATAAAAAACAGACAATCATTTGTCTGATTTTCGTATTGTGTGTACGAGACTTAAGTTCACATGATATCTAGCAAAATCACCAGTTATTTAATTTGCAGTTATCAAATAGATAATACAAAGCACCTTCTGTGATCTATTTGGTGGTTGTAAAGGCTGAAGGTTTTTTGACCTTGCTGCATTCTGTGCATGAAGGTAAAAAAAACCTGTGTGCTACTGCCCCCACAGCCCCTAACACTTACCTGAGCTCCATCTCGATCCAACACTATGCATGGGAGCAGTGCCTCTCCCAGATCTCTCTCTCCTCATTGGCTGAAACACAGCAGCAGGAGTAATTGAGGAGGGAGAGGGGTGGGGCTGAGTCTCATAGACACACAGAGTACCACCTCAGGAGCGAACATACACAAGTCCCCCATAGCAGGGACCAGGAGCACCAGCGGGGAACCCAAGAAGAGGAGGATCGGGGCTGCTCTAAGCAAAAATATTGCACAGAGCACGTAATTATAAAATTCATTATTTAAAAAAAAAAATCGGACCCTTCAATGTTACTTTAACAGACCAAAGGAGAGAAAATAAGAGAGGTTCATTGTTGTTCTGAACATTCAAGTAAAAGTTAAATTAGGTTTAGAAAAACAAACCCCTGTCAGCATTCACCCCCCACCTCCCATGGGTACCCACTTAACAACCTCCCTCACCACCTCCTTTGGGTGCCCACTTACGTCTCTGACTGCATTGATGGTCTTCCCTGGTTTTGCCTGTAGAGTGACTTTCCATACATCAACTCCACCTTACTCTAATGGCATTGGCATGACCCCTTCAAGTCTATGAGAAGTTACTGAGCAGGTGTAGGCAGTGATATGAAAATTTCTGGATGGAGGATGTAAAAGCAGCGCAGGCCACCGCCATCCAGAAGAGCTGGGTGGGCACCTGCTTGGGGGGGGGGTTAACTTGGAGTAATTTCGGAATGGGAGCTAGGGACTTTTTATCCAAGCTTGAACTTGTTTTAAAGTCCAGGTCAAGTGTTCATTTTAAATGGCATATTAAATAATTTGTGTGGGTAAACTTGGAACAAGCAAATGATTTGCATGCCAGAACAGACTGGCAGCTGCTTAGGCTGTAATATATTGATCTGGCAGCAGTGCCATATACTTCCATTGGAGATGCCTTGTACTATCAATGAATACAAGGCTTCCTCTGACTGGCCAAGGTGGAGTAGCAGGTGGATAATGTCATGATCTATACCTTTGCCAATCAGAAGAAGCCTTGTATTCATTGATAAAAATACAAGGCTTCTCCTATGGTGGAGATGCGATACGTCTGACTCTTTCTAAATCCAGGAGTAGAGAATTCTATTGTATTGCTAGCAGTACACCATGGACTTATTGTATATAGCATAAGCAGCAGCCATACTGTTCTGGCATGCAAATATTTTGTATGGCCCTATTGGACCCAAATACATTCTGGGAGCAAACTGCCACAAAAATAAAAAAATATCTAGGCCTCCTGCAAGTTTAAGTTATATGAACAGCATACTAGCACATTATGACAGACTTACCTGCACACAGAGCTCTCCAGTGCAGCACTGTCATGGCTAACTGACGCTTCCATCTTCGCCCGGTCTCCTGTCCAGGTTTTGTGAGCTCCGGATTGGCAAGGGCCGTGATGATGTAACTCGTGCGCATGTGCATGGGAGCCCCGGCACAGAGCTCTGAAGGTATGGCACAGGTATGTTGTCCCTTCAGAGCGCATGTGCCAGTAACGTCACCGGCTGTATCCTGTGTGAATAATTCCAAAACAGTGGAAGTTTAGGAGATAATCACTGTGCCTACAGGTAAGCCTTATTAACGGCTTATCTGTAGGTACAAGTTAAAATGTGGACTTTACTTCTACTTTAAACTGTCAGGAAACCTAGAATTCTCTTTTAAGGGTTAATTTTCAGGGTTAGTCTTAATTTTAGTGTTAATAATATCACTGGCAGGATAAAAGCTCTAAAAAAAATAAAACTAATGCAGTAACCACATCTAAACACTGGTAAGCTGCAATATTTACTTTTTTTTTTGGTTTAGGATATACTTTAACCAGTCCAAAAGATGGCTACAGAGCGGATCTGAATTGCCGGGGGGGGCGTCCGCCCCTTTGCATGCTCCCAGCGTGCACACACAGACGGCGGCGGCACACTCTCGTGGCCACCGCATGCTGTGTGAGCGTTCCCACGGGTCGGGCGGACTCTATGTCCACCAGAGATCCGCGATCCTCTGTTAGAGCAGCAGAATGGGGAACCGCGAATGTAAACACGGCGGTTCTCCGTTCTGTGAGGGGGGACATAGCATATCTACTGATCCCTGTGATCGGGATCAGTTAGATCTGTTATGTCCCTCGTAGCCCAGCCCCCATACAGTTAGAACACATACAGGGAACACAGTTAACTCCTTCACTGCTCCCTTAGTGTTAACCCCTTCACTGCCAATAACATTTATACAGTCATCTGTGGCTATTTAAATTTCTGATTGCTGTATAAATGTCATTGGTCCCAAAAAAGTGTCAAAAAGGTCTGACATATCTGCTGCAATATCGCAGTCACGATAAAAATCACAGATCGCCGCCGTTACTAGTAAAAAAATAATAATAATAAAATCGCCATAAATCAATTCCCATAGTTTGTAGATGTGATAACTTTTGCGCAAACCAAACAATATATGGCGATCGCAATTTTTTTATTTTTTACCAAAAATATGTAGAAGAATACATATCGGCCAAAACTGATGAATAATTTTTTTTTATATATATTTTTTTGGATATTTATTATAGCAAAAAGTAAAAAATATTGTTCTTTTTTAAGATTGTCACTCTTTCTTTGTTTATAGCGCAAAAAATAAAAACCGCAGAGCTGATCAAATACCACCAAAAGAAAGCTCTATTTGTGGGAAAAAAATTATAAAAATTTTGTTTGGGTACAGCGTCGCATGACTGCACAATTGTTATTCAAAATGCGACAGTGCTGAAAGCCTGAAATTGGTCTGGGCAGGAGGGGGGTTTAAGTGCCCAGTAAGCAAGTGGTTAAACTGCTGGGGTGCACTAGGTGCATTTGATGTGTTTTTAATCCTTATTTCTAGCAGTTTGCAATACAATTAGCATCTTCCCTACTGATTAGTGGCTTTCTTTATACAATACCTGATTCAAATTTTAATCATTCCCTTTTTCCTGATTGATCGTAGAGAAATTAGAGACTTAAGGCTTAATGGAAATGAGACTCTTGGGGCCTGGTTCATTAGAGATCATGTTTGGAGAGGCAATTGACATAGATATTATACAACAACAAATGTGTATAGCAACACATTGAAAATCTTGCACGTGTGTGCACGTGTCATTCAGTATAAATTTAATGTCATTTTAAATTCAGAATATATACCGTAGGCTCCATTATTAAATTGACTGAAAGCACCCAGATTCTCCCTCCGCAGTGCAACAGAATGAAGAGGCTTTCTTACTGCTGAAAAACATTAGGACTTATTTATGAAGAGGTTTGAAAGTTCTTGATGTACTGGAACAGTTCTGTATAAAACGATGATCTATAACCCAGCAAACAAAGATTAGTATCAAATGTTTTACTGAACAGGATCTATAACATACAATCATGGCCAAAAATATTGGCACATAAAAAAAAACCCAGTGGTGATTAAATACCACCAAAAGAAAGCTCTATTTGTGTGAAAAAAAAGATGCAAATTTTGTTAGGGTACAGTGTTGCATGGCTGAGTAATTGGCATTTAAAGTGCGAGAGCACTGAACGCTGAAAATTGGTCTGGGCAGGAATGGGGTATAAGTGCCCTGTATTGAAGTGGTTAATATTTGGTAGCATAATTATTTTTATTAAATATTTTCAGAAGGATAACAAAGGAACATTACTTGCCAAGCTCCATACATTCAATACATCATAAATGCATGAAAATAATAAGGAATAAAAAGTGAACCGTCTATGGCAGTGATGGCGAATTTTGACACCCCAGATGTTTTGGAACTACATTTCCCATGATGCTCAACTACACCGCAGAGTGTATGAGCATCATGGGAAATGTAGTTCCAAAACATCTGGGGTGCCAAGGTTTGCCATGCTGATCTATGGTGTCCCAACTAGGGAGGTCAAATATCTGATGACTAGCTATATAATATAGACCCAAAATGCCATAATAAATGGAAGGAGGCCATCACAGAGACCTCTTTTGAAAAAAAATAACTGAAATCAAAGGCTTGCTGTAACCATCAATAAGTTTCTCACACCTCCCTACTGTAATTTTGGACCACTCTTCTTTCACCAACTGCTCCAAGTCTCTCAGATTGGAAGGGTTCCTTTTCCCAACTGCTTTTTTGACATCTCTCCACAGGTGCTCTATGGGATTTAGACCTGGATTCTGCTGGCCAGTTCAGTACTCTCCAGTGCTTTATCTTACACCATTTGTGGGTGATTTTTGACATGTGCTTTGGGTCATTGTCCTGATGTAAGACCTGACCTCTGGCAGAGACACAACTTTCTGACACTGGGCCCTACATTGCACCCCAGAATTCTTTGGTAATCTTCAGATTTCATAATGGCATGCACACGGTCAATACATCCAGTGCCTGAAGCAGCAAAGCAACCTCAAAACATCAGTGAACCTTCCACCATGTTTGACTGCAGGGACCGTAATCTCATAGTTGCCAACACTGTCAAAAAAGTTATAGGGACGCTTTATTTGTCTGTAGGTGGGGGTGGTATTCTAATCAGGGGCGGGGCATTCGTTTGGGGGCATGGCATAGCTGGATAAGAAAAATGTGTGTGGCTTAAACTAAATAGTGGGCGTGTCTTGAAGGAGCTTGGCTCAAAGGGGTGTGGTTCGAGTCTGAGATGAATGAGGGCTGGAGGAAGAAAGTAAGAAATAGGGAGGGAAGGAGAGAGAAGGAAGGGAAGAAAGAGGGATGGAGGGACAGCAGTCCCAGATCCTGCACCACAATACAATATGTGTATTCCAGAAAGTTTAACAATCAGCAGATATAGATACTCCAAACACCTGGTGTTAGTGCTTCAATCATACCGACACCATGGTTGTTATGGTGTGAGGATGATTGAAGCACATTATTTCTATTATTACATTGTAATTTAAAATTAAATAGTTCAACTCACCATAATGCAGAATCAGTGAGAGCCCCGAGTGTGTCACTTGCCACCATCACCTGCCACAAGATGCAGCGTGTCACTTGCCACCATCGCCTGCCACCAGATGCAGTGTGTCACTTGCCACCATCACCTGCCACAAGATGCAGCGTGTCACTTGCCACCATCGCCTGCCACCAGAGGCAGCTTGGCTCACTTGTCACTAGATGCAGTTTGTGTCACTTTGTCACCACAGATACAGCTAGTCCATGCTTCTCTGTATTAGTGATTTGCAGTGATGTCACTAGGGTTGGTGTCACCTGGTGTGGTAAAACATGGTGTCACCCCCTTAATAATCTCTCAACCTAGCCTGCCACAGTGCTCTGACCAGTCACTGTGGAGTGACAACAGGACAGAGCAGTAGACACTTGGCAGGCTAGCGCATCGGGCTCTTTCCTGTCCAGCCTGACACTGTGCCCGGCAGTGCACTGGGCAAGCTAGTTTCGGGCTGGCAGCGCATTGTCACGGTGTGCGCCCCCAATCTGTGCGCTGTCACGGATAGGGTTGACACCACCGTGGTCGGATATCAGGGCAGATGAGGGTCCCTGTCCCTAGGGGCGATGGAGCCCCTGTCCCCAGGGGAAATGGGGGTCCCTGTCCCAAGGGAATATGGTGGTTCCTGTCTCCAGGGAATATGGTGGTCCCTGTCCCCAGGGGGGATGGTGGTCCCTCTTTGTCCCCAGGGAAGATGGTGGTCCCTCTGTGTCCCCAGGGAAGATAGTGATCCCTCTGCCCCCACGGGGGATGGTGGTCCCTCTGTGTCTTCAGGGGAGATGGTGGTCCCTCTGTGTCCCCAATGGGGAGATGGTGGTCCCTCTGCATCCCCAATGGGGAGATGGTGGTCCCTCTGTGTCCCCAGGAGGGATGGTGGTCCCTCTGTGTCCCCAGAGGGGCTGGTGGTCCCTCTGTGTCCCCAGGGGGTGAGGGTCCCTCTGTGTCCCCAGGGGAGGGGATTGTGGTCCCTCTGTGCCCCAAGGGGGCTGGCAGTCCCTCTGTGTCCCCAGGGGGGAGATGGTGGTCCCTTTGTGTCCCCAAGGGAGATGGTGGTCCCTTTGTGTCCCCAAGGGGGATGATGGTCCCTCTGTGTCCCCAGGGGGGATGGTGGTCCCACTGTGTCCCCAGGGGGAATGGTGGTCCCTCTGTGTCCCCAAGGGGGCTGGTGGTCCCTCTGTGTCCCTAGGGGTGGTGGCCCCTCTGTGTCCCCAGGGGAGGGGACAGTGGTCCCTCTGTGTCCCAAGAGGGGGTGGCAGTCCCTCTGTGTCCCCAGGGGGAAGATGGTGGTCCCTCTGTGTCCCCAGGGGGTTGTGGTCCCTCTTTGTCCCCAGGGGGGATGGTGGTCCCTCTGTGTCCCCAGGGGGGAGATGGTGGTCCCTCTGTGTCCCCAGGGGGGGTGGTGGTCCCTCTGTGTCCCCAGGTTGGGGATGGTGGTCCCTCTTTGTCCGCAGGGGCAGTATGGTGGTCCCTCTGTCTCCCTGGGGGAAGATGGTGGTCCCTCTGTGTCCCCAGGGAGATAGTGTCTCACTCTGACTCACTGTGTCTGTGACCCACCAAGGTGCAGGGACACCACTGCTGGTAACCATATCTCCACACCAGAAGACCTGTAAGGAAGAACCAAGAGGCGGAGACCGGGTGGCTGCCAATGGGGCAGCCGCTTTCATTGCCACCTGGGCTCCTCCTCTTGTTTCTTCCTCACACTGAGATGGTCTTCTGTAAAATGGCGGCGGAGACAATTCACAAGTGCCAGCCACGGACATCTAGCGGCTGGCGGAGAAAAAAAACAGGAAACTGACGATTTCGCGGGACATTTCCAAAGAAACGTTAAGGCCGGGAAAAAGGTCTAAATCCCAGGAATGTCCCGGGAAATTCATGACTGTTGGCAAGTATGTATTCTTTTCTTTAACCACTTCAGCCGCGGAAGGATTTCCCCCTTTAGGACCAGAGCACTTTTTGCGATTCGGCACTGTGTCACTTTAACTGACAATTGCGTGGTCGTGCGACGCTGTACCCAAGCAAAATTGATGTCCTTTTTTTCCCACAAATAGAGTTTTCTTTTGGTGATATTTGATTGCCTCTGCGTCACTTCTGATCACCGCTATAAACGAAGAAAGAGCGACAATTTTGCAAAAAAAAAAACTATATTTCTTACTTTTTGCTAAAATACATATCCAAAAAAATATAAAAAAAACAAATTTATTCATCAGTTTTTGCCGATATATATATATACTTCCTCATATTTTTGGTAAAAAAAAAAATCGCAATTGGCGTATATGAATCGGTTTGCGCAAAAGTTGCCGTGTTTACGAACGATGAGAATTCATTTATGCAGTTTTTATTTTTTATTTTTTTTTACTAGTTATGGTGGTGACCTGCGATTTTTAGTGGGGCTGTGACATTGTGGCGGACATGTGACACTTTTTTGGGACCATTGACATTTATACAGCGATCAGTGCTATGAAAATGCACTGATTACTGTGTAACTGTCACTGGCAGGGAAGGGATTAACACTAGGGGACGATCAAAGGGTTAAGTGTGTTCCCTGGATAGTGTTTCTAACTGTGTGGGGGCTGGGCTGAGTGGGGGAGGAGAGTGATCGCGGCTCCCGTATACTGGGAGCATATGATCACACTCCTTCTCCTTTGTCAGAACCGAGATCCAATGTTTACACATACAGATCCCCATTCTGCCACTGTGGGGGAGCGATCGTGGGTAGCCGGCAGACATAGAGTCCGCACTACCCACTCCCTGGCTCCCCCTCTACACCGTGAGAGTGCGCCTCCGGTGGCGTGTGCGCACCTACGATCTGCAATCTCACAGCCACCATCAGGCGATGGCGGTTTGCAATATCGAGCCAAGTTGCCGCCTTCAAGCCACAGGGGGCAGTCTGCAACTTGTTAAAGGCCTCATTTCTTTTTCTGAAAACAGTAGAATGATGGGCTTCTACCAAAAAGCTGTCATTTTGTTTATCTGTCCACAGCACATTCTCCCAAAAGGATTTTGGCTTCCTCAGGTAAGGTTTGGCAAACTCCAATATGGCTTTTTTTATGTTTCTGTGTCAGTAGTGGGGTCCTCCTAGGTCTCCTACCATAGTGTCCCTTTTCATTCAGATGGTGACGTATAGTGTGAGCTGACACAGTTGTACCCTGTGCCCTTAAGGTCAGCTTGAATTTGTCTGGAAATTGATTGAAGTTCTTTATCCACCATTTCATAATCCTTTGTTGCAATCTTTGATCAATTGTTCTCATTTGTCCACATCCAGGGAGATTAGCTACAGTGCCACGGGTTCTAATCTTCTTCACAATGTTGTGCACAGTGGACACAGGAACATTTAGATCTCAGGAGATCTTAACCTTGAGATTGTCCATGCTTTTCCACTATTTTTGTTCTCAAATCCTCAAACAATTCTTTGCTGCTCTTTCTCTTGGCACACAGAGACACACAACAGAAAAGTTGAGTCAATTTTATACCATTAACTGGTTGCCTGTGTGATTTCTATATTGTCAGCACCTGTTAATTGATACAGTTGAGTTTAATTACAAATTACAGGAGCATCACAAACTTGGAATACTTATACATAAAGTAGCTTGCGGTATCTCTACATTATAGTGATTACAAGTCCGCAGTCCACTAGCCTATTGTCCCCTGTGCCCGCCCCCCTGACTTGTGGGGTCTAACAGGTTACCGGCAGTCAAGTTAGCCTTATATACATGTTTGTGCAAATATCACTATAGATTAGTCTGTAATATATGTTATATACTTTTATTTATTTTGTTTGCCTGCAGTCTATTGAAATAAGGTCCAGAAGAAGAATAACGGTGAAACGCGTCGACCTCCAACTAACTTGTCTTGATTTCAGTATTGGGTACTTATGTATCACAAGCCTGTTCTATATCATGTTTATGATAGACTGCTCAATATATATGTAGGTGCCTAGTCTCTTGGTGCACCACCAACATTTTATCGTGGATATGTTTTAATTGATTTATATGAATAAACTTATACCTTTTATAAATACTAATTTTATTCTCGTGTGTGCTCTCAAAGTCCATTTTCCTATATATGGTCCTTCCATATATTTCCTTTCTTCTTCCAATAATAGGACGGTAGCATGCCATGGAGGGCAACTTTTTCCTCAAACTTGGAATACAATTATTTCTTAGAATTTTTTACAAAAATCCCCTTATGTCCTCTAGAGGCAGTTGACGCATAGAGTGCCTGTGTCGACGATAAGCCTTTTGTAATACTTCCCCCTTGAGATCCATAATTTAGATCTCTATATAAATGTAGGGGTTTTACTAATGATGACCATTTGATTGGGAACTGTGATTCAATTAAAACATTCATTATCATGACCCTTTTATGGAAATATTCTCTGGTTATCAGGATTTTTCAGCCAGTCAGTTTACGATGTTGTAGCATCCGGGCCCCCTGGCATATTTTCGATTCCACTTCTGGTTCTCACGACCCATGAATGTTAGTTTTTTATATATATATTATATTTTTTTATTTTTACCTAAGATACATTAGGATCTGAGGTTTTTTGTGCCCTTGAGTATTTATTCCCTGGGCTCTATTCGGACCTTCTTCTATTTTGGCACTGTCCCGGTGTCGGCTCATCTAAGGTGGGGATTCTGTCCGGTATCTATCCGGCGATATGTCTATTAATGATACACTTCCTTAGTGGGTTATGCGCTAATATATGGGCAATATAACCATAAATACATACACATCTAATATATGGGTGACCATGCAATAAATGTATACACATCTACAGACATTAGGAACATTTACCCTTAAGAAAAACGGTGTTGGTGGACTAAACACCTGAGACTCAGAATGAGGGCGGGTGTATGTAAATAGCGGTGAGTCAGCAGCGTGTCTATGCCCCAGGATGACGTCTACTGATGACGAAACGCGTCGGAAAAGGGCGTGCTGACATCACCGGATCGGTTTGTCAACCCAGAAGGCTGATGTTTTTACTGCCATTCAATTACATCTATGTGTATAAGTTCCATACTTTTTTACTATTACATTTCAAGACAATATTACACTATTGTGAGGCTTTATTTATTATGTGATTTCCACTGGCGAGGTCGCCGGAGGCAGCAGGGCTTCCGGCGACTTCTTCTCCATGAAGTAGCAGTAACTGAGCAAGTGAGCCTGGATTCACCACCCCCCACAAGGTACCTTGGCTAGGTATTGAGCCGCAAGCATGCCCTTAGCTTGCTTTTATCTGGTGGAGGAGCACTTTGATCATTTTAGAGTGGATCACTGGGTGCCCATATTCTGCACTGTCGTGATATCTGTTATCTCACTGCAGCCTCTCATTAGTTTAAGTACTTTTAAAGTTTCACTGCAGCCTCTAATCAGTATATGAACTTTTGATGTTTATTACCAATGGACTATAATATAATTCAATTTATAGGGTCTCCATAATTTTCAATCTTTTTGTGATGTAATTTTGAGAAGGTACAAATAATTTTGTCCAGTCCATTTTTTGCGTGGAATGTGTCAGATTTGGCTTTTTATTGATCCAATTTTTTTGTGTCATACTAATACAAACAAAAGAAATAAGCATGAGAATATCTAAACATTTGCAAATGCAACAATTTTCTGGGCAAAGTGGTGCATTATCTGACAGAAATGCAGGTGTGCCAATATTTTTGAGAACCTGTATTAGGCAAAAATTGTAGGTTATTATGGCTAACCTTCTTCAGAGAATGCTAGCTTCTTGGCTTCCTCTGGCCTCAATACTTTCTAAGTCACTAATCTGGAATAAACATGGAGGAAACTGGGTCAGAACTCCTGGTCGATGTACTTTTTTATTCTGTATCAGAGAAAGTACTGAAGCAAACAGATCAGCTTGAGAACCAGGCAAGTAGCAATTCCAGGGGGAGGTCAACAGTGGCGCATGTGATCAGCACAGGGTCAATCAGTACTGTCCAGACAGAGGGTCAGGGGTTCTGCAGCCTGATAGGATAGTCAGAGGAGAATGAAAACTCCTCCTACAAGATTTAACCAGTGCTCGGCTGGACACTGATAGAAAGCACAAGACTGCTCTATATCGCTGATGAAAAATGTATTTAGCAGTTTATATTTACTAAAATAATTGCATTTCCATTTTCTGTGTACTGTGGGAGACCAGGTATAGTGAATGCAGAGTACTGGGGTTAGTAACACTTTAAGTACAGGACTTTTTCCTTTTCTTGGACAGAATCTGTGATAATTAGGTGTATAGGATCACAAGTCTATTTACATCCAATTGCCCCCATAGACCTCCGTGGAGCTTCCAATCAGGGCCACCTGAAAAACTGACATCCCATGTGAAAGGGGCCTATCTGAGGACAGTACCCAAGTAAAGTGGAAATCACAGTGCAATTTCAATGCACAAGGCACCTTCTTTGGACTGATGAATAAAGCCACCTTTGCTTTAGAAAGATTTGAGCTTTGAGACAGTAAGGAATTATGGTGCAATTTTTAAAACATATCTCCTAGGCGTGCTGTTGTTTCACATTCTACAGTAAATTTTGCAGCTGAACTTTGTCAAATTATAACATTACTGGCACAATGCTTTTTTTTATTGCAGAAGAGACATATTATGGGATTGATCTGTAAAAACTTGGCAAAATCAAATGTTCTCAGCTTATATCTGCAATTCGAAAAAAAAAAGTGAGAATGTGGAAAATACCACATTATGGCCACTAGATGGCACTGAGCATTATTGAACATAGGTGTGCTCCTAAGCTCCATCTGGTGGCCATAATGTGGTATTTTCCCCATTCAAGCTGAGTTTTTTCACATGAATAATATTCTACAGAGAATATAGCCTGAGAA
>BLSH010026895.1:1596677-1612942 GCA_018402905.1 Glandirana rugosa | reverse complement strand
GCTCTAAAGCCGGTAACAGCGTGTGGTGGTCCGGTCCGAACTCTGAGTCACCGTTGTTGGTGAGTAACCAGACAACAAGTTACGGACAGGTGTCGAGGACGTGTCACACCCCAAATAGGGGGTTTGTATAGTCAAAATTTTGTCGGACGACAGCAAAGGGGGACCTACACGACTACAACCACCACTTCCACAATGCGACTCGGCTACTCATCCACCAGCTCCTCCTCCTTCGCGCCATCCTCCTCCTCCTCTGTTATCCTCCGTTTCTTTTTACGGGACGTTAGGAGCCACCACCTTCCTGTACAAGGTCCACATAACCACTGATACATGGACCAGTAAGCATGGGCAGGGACGCTATATCTCGCTAACTGCACACTGGGCAAATGTAGTGGCGGGTGGGCCTGAGCCGGCTCGAAATTTGGTGCATGTCCTTCCACCACCGAGGATTGCAGGGCATTTTTCTTTGCCTCCTATTGTCTCCTCCTCCTCCTACCGCGCTTCCTCCTCCTCGACCACCTACTCATCGGCTCAGCGTAACACCTTCACCACCAACATCAGCACATCCAGGGGGAAACGACAGCAGGCTGTTTTAAAACTGATATGTTTGGGGGATAAACCCCACACTGTGCAGGAGCTGTGGACAGGCATTGAACAACAGACCAATGAGTGGTTGTTGCCACTGAGTCTCAAGCCTGGCCTGGTGGTGTGCGACAATGGCCGAAATCTCGTAGCGGCTCTGGGCCAAACCGGTTTGACGCACATCCCTTGCCTGGGGCATGTGCTGAATTTGGTGGTACAGAATTTTCTAAAAAACTACCCGGATATGTCAGAGCTGCTGCATAAAGTGCGGGCCGTCTGTGAGCACTTTCGGCGTTCTCACCCTGCTGCTGCTCGCCTGTCTGCGCTGCAGTGGAACTTCGGCCTTCCCGCTCACTGCCTCATATGCGACGTGCCCACAAGGTGGAACTCCACCTTGCACATGCTGGAGAGAATGTGCGAGCAGCAGCAGGCAATAGTGGAGTTTCAGCTGCAGCACGCACGGGTCAGTGGCTCTGCGGAACAGCAACACTTCACCACCGAGTGGGCCTCCATGCGAGACCTGGGTAGCGTATTGCGGTGTTTTGAGTACTCCACCAACATAGCCAGTGCCGATGACGCTGTTCTCAGTGTTACTATCCCACTTCTATGTCTCCTTGAAAAAACACTTCGGGCCATGATGGAAGAGGATGTGGCACAGGAGGATGAGGAGGAGAAAGAGGGGTAATTTCCACGGTTATCAGGCCAGTCATTCGCAAGTGGCTCGGAGGGTGGGTTCC
Organism: Glandirana rugosa; assembly: GCA_018402905.1. Taxonomy (NCBI): domain Eukaryota; kingdom Metazoa; phylum Chordata; class Amphibia; order Anura; family Ranidae; genus Glandirana; species Glandirana rugosa. The sequence goes on along the minus strand of BLSH010026895.1, from coordinate 1,611,626 downwards.
TGCACCAGCATAGGCCAGGTCAAAAATATTCAAGCCAGGGCACAGTTTTGAAGGACGAGGAAGATGAGGAGGAGGAGGAATCGCAGCAGGGGGGCACCCAACACAGCTCGTGGGCATCACTGGAGCATGGCTGGGGGGATACAGAGGACACAAATGATATACCTCCCACAGAGGACAGCTTGTCTTTGCCTCTGGGCAGCCTGGCACACATGGCCGACTACATGCTGCAGTGCCTGCGCAATGACAGCCGAGTTGCATACATTGTAACTTCTTCTGATTACTGGGTGGCCGCCCTGCTGAAACCCCATTACAAGGACAACGTGCCTTCCTTAATTCCCTCACTGGAGCGTGAGAGGAAGATGCGTGACTACAAGCGCACACTGGTAGAGGCGCTGTTGAGGGCATTCCCAAATGACACCGGGGGGCTCAGTGGAAGCACAAGGAGAATGCAGAGGAGGAGGAAGAGGCCACCAATGCAGCTGTGCCACCGCTAGCAACTCAGAAGGCAGGGTTAGCATGGCCGAAATGTGGCAAAGCTTTGTCAGCAGCCCGACACAACAAACAGCACCACCAGCCGATAGACAACGTCTTAGCAGGAGGCAGCATTTCAGCAACATGGTGCAAGAGTATATGTGCACACGCCTACACGTACTGACTGATGGGTCTGCCCCATTCAACTTCTGGGTCTCCAAATTGGCCACATGGCCTGAGCTTGCCCTTTATGCCTTGGAGGTGCTGGCCTGCCCTGCAGCCAGTGTATTGTCTGAACGTGTGTGTAGCACGGCAGGATGCGTTATCACAGACAAGCGCAGTTGCCTGTCCACAGCCAACGTGGACAAGCTAACCTTTATTAAAATGAACCAGGCATGGATCCCACAAGACTTGTCTGTACCTTGTGCAGAATAAACATTTAGACCGGACTCACACAGCCATTCGTATGCTTGTTTTTTTGAATAGGCCTCAATATTTTGGGGGCTACCCCAATTATAAACAAGCAAAAAAAAAACAGTGTTGGCTACCTCCTCCTCCTCCTCCTCGACCCCTGCCACTTCCACCTACACTGCCATGGTCACGGCCTAGTCAACCTCTAGGCTTCTACTCCACATCCACCCCCCCTTCCCATTTTTTTTATTTGATTTTAATTTATTTTCCCTATCCCCATTTTTTTGTAGGGCACTTGCCCTACTCTTACCCCCATTTTACTTCCTTTTGCAGCCCTCTAGCACTTGCCAGGACTTTGTTACAGCCATTTTTGTGCCTAAAAGTTTGGGTCCCCATTGACTTCAATGGGGTTTGGCGTCCGGGATAAAGTTCTGGCAAAGTTCGGTGCCGAACCCGGACTTTTTCCTAAAGTTCGTTCGGACCCTCCGAACCCGAACGTTCAGGTGTTTGCTCAACTCTAGTTATGGGACCTACGTATATACACTCTACTTCCTCCAGCACATCTCTTCTGCAGACTATTGCTCCTTCACTTCTCCCCAGCACATCAGTTCCTGACCTGAAGGGAAATTTATCAGGCTCACATAACTCCTTTCTCTTCACCGCAACTAGCACATGGTGAGGCCTGCAAATTGTCAGCAGGGTCTCCAGACCACCCCTTACAGGCCAGGGTCTTGGACCCTTCAAAGTTTAGCTTAGTACATTGGTGCTAGTCGGGCCTTTGATGGACTACAACTCCCAGCCCATCCCTCTTCCAGGTCCCACCAACCTGCTTTCCTCTCGGTGACACTCCTTCCCCTGACTGGCTCCCAAGGCTTCCACAGACTGTCCACTATTCCTCTCCCAGACTGCTCCGGCCTTTCTCCACCAGCTGCCAGGGTCTGCCACTCACCGACTCCAGTGGATACTTTAAAGTGTCCTCAGTAGCACCTCTGCTGTTTTCCTACTCCCTTGTGCTGCTCCAGGAATCCACTCCACTCCTGGCTGCACCCGAGTCTCCAGGCCTCAAGGTCACCCCCCCAGACTGTGGGCTCCCTCCCAGGTAGAGGCCTCCACAGCACCTCTGCTACATCTTGCACACTTCCACCCAGCACTTTCCTCCTCCCTGCTGGCAGACTGCTTTATTTAAGGAGGCCTGCCCCCTGCCAATACAGACTGTAGATTAGTCAGGGCTCCTTATCATACATCAGAAAGTGACACCTCCTCATCCATTCCCCCTCCAGAACCTCCTCTGCTTGAGGGGGAGGAAACTTCAAAGGGTGTTCCTTCCTTCTGTCTCCAGCCCCTTCCTGAGCCACTCCCCAGCTCAGATCAAAACATTCAGGCCTGCACGTACAGTTGGTCGTGAATAAATTTTGCCTCTCCTAGCAAAAACTCACTTACAAAACGCACCTATCACTATGGGGGTGCTACATAGAAGTAGTAGAAGTATCTACAAATCCCTATTCCAGGCTAATAACAAGGTAAGGTAACTAGGCACACACAATACCCCACCCTAAAGTACCTACAGTACACAGCTATATGAATACAGAAACTTCTGACTTCATAACACCTGCCATGAACAGAAATTATATATTGTAGGTATAAATCAATATATGCAGCACTTAAAGTTGCTGTAAACCTCTTAAATGAAAAATGAACAAATCATATCCTTCTATAGCATGTACTAGCCTTGTTTCAAAGCACCAAGTGCGATTTCTATCTCCTCTCTCTTTCCTCTGCTTTTTATGGGCTGAACAAAAAAAAAAATGAACCGATTGATCCTTCCACACATTCAATGTGGATATAGGAATCCTCTCCGCTGTGTCACTGTATTCTGACAGTGGGACTCCCCACTGTCACAATACATTGATCAGCACTGCAACTGATTGGCTGCATGCCCTGATTTGGATGGTCCCTGTTAAACTGTCTGAATTTCGATCTATCTATCTATGGGCAGCTTTAGGGGGCTGTACAGAAGAGAGGCCTGCAGATAAATAGGCATAACTTATGTAGGAGGATTTGTTCCATCCCTGTGTATCACCTGAGGATAGTCCCTTCACTGGGTATATGTGAGGGTTTACAACCACTTTAAGGGCCTGTTCACAGGGGGCAATCAGCTGCATGACCCCTGCAGGGCCATCTTTTACTGGCACAGAAGATGCACCGGTGTTGTGTGCATTCCCGTGCTGGCGTCCTTTTGTCTTTTGGGACACACAGCCAATGTGTCCTAGGTCTATCTCCATCTTTGTCTCTGTGTCCAAAAAATGCTTTGTGTCCTCATACAATCTCATACAACCTGAGTTATCAGCATGCTGTCACCCTGTTTCGTAAACGTATACAATAAAAATGCTGCAGTGGAGGCACGCCTCACTGCAGAGTCATAGAACTGTCATGGAAGGGGGCATGTTTCTAAAAGACAAATGCTATCTTCCAACCCAGCCCTCTTAACTACAAGGAAAGAACATTGGTTTCACTGCTCTTGCTGTAAAGAATGTTTTTCTCACATAGTTAAGAGGGAGAATGAGAATCTGCTGCTGCTGAAAAGTTACAAGCTAAATAATATATTAATATGTAATAAGATAATTTATTATTTATTTATTTACTGTGAAATTACCGGTTTGAAGTTATAACTTCAAACTTCAGTAATTTGTCCATTAAGGCACCTGCTTCAGTACAGTTTTTGAAAATATAGTAATTTACCTTAAAAATAATATTTAATAATTATTTGTATATTACTTACTGTTGGTAATTAACCCCTTGCCACCCAGGCCAATTCTGCCACTTCTCTCCTGCATGTAAAAATCATATTTTTTTTTTGCTAGAAAATTACTCAGAACTCCTAAACATTATATATATTGTTTTAGCAGACACCCTAGGGAATAAAATGGCAGTCGTTGCAACTTTTTATGTTACACAGCATTTGCGCAGCAATTTCTCAAACATGCTTTTTTTGGAAAGAAACTGTTTCATTAATAAAAAAAAAAAAAAAATGTAAAGTTAGCCCGATTTTTGTGTATATTGTGAAAGATGATGTTACGCCGAGTAAATAGATACCATACATGTCATGCTTTCAATTTGCGCACACTTGTGGAATGGCACCAAACTGCAATACTTAAGAATCTCCATCGACAATGCTTTAAACATTTTTTGGTATGCTGTGTGAATGGAAACACACACACATATAGTGGGTTTTTCTCAAATTTGACAGCAAAAGTGGAAATACGCTTTAAGAAAGAGAATAGTAGGTAGGCAGATATGTGACATACACAATGTACAAGTCCATATTTGTAACTACAGGGCAAATCAATTTGACTGTTCCGAGTTACCAGTGACTAAACTGTACTGTGAAGTTAGTGGCCTCATGATTTTTCATTGCAGGGAGTTTTGCTGTTTCCATTTTTTTATATATTTCTAATGTCATGTTTGATGTAAACCTATATTGACTTTGGAAATAAAATCAAAAGGGGAAGAGAGCCAATTAGACAAGGCAGACATCTGGCCAGAGACTTATGGGATTTTTATAAAAAGTGGAGGAACAGTAAGGTTTCTGCGCTACATTAACCAATCAGATGCTTTATTTTATTTCTAAGTTGCATTGCAGCTTGGAGATCATGTGCAACACAGCCACTTTTCTTCCCTCCAGTTTTCACAATAAGGTCAGGAGTTGGCTACAATGATGAGTTATCAATAAGTAAAATTATTATAGCAATAAGATGTTAACAAGTACAAAGCCTTATACCATTTTTCTATGTTTCTGATGAGCGCAAAGTATTGTCGTAGATACAGTATATACAGTGGGGAAAATAATTATTTGATCCCCTACAGATTTTGTAAGTGAGCCAGGAATACCCAGGGGAAACCCACATAAGCACAGGGAAAACATGAAAATGCCATGCAGGTAATGTTGTGGTTGGTATCTGAACCGATGATGACCCTAGTGCTGCCAGGCAGAAGTGCTATACAGACTTTTCATCCCTTTACACTCTCTGGATTTATGTCTGATGAACCCTCTGTATATATGTTTAGATATTGCATGATGCTTAGTTATTTCCTCTTCAAGTGTTTTTTTTTAAGTATTGAAAGAGTAGGAAAATATTCTGAATCCTTACAGGTTTTTATTGCTTAAAGAAATGAAAGGATGCTGATGGATCCCAAAGTTTTTTTTTTATTATTTACCTCTAATGGTGTGGGGGCAGTAGTGAAACACCATGTTTGAAAACTAGGCTGGTAGACCCTGCAAACCAAATGGCTTCCAAGGCAACTCCGAACATGACTAAAGAGAAAATGTGCAAGACTGAAGCACCAAACTATATTGTAAAGGGCAGGTAAAGACTCTATAAAAGGCCACACATTTAAGGGGTCACAATTTCTCCCCTTTATAAGAGCTTAGGGATGGACAGAAAATTTGTGTTGTGTACTTAAATTAGTTGTAAAGGCAGAAGATTTTTTTATCATAATGCATTCTATGCATTAAGATAAAAAAACCTGTGTGCCGCAGCCTGCCCAGCACCCCCTAATTACTTACCTGAGCCCCATCTCTCTCTAGCGATGTCCATGAGTGTCTTAGCTGTTCAGGACACTCCTCCTGATTGGCTGAGACACAGCAGTGGTGCCATTGGCTCCTGCGGCTGTCAATCAAAGTCAGTCAGCCAATCAGGGGAGAGAGGGGGCAGGGTTGGGGCCCCGTGTCTGAATGGACACACGGAGCTCTGACCTGGCTCAGGTGCCCCCATAGATAGCTGCTGGCTAAGGGGGCACTCGATAGGAGGAGCCAGGAGCTGCAAAGAGGGACCCAAGAAGAGGAGGATTCAGGCTGCTCTGTGCAAAACCAACTGCACAGAGGAGGAAAGTATAATATGTTTGTTATTAAAAAAAAAAAGCCTCTACAATCACTTTAAAGCAGAATTAAACGTACAACCCCCCCCCCCCGCGCGCGCACTCACCTGTAGCGCTTGAGGGCATCGCTTGACACGTAAGACTGCCATAATGTGCTAAGTTACATACTAGCACATTATGGCATACAGCTCCTAGGGGCACATTTAATAATTAAAAAATATAGCAGAATTTAATTTTGCTTTAATAAAGGATACACAGTATTTCTGACAAACGTTCTCAGCAAGCTCACCAACAGCTGGCTGTTCTATATAGTCTCTTCATCAATGCAGTCAGGCATGTACTGGCCATTGGGACTACTGGGAGTTTTCCGGTGGGCCAATGGCTCATAGAGCCGATTTCAGTGACTTTTTTTGGCAGTGTCACCGCCCGCCGCAGCTTCTGACTATGAAAACATGGCCACAAGATCTCCTTCCGGCTGGCAGGTCTCTTTCCCCTGTGTTCAGTGGAAAGGGGAGGTGCCTCCGGCCTGCACAGCTAACCGACATCAGTGTACAAGTGAATTGTCTACTTGTACACTGAAGAGAGATGCCAGTTAGCTGTCCGAGTCGGAGGCCCCTCCCCTCTCCACTGAGCACAGGGGAAAGAGACCTGCTAGCCGCAAGGAGATCTTGCGGCCATGTTTTCATAGCCAGAAGCTGTGGCGGCCGGTGGTCGACGGGTGACAGCTTGCCGAATGAATACCAGGAGATCCCGCGAGCACCACAGAGTTGCCCCCCCACCCCGCTCAATTCTTAGCTGACAGTCAGAGGTGCAGGGGGAGATGCTGCAGACACCAGTGACCACAGTTGCAGGTGAGTGGCCATGGGCTGATCTGCTGGACATGTATGTTGGGAGGTACAGAGCTGGGTTGGAGGTGCACATCAAGTCATGTAGTAGCGTTGCATCTGGTGACAAGTGACTTGGCAGGTGACAAGCTGCATCTGGTGGCAAGCAACGTGGCAAGTAACAATCTGTATATGGTGGCAGGCGATGTGGCAAGTGGCCATCCGCATCTGGTAGCAGGTGACGTGGCAAGTGACATGTGGCATCTGGTGGCATGGGAAGTGGCAAGTGACATGTGGCATCTGGTGACAGGCGACGTGGCAAGTGACAGTCCGCATCAGGTGGCAGGTGACACGACAAGTAACATGCAGCATCTGGTGGCAGGTGACGTGGCAAGTGGCAATCCACATCTGGTGGCAGGTGACGTGGCAAGTGACGTGTGGCCTCTAATGGCAGGCGACGTGGCAAGTGACAGTCTGCATCTGCTGACAATTGACATGGCAAGTGGCATGCTGCATCTGGTGGCAGGCGATGGTGGCAAGTGACAGGCTGCATCTGGTGGCAGACGATGTGGTAAGTGACAATCCGGATCTGGTGGCAGGTGACGTGGCAAGTGACAATCTACATTTGGTGGCAGGTGATGTGGCAAGTGACAATCCGCATCTGGTAACAGGTGACGTGGCAAGTCACATGCGGCATCTGGTGGCAGGCGTTGTGGAAAGTGACAATCCGCATCTGGTGGCAGGCAACGGGGCAAGTGACATGCAGCATCTAGTGGCAGGCGACATGGCAAGTGACAAGCTGCATCTGCTGACAAGTGATGTGGCAAGTGACACGGTGCATCTGGTGCCAGGCGACGGTGGCAAGTGACATGCTCAGGGTTCTGACTGATTCTGTATTATGGTTAGGTGAACTATTTCATTTTATATTACAATGTAATATGTGCAGCAATGCCGGTTTCTGAAATTCCAACTAATGAGGCTGTAGCAATGTTCCTGCATGACGTTAGCCCTCTCACTTCAAGCAGTGATGTGAGAAGGAGAAAAATACAGAGGAGAATAAGGTAAATAATAAAAGAGGTGAGTGAGGAGTATATTTTCAGTTTATACTTAAATGGTTTCATTTATGTTTTTTTGCGCAATTCCGTATAGTTTATATACTGTTTTTGTGCGTGTTTTGAAAATTAAAGTGGGTCGGTCTGGATGAAGCCCAGGGCCAAATGTTTGTCCCAGCCAGCCCTGAATGCAGTCCTGAAATATAAAGCCCAAGGAAAGACATAGAAGAGAATTTAGTGAGTAATTATATCTGGCTAAACTTATCGAAAGGCTAAACCTTTTTTTTTCATTTTGGATAGTGTAGAGCAGTGGTTCTCAACCTCAGTCCTCAAGTACCCCCAACAGGCCATGTTTGGCAAATTTCTCTTATTAGATAAAATAGCTGTCCAAAATACCAAGCCATTGACTGATTTAAAGCACCTGTACAAGATAAAGGAAAACCTGCAAACGTAGCCTGTTGGGGGTACTTGAGGACTGAGGTTGTGAACCACTGACGTGGACAGTTAAGATAAACTTAAAAAACATGGTAGTGATTTTATCAGGTAGATTTGTCTTTACTTCCTGTCCTGTAGACTCTCTGTAATATCTTTTTATTAAGACTTTCCATATAAATACAATACATACACTGGGACACCAATTCCCTTCAATGCGGGTATGGTTAGTATTAGCCCTCCTAACCCATTCCACTACCCTCAGCTTTAACACCATAAGAATATGGCTAACTGATGTTCTTTATGGGTTGAGAGATGTCCCAGGGGAAGGGTACAAGGTGTTAAAAAGAATCAAAACAATATAAAACACTAAAAACAAGTACAAGCACAACAATCATACTCACACGGACATCACAAATATTTGGGGGGCCGACCTATCGCATCAAAAAGAGAACAAAAAAAAAAAATGTATATAGAATTTAGCTTTTCACAAGAATAACCTAAAATCATCAGAGCTCTGAAAGTTGATCCAGGGTGCCCACAATGCCGCAAACCTATAGAAATCCCCTTGTAAGTATGCCGTAATTTCCTCCATTCTTTTCAATCTGTTTATTTCCGCTACCCACTCTTTGACGGTGGGAGCAACTTGTGTACCCCAGTGTCTGGAGATGAGTGTTCGCGCAACAGATATAAGACGTGGTAGGAGTATTTTTTTTACCTTCCACATAGGGCCTTGATAAATAGAAAGCAAAGCCATTTCTGGGGACTCCTGATACTGAGTGCCCAGAACGGAGGTGCATAATTGGAACACCAGCTCCCAAAACGCCTTGATTCGAGGGCATAACCACCATATATGAAGCATTGTACCCAGGTCTCTTCCGCAGCGCCAACACTCCTCCGAGTATATCCGAGAAATTCTATGAAGTTTAGCTGGACATCTGTACCATCTAGTTAATAGCTTATAATTTTTTTTTCTTGGATATAAGCTGATGAGCTTGATTTGAAAGTTAGCCAAAAGGACTTCTTTCAATCCTCTGCCGTAATCGAGTGTTCTATTTCTCTCTCCCACTCTCTAGTGTAGTACAGGCTTGTTGGTGGTGTACCCGATAAGAGCATACCATATATTAAAGATATAGATCCCGAGAGCGTCGTATGCCCCCCACACAGAGACTCAAATGGAGTTAAGTCCCTACGTAGCTGACCCTTACTAGATAAATATTTGTAATAATCTCGGAGCTGTAAATAATGAAACAACTGTCCCGCATAGTAGCCGTCAGCTTTCATTATTGTATTGAGTGGCTGTAATCCTTCTGGCGCTAAAACTTGCTTAATCGGGGAAGGGGCAGACGAAGTCCACTGAAGGAACCTATCTGATGTCATTCCCGGCAAAAATTCCGGGTTGCCCAAAATCGGGGTTAATGGACCTGGTATTGAGGAAATATCCCCTCTTTGAATGCTCCGGTCCCACACTTTCAATAGGGCTTGAGTCACTGGTGGGAGTGTGTGTCTATTTGGGCGAAACTTAGGCGTTATCCATGGAAGCGAAGTCAGAGGGACCTCTAACAATTGTTGTTCAATGGTAACCCATTGTTTTGTTCGCTCACTATGGAAAAAATCTATTATCCTTTTCAATACTGCTGCTGTATGATACATTTCCATATTTGGCAAGCCAGCTCCTCCCTCCGTCTTCCGTTTCACTAAGATATCGTACCGAAGTCTGGCCGTGGAATTTGACCAGAGAAAGCTAAGAAGGCTAGATCGCAAAGATCGAAAAAAAGACTGTGGAAGATTCATTGGTAGCGTCTGGAACAGATACATAAATCGGGGCAAAATATCCATCTTGTAGATTGCCACTCTGCCTAGCCAGGAGTTTTTACTCGAAGCCCTTAACAGCAGACTACTAATCGTAGAGTTAAGCAAAGGGAGATAATTCAGTTCATATGTTTTTTCTTCTGAGAGGGCAATGTTCACCCCTAGATATTTAAGTGATTGTGATTCCCATTGAAAAGGGAAGTTTTTCTGTTGTCAAGATTGAAATATTGAGGCAACGAGATTTCGTAGCATTTACTTTGAAATTGCTATAAAGTCCGAATTGTTCCAATTCCTGCAGAATATTTGGAAAGGCTATTTTTGGATTAGTTACATATATAAGTAGGTCATCCGCGAAAATGCTGAGTTTATATGTTTTGCTATCTACCCGAACCCCCTGAATTGTGGGTTAGCCCGTAAGGCCACTGCAAGGTGTTCCATCGCCACGATGTAAAGATATGGTGATAGCGGGCAACCTTGTCGTGTCCCGTTAGTAATTCTTATGGACGCCGACAAAGTTCCATTAACCTTTATCCTTGCAGATGGAGCAGAATAAAGAGCCCTAATTTTCTGTATGAATTCTGCCGGGATACCTGCCTGTTCCAAAGACGCTACCATAAACCCCCAGTCCAGACGATCAAAAGCCTTTTCCGCATCTAACGATAAAAGACAGAGCGGGCTCTTAGTACTTTGAGCGTAATGTATCAAAAGGCTTGTCTTTAAAATATTATCACGTGCTTCTCTTTTAGGTGCAAATCCCACCTGATCAAGCCCTATTAAATATGGAATTACAGTTTGTAGGCGCTTAGCCAATAGTTTTGCAAAGATTTTTAGGTCAACATTTATCAGGGAAATAGGCCTATAACTAGAGCATTGAGTGGGATCTTTTCCTTCTTTCGCTATTAAAGTAATATGGGCTTCCTGCGTTTGTTTCGTAAATGGGCACTCAAGCTTAATTTCATTATAAAGATCACTCAGAATGGGGTTGAGGATATCTCCAAATTGTTTATAGAAGGTACCTGGAAATCCATCAGGACCAGGACTTTTACCCGGTTTCAGGGTTTTAATAGTTTCGGTAACTTCTTCTACTGAGAACGGGGTCAAGAGGCTCATTGCCTGCTCCTCCGACAGGCTTGGAAGACCCGTACGGCAGATATATTCAGAAAGTTGTGTAGAGCTAGGTCTGTCTGCTATTGATGTTTTTGAGTCCTTTAAATTTTATAATGAGGAATAGTAATCTTGAAAGGTAGATGCTATTTGTTCAGTAGCACACACCAAGCCGCGTTGGGGACAGCGCACCTTTGGGATGTAGCTCCTGGACTGTTTTTTGCTAATTGATCGTGCTAGCGCTTTGCTGCACTTATTCCCATGTTCATGGAGAGCATGTTGCACGTATTCCCTATGTTTCAAGGACGCTTGATCTAAAAGAGAATACAGTTCAGATCTCTTTTGCTGGAGCGACTGAAAGGTAGAAGCCTTCAGATCTTTTTTATGTTTCAGTTCTAGATTGTGGATCGCATCCATTAAGGATACCATAGTAGAAGCCCTATCCCTCTTCAAACTTGTGCCATGTGAAATTAGTATTCCCCTCAAAACGCACTTCAGTGCCTCCCACTTTACAGGAAGTGCAGTGATGTCTTCCTTATGATCGTTTAGGAAGGCCGTAATTGTCTCAACTAGGGCCTTCCTCGTAGGCGTGTCGTTTAGAAGATTTTCATTAAGTCTCCAAGTTGGCTTTAATTTATTGGAATTGGGAAGCTTCACTGACAAAAACAATGGAAGATGATCTGACCACTTTTGTATACCAATCTCGGATCGTGGTTCCCAGTCTAGTAATCGGTGGGATATTAAAAAATAATCTATCCGGCTGTATGTATTATGGGTAGAAGAATAGCATGTAAAATCCTTCTCTGTTGGGTGTAATACACGCCAAACATCTACAAGCTGGCAACCGCTTCAACCTATTCAAGCGGGTGCCAGAGATATGTTGTTTTCCGAAGAGGTGTCCATTGCGGGGTCCAAAGTTACATTCAGGTCCCCTCCCAGGACTAGTACTCCCCCCTGGAAATCTCTTAGTTTGTCTAGTACTGAGCTCAGCATATATCCTTGTCCTTGATTTGGTGCATAAATATTGGCCAACGTAAATAGCTAAAGATTAAAGCAGAGAGATTGCTGCGCCAAACCCTCATACACACAGGAAAGACTCCCGTGTAAACGCACAATGATAGGATTCAAACAAGCAGCTAACACAAACACTGTTGAACGCAATGTAGTCAAAATAATGGAAATGGTGTAGCGCTAGAAAATGATAGTATAAAAAGTTAATCTAATAACATCAAAGGAGATTTCAGCCTTGTTCATCAAATAGCATCAAAGGAGATTTCAGCCTTGTTCATAAAGCCAAAGGTAATTAGGAATAGTGGAAAGCCGTCACCATCACCGCACATACTGACTCTTACCCCCTAGGGTGGACCCTTATTACAGGGGTCTTGAGCGCATGAAGCAAAGGATCAATCCGTGTGTCCTTCCACCAAACCACTTCCTTCTCCTGGTCCGCTATAGATCATCAAATGAGAAGCAATGGGTAATAAACATCATCCGGAATCAGAATCAGATCATGCGTGTTGAAGTGTTGCCAAGCCTTCTTTGGAGCAGCTGTGCCAGCACCTTCTCTTCCTCACCCCAGACACACAGAATTTTGCGTTTAGCAGACAGGCAGAGTGGTTCAATGACAGTCTGTCATTGAACCACTCTGCCTGTCTTTTTTGAAAAAAGAACGTCAAAAAGAAAAAAGATAAAGAAAAAAAAAGATGGAATCCCGCGCCCCAACCCACTCCCCACTGCACCCAAGCCTAATAAACTTTTCAAGCTAATACTTTTTCACAGCGATCGCCGTTATTGTGAACAAATGGCCATTTATAACTGGGCTCACGTTATTGAATCAAACGCAACGGTGGGGGTTTACTCCGCCACCAGACCACGTAGTATCGATCCTTGCCCATGGGCCCTTGAATATACAAAAAAGAAAAAAAGAAAAAAAGAAAAAAAACGCAAATAAATTAATAACCAAGCATTGAAATTGAAAAAAACATTGTGGTACTCTTCTAGAGGCACTTGCGCATATGTTCCGTCACGCATGCATCCACGTGCCTCTACATAAACAAAAAACAAAAAATAAAAATTAAAAAAAAAAAAAAAAAAAGAGTAGGAATACAGACAGTCATTTTCCTCTCCCCTTTTCTCTTCCTTCTTCTTTTTTTTTTTTCCCTTTCCCTTCCATTCCCGATCCTCCTCTCGCCTCTCCTCCTCCCTAATAATACACCCATAGACCAACTGTCAAGCGAAGCTCCCAGACACACATTAATATGTATGTGCTTATAGATAGCCTATAATTAGGGCGTAATCTGCAGTCTACAAGCAGATATAAGGTTTGAATGTTGATTTAGCCGCTGGTTACTGCTGCTTTGAAGATTTAACTTCATTCCAGGGTTCCCAAGATGGTGGCTCTGAGAAAGGCCTCATTGGAGGATCCGGCCATGGCTCTAATTCCACTGGCTTAATGCCCAAGTTTTTTATAAAGGCTGGAAGGTCTGCTGGTACACGAAGAATAGACGAGCGGCCATTTTTGCACGCCCATAGATGAAACGGGTATCTCCAGTTGTAGGTTATATCAGCCTCGGCAAGAGCTCTTGTTAACGGCCGTAAAGCTCTACGTTTTGCAGTTCGGCCGGAGAGGTCAGAATACAGTGTGATTTGGGCCCCATTCGAATCAATTGGGCCATGGTTCCGAGCTTTATTCATAAGTTCCTCCTTACATTTAAAAAAGTGCACCCGACATAACACATCTCTAGGTCGGGTGCTAGCGCGATTCATGGTAGCTGGTATTCGATGTAGCAGGTCGATTTCGATATTCTCCTCGGCTGGTTTGCCTAATAGAGAATTGAAAATCCCTTTAACCAGGGGCAGGAGTTCTTCTTATTGTCTCTGGGAGGCCTCTCAGGCGAATGTTATTGCGTCTATGGCGGTCCTCCATGTCGTCCATATGGGACCATAGGGCTTGCAGTTGAGTTTGTTGTTCAGCTAGAACTGCTTGCAACTCAGAGTGTCCTGTGATCATAGAGGGGATTACCAGCTCAACTGCCTCTACTCGTTCATGGAAGCTCTGTAAGCTTTTATTAAGATCAGCCATATCCCTTTTATGGCTATCCTCCAACCGGTGGAACATGGACTCCATGTCTCTTTTGGTGGGCAGTAATCTCAATAATTTCTTAAATCGATCATCGATCTCTGCGAGCTCCTCTTCACTCCCTAATTCTGAGCTATCTCTATCCTGTACCGAGACCGCATTGCCAGGATTATGTGAGGAGCATAGTGTTTGTTGTGATGTCTCCTGGCTACTACGACTGCTTTTACCAGTCGCCATGTTTGACAGCCTTTTGGAGTGGGTATGTTCGTGAGAGCGAGTACTGTAGAAGTAGTTCCCTATATCCGCCCTCTCATCTGGCTGATCATGTGTTGCAGTTTTGCGGGGTTTCTTCTTTGTAGTTTTACTCATCTTCTATTCACCAGTAGAAGATAACGCCCACATACAATGTTCACCGATGCGTCTACAGTAATTGTTATAAAGGATTTTTTTTTTTTTTCCTCCTTTTCCTTCTTCTTTTCCCTTGACTGTAGCCACACACAGGGCCCCACTGTACTCCCGGCCCTTCAAGGACTTCCCAGTCTAGTATCTCCTGTAGCTTCAAGATATGATTTATGGATATGAATTAAAGTACATTAAAGTACATATTATAAATATAGATTATTGCTTCATTGTTGCTGATTGTTATTGTTGTTGAAATAAATTGCAGTTGAAGTAACACAAAAATATGAGGCACAAAGTTACCTTCTGAAGTAGCTTTATAGGTTTTATGAGCTATCAGTCTGTATGAATTTGTTCTGGATTATTTCTAGGGGGTCACCTCCATCTACCAACTAAGAGCTGTCAGGGGGCTCTAGTTGAACCTTGAGAATGCTCACCGTCTGGAATCCATGAACACTCAAGGCACTACCAGACTCTACCAGACACTGCA
>BLSH010026895.1:1574085-1589023 GCA_018402905.1 Glandirana rugosa | reverse complement strand
CGCGGACATGTCGCGTGTGTGTCTGAAATTACCGACTGGTTATCCGAGTGATGAACCGACAGTACACTAGGACACAAAGACATTTCCTCTTTGTGTCTAGGTACGGAAAGTGAAATCGTGACTAGTGACAATATTGTAGTGACCAGGGGTTTTTTCACAGTTTTCACAATCAATCCACAGGCTAAGCAGACGGCAGACATCCGTGATATTGAAAACGCGTTTGGTTAGTTATATGTGAATAAAAAAAAATGGTTTTTATACATCTTCTTATGTGTAACCGGATCTAACTTCTTCGTTAAACTAACAAATGTAAAAACAATAACCTAGCGCTCACAGTGGCTCTGTATCGCGGCCGCCGTCGTATGACGGCGATTCGCGTTACAGAGCCACATTGTCGCCGTCAATTGCCGATCAGCCGTCGGCAAGCGGTTAAAACACATCCAATAACAAAAATGTAAACAATCAAATTGCTTCTTCAATCTAGGCCAATGTGTATTCTTCTACATATTTTTGGTAAAAAAAAATAAGTGTATATTGATTGGTTTGCGCAAAAGTTATAGTGCCTACAGACGGCAGACGAATCGGACACCTAACTAACACTTTTGACACTTTTTTGGGGACCAGTGATGTTATAACAGTGATCAGTGCTAAAGTGAAAGGCATGGATCTGTGTTTCTCCTTTACAGAAACACAGGATCACATGACAGCCAAGTAGTGAGCCTATTGGTCAGCCATTAAAGTCTGTGTGTGCGCTGTACAGGCGCACACACAGTCTGATTGGCTGCCCTGAGCCTGCAGCTCAGTGTGATTGGATGCGTTGGCCGGGTGCGGGTCACTGTGGCAGCGGACGTGACTCCCGCTCCCACAGAGACCATGATCGCCTGGTGACCAACGGACAGCTCGCTTCTCCGCATGCCGAATCTCTGCAGACTCACAGCCTGCTTCTCCGCATGCCGAATCTCTGCAGACTCACAGCCAGCTTCTCCACATGCCGAACTCTGCAACAATCCTGCCTGCCTATTGGATGGGGTAAGTGCGGTGGGGTCTCTGCAATGTACCCCACCTGTGATGCTGGCTGCAAACTGCCCCTACCTGTGTTATTGGCTGCATAACTGCCCCCACCTGTGTTATTGGCTGCATAACTGCCCCACCTGTGTTACCGGCTGCAAAACTGCCCCCACCTGTGTTATTGGCTGCAAAACTGCCCCCACCTGTGTTATTGGCTGCATAATTGCCCCACCTGTTTTATTGGCTGCATAAGTGCCCCCACCTGTGTTATTGGCTGCAAAACTGCCCCCACCTGTGATATTGTCTGCAGAACTGCCCCCACCTGTGTTATTGGCTACATAACTGCCCCCACCTGTGATACTGACTGCATAACTGCCCCCACCTGTGTTATTGGCTGCATAACTGCCCCCACCTGTGTTATTGGCTGCATAAGTGCCCCCACCTGCGATACTGGCTGCATAACTGCCCCCACCTGTGTTATTGCCTGCATAAGTGCCCCTACCTGTGATACTGGTTGCATAAGTGCCCCCACCTGTGATACTGGCTGCATAAGTGCCCCCACCTGTGTTATTGGCTGCATAAGTGCCCCCACCTGTGTTATTGGCTGCAATTTACCCCCACCTGTGATATTGGCTGCAATTTACCCCCTCCTGTGATGCTGAGCTGTATACTGTGCCCTGTGATGCTGGGGCTGTATACTGTGCCCTGTGATGCTGAGCTGTATACTGTGCCCTGTAATGCTGAGCTGTATACTGTGCCCTGTGATGCTGGGGCTATATACTGTGCCCTGTGATGCTGGGGCTGCATACTGTGCCCTGTGATGCTGAGCTTTATACTGTGCCCTGTGATGCTGAGCTGTATATCGTGCACTGTGATGCTGAGCTGTATACTATGCCCTGTGATGCTGGGGCTGTATACTGTGCCCTGTGATGCTGAGCTGTATACTGTGTCCTGTGATGCTGGGGCTGTATACTGTGTCCTGTGATGCTGAGCTGTATACTGTGTCCTGTGATGCTGAGCTGTATACTGTGTCCTGTGATGCTGAGCTGTATACTGTGTCCTGTGATGTGATGCTGAGCTGTATACTGTATCCTGTGATGTGATGCTGAGCTGTATAATGTGTCCTGTGATGTGATGCTGAGCTGTATACTGTGTCCTGTGATGTGATGCTGAGCTGTATACTGTGTCCTGTGATGCTGAGCTGTGTACTCCTGACACAATATGTGGAATACAGGGGACGGAGTGGGTGGATTCTATAAGGGGTGTGGCTTATTAGAAGTAGGAGGGGTCAAAAAGGAAGGGCGGTGCCTGGCGCCCCCCCCATCCTAAAACTTCACCAGCCGCCACTGATTTCACACAAAGTTAAAAATATAAGCATGGCATAACAGACGTGTCTATATCAGAAATGTTGGGGGACACTTTAGCTGCTTGCACCTGTGCTTTAAATATCATATGTCTGTAAAAAATAAAAAATAGTGGAGTTACAGCGTGATCCTACAGCCATATACAATAATATGTCTCTTTGCCATTTTTTTTTTTTTTAATGCAGGAAGAATGGAAGAGAGACAAAGGGTAGCACAGGACAGCATAACGAAATGTTGTTCTCTATGCAGTAACGTATTATCTGTTCCCTCTGCCATAAACAGACATCAAGCTGTGCTTTTCCCTCATGCTTCTCTGATGTCTATTTATGGCAGGCTTAGTGGGGACAGCAAACACGCCTGCACTTCTCTACACCGTCCTTTTGGTTGAGCAGTGGGCAACCATGTGAACTTTGTCTAAGAAGGGCACACATATCAGATACATTGTATGTGCCCCCATTTCTGCTGTATATCACTGATGTAAATTCTGCAACCAAGAATTCAATAACTGCTAAGGCGCCCTCAACTCATTTCTATTCAGCATCAGGAACACGATGAAGAAATTCTACTCTAAGTCTTATGATAACACGACATAAGTGCCTTGCTTTATTGTTATATTCTTATTAGTCATACGTGCTTTTGCATTAGCGGAATCAAGTTTAAAGCTTTCATCAATGGGAAACACAAAAGCAGCTTAGAAGTCCTGCTGTCTTGATGATGGTTTCCCAGCAGCGATGGAGTTAGCGGGCTGCAGGTACAGTCTGAGCTGTAGACCAGCAGTGTAAAGTGAGAGGATTAAGCTGGAGTGCTGATCTGTAATTTAGTGACTGCTACCAAAGCTCCTGGAAAATGAGTCTGGAGGTTTGAAGAGGACTGAGTCCGCAGGTGTCTGATCCGTAGATTTACCCTTTGCATAAAACCTATATATTTTCTGCCCTGGCAAGTGTAAATTGCCTCTCTTGCTGTAAAGTCAGAAAGATCAGTTTTTAATCAATACATTGCTTCCTCGGCCTGGTCACAGGTAAGCTCTGATAGACAGGGCTTGGGTTTTTATCTCAGCAAAGCCAGTGAATATCAGAAGTAAGCGCTAGTAAGTGTACAAAGCTAATGTCCAATGACAAATGCTTTCTATCTCAGGGGGAAGATTTATTGGTCGAATGTAAGTAGAACGGTTGAGACTGATTCAGCGCAGGCGATATGTCATGAGGATGCCATTTTCTATCAAGAGTGTCAGTGCCGAATCTTGTTTACAGGAAATTAGAGCACACATACTTATGTGTTGGTAGCAAAAACAAGATAGTAATAAAAAAAATATATATATTCTGAGTATTTTCAAGGAAGCTCCATAATGTCTACACATGTAAAGTGTCCCAAATGCAGAATGCAACAAACATGCATCTTGATAGGTTTTACATTTGTTTAAAGTAATCCTGTCATTATAGAAATATGGAGGCAGCCAATGCTTCATTTTGAAAATAATAGTTGTCTTGCTGTTCCACGATGTGCATTTAAAGGCTTTTTTATGTAGGGTTTGGTATAGCACGGAAGGGGTAGACTTAGGGTTGCAACCTCATCCCTTTAAACCCAAACACATATGAATTACACAGGTTCTGAGGCTAATTTAATGCAGATAAGGCACTAAGTGAGTTAACTTTCCACCTTAATCAGCCACAGAACCTGTGTAATTAATATGTTTTCGGGTTTAAAGGGATGAGGTGGCAACAAGGTAGACTCTTTTCTATCTCTTTATTCCCAGTGGGGAGTTTTGTCCCTTTATTTGTTCTTTTGACCACCAGGACAGAAAGTAATTGAAAATCCCTAATTTTAGAGTTGTCCCCAGAGCAAAATGTGAGGGTAAATCTTTTGATAGGGAAATCTGTTCCAGTGACAACCATCAAAGTATACCCATGACTTTTAGGGATCTCTCCTTACTTCCTGCTGTGTCTTCTGGACAGGAAGGGAAGGAACATCTCCCTAAGAGGGCAAAAATGAATGGACATGTTTTAAACCTTCCCTCATCAAAGCAAAGAAACAGAGGCATTGCTGTGATTGTGAAAGTTCTGGAGCACCTCTGGGCACCCAAAGGAGAAGAACGAGGTGGAGAGCTTAATGCACGGTGTACAGTGTGGCGTTATGCGAGGTGAGGTAACCTGGTAGATGGATGCTATCTGTCATCTTGCATACAGGCAGTCCCCTAGTTATGAACATCCGACTTATGAACGACTCCTACTTACAAACGGAGGGAGACAACAGGAAGTGAGAGGAAATCTCCCCCTAGGAAGGGAAATTCACTCCTGTAAGAGTTATTATGGGAAAAAGGGGTCTCCACTGACGCTTTATCACCAAGGATTGTTTCCACAACAACCCAAAATTTTCAAAATCCAATTATCATTGGGACAGGAAGTGAGGTGAAATCTTCTGAACAGAAACATAGACAGCAAAACAAACATTACAGGGGTGTTAACCCTTCCCTATGCTATCCAAAAAGCTTAAAAATATTTGTTTTGGCTGAAGCTACACTTAAAAAATGTACCTGTTCCGACTTACAAACAAATTCGACTTATGAACAAACCTACAGTCCCTATCTTGTTTGTAACCCGGGGACCGCCTGTACTTGGATTGGACTAAAGCGAAGTCCGGCCACCGTGGCAGGGCTGGTTCCGGACCAGATTTTCGGGTCCACTGGTGTCCACCCACAGGTGTTGATTAAATAGACCAGGAAGAGAGCAAGGCTTGGCTCTGCCCTGGGACTGTGAGAGCGATCGACCAGAGAAAGCTGACACACGGAGCTTTGGCTTTTGGACTTGGAAAAGGTTTGCAATAACTTTGTTTTGTGGGTGTCTGGGGCAAGCTCTGCACCGCTCAGTAATAAATTCTGATGTGTAGTTAGAGCCGGAGAGACAAGGATTTATTTTGCTGTTTTGTTTATTTTTTACTTGCAAACTTTTATCAATAAACCTGGCTGCAAGCCAGATTTTAAGGAACTGCTGTCCGAACTGTCTTCATCCCAGGGAAGCTGATCCCCACAAGAGCTAATCCCTTACAACAGACATGTATAAACCTCAGCACACTCATTTAAAAAAAAATTAAACTCTTCCACTACATATACTTTTCTGAACACTACAGCCTACCTAAAGACAAACTTTAAGCTGAACTCCAGGGAAAGCTTGTACCGGCACTGTAAAGGTTAACTGCTTGTTTAGGTCTAGGAGAACAAGAAAATCAGTTTTACTTAACCAATCCTCTGCTCTCACAGGCTCCTTCATGCTGCAAGATCGATCACTGCAGCCTCTTCTCCCCTATGCTCCAGTGGTTGCATGCCCTGCACTGAATGTGTGGATGCCAAGGAACAGTCCACTGCTAGATCATAGGAGAACACTGGCTGCTGTGGGATCGGAGGACGGGGTAAGGAAAACTGCTTACCTAAAGAAGCATTTATCTCTTGCAACATTTAACCCTTAAGCACCATTTTCAATAATAATGTACTTAGAGTGCAGTGGTCATGAGCATTTCATATAAAGCCCAGTGTACAGAGTACTGTACTTAGGAGTATGAAATGTACAACACAGTGTTTATAGTGCAGGGCTCTGGAATGCATAATGCATAGAGGGCAGGTCTCAGGAGTACTTGTTGCAGAGGGTGTGGGGTCAGGAGTGCTTAACACACATGGTGCATAGGGCTGGAGGACATATTGTACAGAGTGCATGGGTAAGATTTGGATGCCCAGAGGGTGCAGGAGTACATAAAACCGTGCAGGGCTCAGGGGTGCATAGCAGGGGTCAGGAATGTACAAAAAACAATTGTTTCCTATGTGCCCCATTCACCCCACAATGCTGGTGTGATATGTGGTGTGGTGCAGGAAAATGCAGACATGTGGGTTAGCATGCAGTTAGTGTGAATGGACCCTTAAATGAAGGAGAACTTGATCTGGGATGTATAATTTTGTCTATACTTCCCAGATAATTTCTCCTGCATTTAAATAACACAAAAGTTAAATTAAAAAAAAAAACATTTTATGTTACAAAACACCTTAATTATTTGAAACATGACTTTGCCTTGCTTTGTGCCATAAACCTAATGGAACAAATTGCAAAATAAAATGTCTACATGGTATCATCAGTATGATATTAGTATCATCAGTATCAATAATATAATAACCTAAGTGATGAAAAAGTTATTTCAGAATCTATAAATAAAATGTAAAAATAATTTTCGTCAATATATGGTAAACCAGGTCCCAAATTTAAGCTGGGGCACTGCTTATAACCAAATCACCAATAACTGGAACTCCTCAAGGTCTGGATGGAGAATGAGAGGAAGATTTAGATTACAGAAGGATGGCAAAAAATCAGAGATATTAGGGCCAGTTAAGTCTCAAAAGCAGAGAAAAAATCTTTTTGCCCCAAAAAATGTCAAACACTCTAGGATCATACACGCAGTTAAAAACACATATATCTTTACATACAGTATCTCACGAAAGTGAGTACACCCCTCACATTTTTGTAAATATTTTATGATATCTTTTCACGTGACAACACTGAAGAAATGACGCTTTGCTACAATGTAAAGTAGTGAGTGTACAGCTTGTATAACAGTGTAAAATTGCTGTCCCCTCAGAATAACTCAACACACAGCCATTAATGTCTAAACCGCTGGCAACAAAAGTTAGTACACCCCTAAGTGAAAAAGTCCAAATTGACAGGTGGGTTTTCTGTGGACCAGTATGCCCTCCATTTTCGGATTCTGTCTGCCGAGTTGAATTGAAACAACGAGGCCTTGGTTGCAGCTTTCTTACAGGGCTTCTCTGACAGTGAAGGACGAATTAGTGGGTAGGACCATTCCCGCTGATCTGGGCGTTGTGATCTTCCTATGCAACCAGATCAACATTCATTTCCAGGAGAGGACCCTAGAAAAAAGTCATCTGCACCCCCTGGCCCTTAGTCAGCCTAAGCTCCCCTCTCTGCAGTCCATGGAGCACTCCCTGTCAGCTGAGGAACCCATGCAGCTGGGCCGGACCAGGCTATCTCTCGAGGAGCGTGCTAGGTGCAGAGCCTTGGGCCGGTGCCTTTACTGTGGCGACAAGGGTCACCTTCGTGACACTTGCTTGCTGCGTCCTGGAAACGCTCGGGTCTAATATGTCTGGAAGGTGGAGTATTGGACCCAGAAACCTCACCTTCATGTCTTGAGCTGTTGGTGTTCCTTCACACCAACACTTCATCTCATTCGGTCCCGGCATTTCTTGATTCTGGAGCTGCGGGCAAATTTATGGACTGCAAAACGGCTTCTTCCATGAAGCTTGGCCTTTTGCCTCTCACCACTCCATTGGTGGTCTCTGCGATCAATGGCAGCATTCTTCCAGGAGGACCCATCCGCTTCCGGTTAAGATGTCTGTTGGAATGCTCCATCAGGAGGAGATATCCTTCCTTGTTCTACCTAAGGCCTCAACCTCCATCGTATTAGGTCTTCCCTGGTTACAGCTCCATTCCCCACACATTGAGTGGGCTTCCGGGCAGATACTGGCTTGGGGTTCCTCTTGTTTCTCATCCTGCCTACGCAAGGTCGTCCCTAAAGAGAGAATTCCTGTTGACGCCACTTCAGTTTCCTCTGCTCTTCCCGCTGCTTATAGCGATTTCCAAACTTGTCTTCTGCAAGAAATTGGCTGAAGTGCTTCCCCCTCACAGGTCCTTTGACTGTGCCATTGACCTTGTTCCTGGAGCAAAGCTGCCCAGGGGTCGTACGTATCCTCTGTCCATCCCTGAGACCCAGGCCATGTCAGAGTATATCTCTGAAAACCTTGGGAGGGGATTCATTCGGAAGTCCTCATCTCCAGCTGGAGCAGGATTCTTTTTCGTTACCAAAAAAGATGGTACGTTGTATCGACTATCGAGCTTTATGCAGTGACTATTAAAAACCCCTTACCCTTAATTTCTGAATTATTCAACAGATTGAAAGAGGCCTCCATCTCTACCAAGTTGGATCTCAGGGGTGCCTACAATCCGATCCGGATAAGGGAGGGGGACGAGTTGAAAACCGCGTTTAACACAAGAGACGGGCATTACGAATACCTAATTATGCCTTTTGGGCTGTGTAAAGCACCAGTGGTTTTTCAAAACTTCGTCAATGAGGTCTTCAGGGATTTGCTGTATCAATTTGTGGTCATCTATTTGGATGACATTCTAATCTTTTCAGACAATTTGCTTGCCCACAGGAACCATGTCCGGTGGTACTTCAGCACCTTAGGGAAAATAACCTGTACGCCAAGCTGGAGAAATGTTCTTTTGAATGTTCTGAGGTTCTGTTTCTAGGATGCTTTGTCTCCAGTTTGGGTCTTCGTATGGATCCCGAAAAGGTCTCGGCCATTACCAAATGTCCTCTTCCTGCCAGCCTCAAGGCCACTCAGCGATTTCTTGGATTCTCCAATTATTACAGTCAAATTATTAAGAACTACTCGGCTATTGCTGCGCCTATTATTGCCTTGACTAAGAAAGGTGGTAATGCCAAGGAATGGCCTCCTGAGGCTGTCTCTGCTTTCCATGATCTGAAACAAGCCTTTGTTTCTGGTCCTCTCTTGAGGAGACCTAAGCCTGGGGACTTATTTTTTATTGCAGTGGACACTTCCTCCACTGGAGTAGGAGCGGTGCTCCTCCAGTTATCTGAGAATAAACAACAGCCACCTAATTTACAGTACCTACAGAGTGCTAAACTAGACAGGCCAGGTGGAGTCTATTCTTTTCCTGGTTCAATTTTACGATCACGTACAAACCTGGTCCCTGCAACGGTCGGGCCGATGCTCTCTCTAGATCAGGGGTCCTCAAACTATGGCCCTCCAGTTGTTCAGGAACTACAATTCCCATCATGCCTAGTCATGTCTGTGAATGTCAGAGTTTTACAATGCCTCATGGGATGTGTAGTTCCGCAACAGCTGGAGGGCCGTAGTTTGAGGATGCCTGCTCTAGATCATTTGACACGAGGGATGAGGAGCCTACCTCTGAACCTGAGCCGATCATTCCGGCCAAGTGTATTCTTGCCCATTCCACCACTCTGGAGTCTAAAGTTCCCCCTGGCAAGACCTTTGTCCCCATTAAACTAAGACCTAAGATCCTTCGTTGGGGACACAATTCCAAGGTGTCGGGCCATGCTGGGGCCCTCCGATCCTTTCAGCTCAATAGTCGCCACTACTGGTGGCCTACCCTCCATGTGGATTTCAAAGGCTACGTGAAAGCGTGCCATGTTTGTGCCCAGTCCAAGTCCTCCACACAAGCTCCTGCTGGTCTGCTCATGCCCTTGCCCGTTCCAGAGGAGCCCTAGACTCACATTGCGATGGATTTCATCACTGATCTTCCACCGTCTGAAGGAAATACTGTTATCTGGGTGGTGATCGATCGGTTCTCCAAAATGGCTCATTTTGTTCCTCTTCCTGCTCTCCCTTCTGCTCCTGCGTTGGTCCCCATCTTTGTTCGAGAAATCCTCCGCCTCCATGGGGTTCCTTCTCATATTGTTTCTGACAGGGGGGTTAAATTTACTTCCTGCTTCTGGAGAGCTTTCTGCAAGTCCCTCAATATTGTCCTAGATTATTATTTTTCTTACCACCCTCAATCTAATGGACAGACTGAGAGGGTCAATCAGGAGTTGGAGGTCTTTCTCCGCACCTTAGTCTCCGCTCATCACGATAACTGGTCCTCTCTACTCCCGTGGGCAGAATTCTCTCACAACAATCATGTTAACACCAGTTCGCAGAAGACCCCCTTTTTCACAGTCCATGGAAGACACCCTCAGCTACCTCTTCCCATGATTTGTTCTCCTGATATTCCAGCTTTGGCTACTGTTCAGCAATCTTTCAATACCATTTGGGTTGAGGTTCATGATTCCCTTCAAGCAGCGGCTGATAAGTTTAAAGGTTTTGCCGACCGTCACAGGCGTAAACCGCCTTCTCTACAGATTGGAGACAAGGACTGGCTTTCCACCAGGAACTTCAGACTCCGGGTTACTTCTTTGAAATTCGCACCAAGATTCATTGGTCCATACTCGATAATTGCCAAGGTTAACCCAGTCTGCTTTAAACTTCAGATCCCCAAAAATCTCAGGATTTCGAACTCCTTCTATGTTTCCCTTCTGAAGCCCTTGGTCCTCAATAAGTTCTCTCGGTCCATCCCTACTATGGTTCCAGTCTCTGAGGATAATCAGGAGTACGAGGTTAGTCAAATATTGGATTCTCATCTCTATAAAGGCATCCTTCAGTACCTTGTGCATTGGAAAGGGTTTGGTCCTGAGGAGAGGTTGTGGATTCCCGCATCTGAGGTTTTTGCACCTTGTCTTGTGAGCAGGTTTCATCTGAGATTTCCCTCCAAGCCTGGACCCAAGCGGGGGAGGGGGAGGCCTCGTAAGAGGGGGGGGTACTGTCATGTAACCAGCTAATACATGTCTTATCTGTTGCCTACCTTTGCTGCATGTGTCCAGTTAGAGGCCGTGCCTCCCTCACCTGTGTGCTTTATTAGGCCCTCTTCAGCTGGTCTTCGCCCCAGGCCTTAATTGGTAACAGGATATAAGCCTGGCAGTACAGGTTGCTCTGAGTCTTATCCGGATTCTGATCCTTGGCTTGTTTGACTATCCCTTCTTGCCTGTTACCTCGACCTTCGGCTTGTCTTCGGCTTCTCCTGTCTTCTGGTTGCCCTGACCCCTTGCTATTCCTCTGACTATTCTTACTGTTCCTGTGCTGCTGCTTCCCCTCTATCACCTGGTGCCAGCCGAGCGAGAGCTAGGGGACCCTGGGGGCCGCTACCTGGATCCAGTTGCAGCCAAATCCATCCTCACCACTAGAGGCTCTGGTGAACACCCACTGGCTCTTAGATTCCACGCCTAGGGAAAGTGTCCATGCTCTAGGGAGCCCTCTCCTCATATCAGCCGGTACTACCTAGCAGCAGTCAGCCATAGGTCCACAACCTTGTGGTGCGCTACACTATTTTGGTGCGATTTGCACTCCAGTGGTACGCACCTGTCACCAGACCCCATTGGAGTTGTGACATTGCATTCCTCCACCTTCCATTTGAGGATGCCTCACAGATGCTCAATAGGGTTTAGGTCTGAAGACATGCTTGGCCAGTCCATCACTTTTACCCTTAGCTTCTTTAGCAAGGCAGTGGTCCTCTTGGAGGTGTGTTTGGGGTCGTTGTCATGTTTGAATACTGCCCTACGGCCCAGTCTCCGAAGGGAGGGGATCATGCACTGCTTCAGTATGTCACAGTACATGTTGGCATTCATGGCTCCCTCAATGAACTCTAGCTCCCCAGTGCTAACAGCACTCATGCATCCCCAGACCATGACACTCCCACCACCATGCTTGACTCTAGGCAAGACACACTTGTCTTTGTACTCCTCACCTGGTTGCAGCCACACACGCTTGACAACATCTGAACCAAGTAAGTTCATCTTGGTCTCATCAGACCACAGAACATGGTTCCAGTAATCCATGTCCTTAGTCTTGTCTTCAGCAAACTGTTTGCAGGCTTTCTTGTACATCATCTTTAGAAGAGGCTTCCTTTTGAGATGACAGCCATGCAGACCAATCTTATGCAGTGTGCAGCATGTGGTCTGAGCACTGACATGCTGACTCCCCACCCCTTTAACCTCTGCAGCAATGCTGGCAGCACTCATATGTCTATTTCCCAAAGACAACCTCCGGATATGATGCTGAGCATGTGCACTCAACTGCTTTGGTCAATCATGGCGAGGCCTTTTCTGAGTGGAACCTGTCCTAGGAAACCGCTGTATGGTCTTGGTTACTGTGCTGCAGCTCAGTTTCAGGGTCTTGGCAATCTTCTTATAGCCTAGGCTATCTTTATGTAGAGCAACAATTCTTTTTTTTTCAGATCCTCTTTGCCATGAGGTGCCATGTTGAATTTCCAGTGACCAGTATGAGAGAGTGAGAGCGATAACACCAAATTTAACACACCTGCTCCCCATGCACCCCTGAGACCTTGTGACACTAACGAGTCACATGACACCGGGGAGGTAAAATGGCTAATTGGGTCCAATTTGGACATTTTCACTTAGGGGTGTACTCACTTTTGTTGCCAGCAGTTTAGACATTAAGGGCTGTGTATTGAGTTATTTTGAGGGGACAGCAAATTTACACTGTTATACAAGCTGTACATTCACTACTTTACATTGTAGCAAAGTGTCATTTTTGCAGTGTTGTCACATGAAAAGTTGTAATTAAATATTTACAAAAATGTGAGGGGGGTGTACTCACTTTTGTGAGATACTGTATATATATATATATATATATATACAGTATATACAGTGCATTCAGTATAGACTATATATACAATGCATGCTTGAATAAGGGTCTGGCATAGATTTTAAGGGGAACTCCACACCATTTTTTTTTTTAAATTGCCATGGGGTCCCCCCAAAATCCATACCAGGCCCTTCAGGTCTGGTATGGATTTTAAGGGGAACCCCGCACCAATTAAAAAAAAAAAACATTTTCGTGGGGGTCCCCCAAAATCCTTACCAGACCCTTATCTGAGCATGCAATCTGGCAGGTCAGGATAGGGGGGACGACCAAGTGCCCCCCTCCTGAACCATACCAGGCCACATGCCCTCAAAATGGGGAGGGTGCTTTGGTGTCCACCCCAAAGCACCTTGTCCCCATTTTGATAGGGACAAGGGCCTCTTCCCGACAACCCTGGCCAGCGGTTGTCGGGGTCTGCGGCGGGGGGTTATCGGAATCTGGAAGCCCCTTTTAACAAGGGGGCCCCCAGATCCTGCCCCCCCATGAGAATGGGTATCAGGTACATTGCATTTTTATTTTTCCATCCGTCGGCGCCGCGAGAGACGATGGATGTACATCGCAGGACAATTTTTTATTTATTTCTATTTTTTAATAAAGGAATTGTCCAAAATGGTCTCCTGTGGTTTTTACTTTTTTGACACTTTTTTGGCGAACGAGTAGGGGTAAGATGTACCCGATACCCATTCACATGGGGGGGGGTCCAGGATCTGGGGGACCCCTTGTTAAAGGGCGCTTCCAGATTCCGATAAGCCCCCCCGCCTGCAGACCCTGACAACCACCGGCCACCAGCCAAAGCATCCACACCCCATGTTGAGGGCATGTGGCTTGGTATGGCTCAGGAAGGGGGGCGCTTGCTCGTCCCCCGCATCCTGCCCTTCCAGGCTGCATGCTCAGATAAGGGTCCGGTATGGATTTTGGGGGGACCCCACGTCAATTTTTTTAAAATTTTAGCATGGAGTTCCCCTTAAAATCCATACGGGACCCACAGGGCCTGGTATGGACTGAAGGGGACTCTATGCTGTTTTTTCCTTGATTTTTTTATCTATATTGCTGGGAACTGGCAATACATTACAGCCGCAAGCAAGTTTGAATTACATTTTTCCTTTACAAATGTCTATTTAATGGGGCACTGTTCTACACATCACACAGATGTGCCACTTTACAGGCAGTCTAAGGGGACCCCCCCATCCCCAGGCATGATATTTAAAGGAATATTTCATTTTTTATTGTTTCACTTTAAGCATTATTAAAATCACTGCTCCTGAAAAAGCGATTGTTTTAAAAACTTTTTTTGCATTGATACACGTCTATCCAGGGAATATCTGATTGCCTCTCAGGGGATCAGTAAGGAATTTTTTCCTCTGTTGGAGCAAATTGCATAATGCTTTGCTGGGGTTTTTGCCTGTGGGTATAGGATTGGGTATATAGGATTGTATGATTTTTTTTTTAGGATATTATTTATTTATTTATTTTCCCCTTCTATTAGTCGAACTAGATGGAGATGGACTTGTGTCTTTTTTCACCAGGCTAACTATATAACATTGTAGGTCTTTTAGGAAGTACTCAATCAAAGAATATCAGACCCTAGTTTGAAAATCTTAAATATGAATTATCTATGTTTCCTTATAGCCATCGGTCAATATCAAGTTTCCTAGCCATTGTATCTAAATGTTACAATCAAAATAGTTCCTGTGGGCTACAGGGAAGTACTTGTAGATAATTAATACAAGAGTTCTTCTTGTTGCTAACAGCAACAAAATTAGATTTATGTTTCCTGTGCTTTCTGAGAGAGAAAAATGTAAAATCTATCTGGTAATTATGGGCAAACAACCCATTCTTTGTTCAGAAATAGTGTTGAGCGAACCCGGACTGTAACGTTCGGGTCCGTACCGAACTTTAGGGTGTCCGTGGCACGGACCCGGACATTTCAAAAATCGTTCGGGTTCGGTCCGGGGTTCTGCTATTTTACTCCACGTGTTGAGAAGCTGCAGGGCAGCCAATCAACAAGCGTTTCACTGGTTTGCCCTTAGAAGCCATCACAGCCATGCCTACTAATGGCATGACTGTGATTGGCCGGTGCATCATGTGACCCAGCCTCTTTATAAGCTGGAGTCACAGTGCTGCAGTCACATGCTCCTTGGGTTAGTGTAGGGAGAGGTAGCTGACTGCGTGAGGGACAGATTTGAGACATTTTAAGACCTGATCCTGCATCCTGAGATAGATTACTTTACTACTGCTGTCTGTGCTGTTGCTCTGAGGACAGATAGCAGAAATT
>BLSH010026895.1:1531332-1549563 GCA_018402905.1 Glandirana rugosa | reverse complement strand
GAGTATCGAACTGGTCTTGATATACTAGCCATGTATATATGTTGGTGTGTATTTACAATTATACTATTAACCTGTTAACTCGTTAACCGTAGTTACCTTTGCCATTTTGGACCAAAGTCTCGTGTTGTTTTCTTTACGTCACACTCATGTTTACTACTGGTATGTTTTTATTACTGGTATATTTTTTAATAAGTTACTGTACCATTTACATATTAGTTTTTTACGTACTTTGGTTTGTACTGACTTTTATTTTTATTTTTATCTTTATTTTTATCTTTTACTTATTTGTTATTTTTTATATGGTCATTATTTTTGTATGGTCATCATTTGTACTCACACTGCATTTCTTTTGTTGTGCTCTGAAACCAGGTTTTACCGTTTCCATTGATGCCAATTGCTCAATTGTCCAATTATCATATTAACATTTATGTGTGGTTGTATATATGTACCGATCATATAGTTCTGGTCAAGCTATGAGTAAGCACCAGTTGTAGGGTGTGAAACGCGTTAGCTGGGACCAGTAGTTCGTTTGTATGCTGTGTATTTACCCTTCATTTAATAAAGCATTGGAATTGGACTTCTTTGTGTGCGGCTATCCAACCTTCATCTTTATCAGCTGTTCGAGTGCTTCATTAGCCAGCACCTGCACAAGTGGTTTAGCTGATCTGATCCATACAAGATTTGGAGAATCCTAGAGCGGTGATATCTTGTTGTAAAATTCACACAGCGGTGTTATGCTGCCACCGTCAATCCACGGTGGATGGTCGGCAAGCCGTTAAGGGGCAATGATGATGTAAGTGAGGGCTTTGATGAGCAGAAACCCCCTTACATCAGAGTTCCACTTTACACCAGAGTCCACAGCGTTCCGCCTTAAAAACAATTGTCATGCACTGCTAAAGTGTTCGGGTTTTGCTTGAAGAAAAGGTGGTTGGCAACCCTATATATAAGTAACCTTCAACACCTAATCGACTACAATCTGTGCACAGCACAAAGTACAAAGCACTTTCCGTAACCTTTGCAAACAATTGTATAAAAAACAATATGTTCTTGTGTTTTTGCCAGAACCAATGAACCTAATTCAACATCATGACCGATGCTACAGGCACATCTAGACCCCCATCTCTTACCTCTCTACAGTCAAGCAAAGATAATCAACAGTTGAACAAGGAGCTCACTCTGGCCCCATATATGACTTAACAGGCAGTGTGTTACCTCAATCATCCAGTCTAAATCTTTAAACCCCAGTCCCATCTAACAACTTTGTCCTGTTTTGTTATCCATATGTTACATTAGGTCGATAAGTCTTTGGGGGATTGTGGTGGTTATAGACCAGAATATAGCTACTGGGGTAATTCCAGGACAGTAGATCATCGAAAGGCTGATACTATTACGCAAAATCATGTTTTTCACTGTAAGCACTCCTTCCCCCCAAACATTTGGAGTTCTAATGTTAGGTGTTGCCACAGATATAATAGAAAGTATGTATGAGTCTTTGCTTTACTAGATAACTCCAGCTGCTGGGAAAACTATAAGTTATACAACTGAAAAACCCCAGGATGTCTGCCTCTTTTCTAGTCAAGGGTCATCGGGCATACTGTTAACCACTAAGCTTCCCATGCACCTGCTGCTATGATGTCTTATATTCAATGCTGAGTGCTTTTTGAATTTTTATGGTTTGTTCCATTAAGCATGCACTTGAAAGAGAGTACAGTGCTTCAAATGACTGTCGAACTCCATCTCATCCGTTGGTGGAGTTGACTAGGAATATGATAACAAACCACAAGAAATAAAAACTAAGTGTGAAGGGAACCTTCCTTTCCTGACAGCCGCACTGAGAATAAACCACTTAACTCTTGACAATAAAACTCAAATCAAATTACATCTAAACATCTCGAAGGGAAATTGGTTTACGGAAGAAAAAAACACATACAAACAAACCTCGAATTATACTGTGTTCCTAAGTAAAATCTGATAGATGAGGCGTCACTGCGCTCTGTATGGTATTCTAATCTGCATGAAATGACCTAAATATCTGCCTTAACCCCCACAGAGCTTCAAGGGTGAGCAACATGCTCAATTTCCATATGGCTATATTTCGGGGAGAGCAGTAAGGGTGGATTAACCACACTGCTGCAGGAGAGTACAAGCTGTTTTTCTTATTACAGCCTTTTGCTGTGCATTTCTGAGATGTCCAGAGGAGAGGAGATAGGCTGGTATTTGGGTCATCTGAACAGCAATCTATAAAGTGCATGCAAAAGTAATGTAAAATTCACTCTCATCTCCGAGGGGTAGTATACTTCATTTACCAAAGCAACTAAACAGTAGCATCCCATAGTTAACATGCTATAGCAAAGTTCTCAACTTTTTTGCCAACTGTACCCAATGTTGATAGTTTATGTTTCTGCAGTTGCTGGCTAGTTCAGTCAAATACAATCATACAATACCAAAATATTCGTTTTTGATTAATATTGATTTGTAAAGCCCAACTCCAGGCAGATAAAAATTTCCCCTTGCGATGGAGCTGTGCCTGTAGTGTAAGGTTTAATTGCTTGTTTTGTCTAGGAGAGAAAAGAAATATCTTTAATTACCCGATCCTCCACTCCCCCAGCAGGTGGTGCTCCCCCATGATTTTGCAGTGCACTACCCCTTGGCGTCCTCATGTCTGCCCCTTGGCATCCTCATGTCTGCCCCTTGGCATCCTCATGTCTGTCCCTTGCCATCCTCATGCAATGCACATTTGTGAAGTGACCCTATTGCTATATGTTACTTTCCAGTAACAGTATTAGTGATATTATTATTTTTAGAGAATTATGTACACATTATTTTTTGTATATTTAGAAACTTTTGGATACCATTCAAATGTGAAATTAATTAATTTGGATTTGTATATAAGTTTAATATGACTTTATAGAATTTAATAGTGATTAAATATAACTGATAAACAAATAGACTTTTAACAGTAAGTCAGCAGGGCCATTGAGTCTAATAACTCACATCTGAGAATGTATGCTGTAGGGACTTAAAAGAGTGGAGAAACTGATAAAAAATAGCAATCTCTTTAAAGAAGAAGAGCATTGGTAAATGCTGTTAACATGAGAAGAACTATAAAAATGAATCTGTTAATGTAATATTTATCTCTGTGCTACCGTTGAGAAGAGTGCAATGAGGAAAGCAGGCTCGTAGCCTTGGAAGCTGCAGCCTGACACTATGATGTACAGTGTGTCCCATAATCCACAGTAATTAGTCTTTTACTGATCTCGCTTCCAAAATTTAAAAATATGATTGGCTGTCATAGAATACCCAAATGTTAACAGGAGACAGTATTGTTGTCACTCTGTGGACAGACAATTTTAGATGAACTTTTAGTAGGCAATAAACACAAAGTACAGCAACTACAGCAACAGTTTTTATTTATTCATTTAAAGTTATTAAATGAATATGAATAACATCAAAATGTTCTAAACACCCCAGGCACTGGTATGTTGTCTGTCCCAAAGTGAGGGAAATCTCCTCTTAGACAGTTGCCATCAGAACAAGAATCTCCATTGAAGGATGTCCATTCCTGTTACAGAGATAACTTAAGATTTTAGATTTCCCATCACTTTCTGTCCTAGAGAGAGTGGTCACTTAGAATAATGGATAAGGTAAATTTCCCCCAGTGGGTGCAGTCCCATTTATGTAAGTAGGTGGGTTTGGCAAGCTTCACCACTTGCCCAACGCTGTCTACCAACTTAAAATTCCCTCACTGTGATGTAAAGCACCTGAGCTGCCACTATGTTACTCTGAAGGTGGTCAGAACAAATCTGGCTGAACCACCTGTTTTTGCCACCTGTATGGCTTTACACAGATCAAGTAATTTGTTAAATGTCCACCATCTAGTGGAAAAGAAAAGTAGAGAAACAAGGGATGTCAGGTTGTATATGCTTTAGTAGGTCATAGAGAAGCAACTTGCAGGAGAGGGGCATGCCACACAAGCATACTTTTTTTTTTTAGTTTTCTGCATCTGTTGGGACCGTTAGAGCCATGGGCAAAGAAATATGTATATACCCTCAAATTATTATTTCCATGAAATTGCAGTTGGATTTTAGGCCTCATGCACACTGGATGTTTTTTTTTCTGTATATTTTTTTTAACTTACCTAGAAGCCGGTGCGTTTGTGCAGAAAAAATGCTTGCCATTTATAAAAGTGTCTAAGCCTTGAGGCCCATTTACAGGCATCAAGCATATGGGCATTAATTCATCTCATTGACCACAATAAATTATTTACTCTGGTGATTAAAAATAATTAACGCTAAACGCATTTACTAGCGTTAAGCGTTTTTTCTGCCCAAACTCTGCTAACTCCTAGATGCACTGGCAGTGTTTTTTTTTTCTGCCCCTAAACTCTCCTGCCACTAAACACTGCTAAAAGCCTATTTGTACATGAATACATAGGCTAACAAGCAGGGGCTGTTTAATGGTAGGGAAAAAAACCCCCGCCTGACGTCCCTAATGGCAGCTAGAAAAGTGTCCAGTGTGCATGAGACCTAAGGATATGGTTTAGATGTATAGTAAACGGCTTTATTTTCACTAGATTTCATTTAATTTATTTCCTTGTTCTGGATACAATGGGGGAAGAGTTTGAACAGTGTTTCTTTTTTTTTTTGCTGTCTGGGTACCTGTGTTGGAGGTTTTTCCTCATATCCTATCCTGATGATCACTTTCACTGGGACAGAAAATAAAACTCTTCAACCACAGGAAGACAAAGCCTTTTTTTGTATAGTAGGATCGGTGAAAGTAAGAAGTAAGGTACTAAGGGATCACCAAAATGAAAAATGGGAACAACACTTATCTTAAGAGAATGAGAGAGCCCTGGGGCCACCCTAAAGAAAAAATAAACAAATAAAATTATGACGTTAACTTCAGAATTCTAACTTTATATCTTCCAAATGCAGAAAACTTTTAAACTCAAAATTCTGACTTTGCAACCTAGAATTCCAAATTTTAATCTCAGAATTCTGACATTTAATCTCAAAATTCTGACTTTAATCAAATAATTCTGAGTTTTCATTAAGCCAGAGTTGGTTGTGATAAAATAAAAAAAGTCAAACTTCTGAGTTTTGATCTCAAAATTCTAACTTTCATAGAGTTTTATCTTTTAATCACAGCATTCCGACTTTACATTAAAAATTCTGAGAAATATCAGCATTTAGATTTTGAAAGTGAGAATTTTGTTTCATAAATTTTCTTTTAGAATGGCTCCAGGGCTTCTCCGTACTGTCCAGATCATTTAGATCTGTAAATAGAAGCTTTAAAATGTGCTCATCTTTCACTAAAGCAAAAAAGGACATACAAAAGTATAAATGTGCCCTAAATTCCATAACTGAAAAGAAATTGAAAAAGTTAAATTATTTTTTTTATAGCTGCGCATGAAGAAATTGCATTAATGGGGAAATAAATGTCTGCCCATTACTTGAAGAGCAAATTACAATTTGTACAATTCTCTTTGATTGCAGGAAGTAGACACCGTTCAAGTGACAGGCAAAGCTCTTTATGCCTTATTGTTGTAAAGATTACACTTGTGTTTTGTGCACTAAATGGAGTAGTTCCATTTTTTATGTTCAGAAGAAAGAGAAGAGGGAGAGAGAGATATGGTGAGTTTGAACATAAGATGTAATGATAATAGCACTTATTAGCATTAGACAACATCACATTCTGCCCACCAGCTGTGACAAATGTTCTGTGTTGCATAGGCCTATTTTACATCCCAGCAGTTTCAAGATTTAAACATTTCAGTATCTGGGAATCTCAGCTGCCGAGCTATGCTCACCCTTTGTTACACAAAGACCTTTGTCTTCTCAGCACTCCTGCAGAGATTGCTGGATCACCTTTATTATATTCCATCGAATAGCACAAATTAGCCTTGCTAGAATAATGTACTACTGTCTGATACTCCATACATTCATACCTCTCCCTGTGCCATGTGATCACAAACATTTACAGAGAAGATATTTGCTTCAATCATGTTCTGTACCCTGGAGCCAAGAATGCATAGGAATTCAAAACAGACGTAGAGGAGGCTTACGCAAGTTGGGGACTTTAGCATTTTCAGCTTTTGCTAAAATTCATATTCAATTTATGACAGGGAACATAGAAAAAAATGAGCAGAACAATACAAATGCCAACATTAACTCCTTCAAAGTCTTAGCACATGATTCAATATATATATTTTTTTAAAAAAAGCTATTGAATGGGTTTAAACCAGCTTTTTTGTCTTGGCAGGGCAGGGAGAAAAGGTGGATGGAAGGCACTGTGGGATGGGGGAGTGAAGTAAGTGTCCTGTAACTTGACCAGGGGGGGTGTAGTGGGTAGGCAGAGCTTTACCAGAGAGGAGTTTAAGGGAATATGAGTGAGGTATGCACTCTGCTTCTTAGGACTTTTATGTGCCTGACACTGGTAAGCTGCTGAAGCGGTGACAATGTGCTACTGCCTAAGTGGTTGTGGATTACTGAAGAAGACTCAAAATCCTAACCTTTTAAAATAATTATAGTTCTATACTTGTATAAAGGAGGATTTACTGGTATTAAATCTGAAATATATACCAAATAAAAAAATGGGCTTGATACTCTATTCCTAAAACTATTTACCAATATACTGTATCTGTCCAGAAGTTAAACCATACCAGTACAACCACTTGTGTAATCTATAATGTACTATGCTTTATTAAAAACAATACACAAACCATTTAAAAATGTTTTTGCCAAAATGCATATAAAATAATGACCCGCCCAAATGAACTTTGGGTTCTGTATACGTAGTATATCAAACTTATATATTAATATTTCATTCAAATGTACCAAATAATGGACCTTCAGATAAAACTCAGCCAGATCCTGTATGTAGTAGTAGAAAAAGTCCAGCTTACTATGCAAGACACTTCATGGCGCAGCCCCTGGTTATATTCAGGGAAAGACAAATACAGGCCTATAATCCAATAAGTTTGCAGAGTAGCTAGCAGGTGTCATAAAAAAGTAGATGTGTCCAGAAGAGGATGAGTTACACACTCCTGCCAGGTCCCACCAACAATTATACATCTCAAAGTTAACCCAATGTTTGTTATGCAGAATGCATCCATCCAGTTTGGCAGTTCCATGCAAACGTACTTCACACTGTCAATAGATGTCTTAACATGGCAAACACAGATGCAGGACATTTACGATTAAGTCCTTTCCATGCAAAGGCCTGTAATCTGTAATGAACTTAGTCCTCACTGCTGATCAAGGGGCCTCTATGCACCATAATTGAACATAGTGTAAATGGTGTAAAAAGTAAGAATACTTAACAGTCCTGGTAAGAAGGTCCATGTGCCAGAGAAAGAGGGCTGGGTTAAGACGAAGAAGCCTGACCTGTTGTGCCAGATAAATCCGACTGCATCAGAGGCTGAAAAAACGTACCTGTAGCTGGTCATGTACTTATAGGCCTTTCAAAATGGCTACCACATCCTTTGGGGCGAACGCAGTGTGCAATAATGTCATCAGCGTCTTGACACTGCAAGTTACCAAAATAAGCAAAAAAAATGGGAATGATTGTAAAATGAAAAAAAAAAAAAAATACATACAACATAATATGCCAAAACAAATTAACAACAGTTTCATAAAAGTATCAAAATCTTTACATGAGTGGAAGCTGGATTAGACTGAAAACAATATACTGTATTTGAAAAAATATGTTTAAATATTCAGGAAAGGAGCAAAGCTCAAGCTGTCATTCAAACCAGGTGGTTTGGTAGCCTCAAGTTCCCAAATCCACCTGGTTTCTCTGTAGAGTTTTCTGGTCAAAGTTCCCACCTCTAGTGTTTTGTGTAACAACCTCCAAAACCCAGCATTTCAAAACATGAACATCTGTACTACCGGTGATTTTAAATGATATGTGGAGATAATGTAATAAATATGAGCTTGTAGGCGTCTCCATATTCATCTAATACTTTTGCCGACGTAGAAATGCCCACAAGTGCAGGTGAGAACATGCACAACACCACTGATGCCACAATTAGTTCTTTTTACTGCACCTGAGGGTCCTCCTCATCGTCAGAATTCACAAGCACCACATTTGCACATACCTTGACTAGTTGTAAAACTGGGAAGTTTCTAAGGTATATCACTATGTATCAGGAAATCTCCCAAAGAACATGCTTTTCTGAAAATAAACATATTGGCACATGCCAATAGGTGCCAATGCTTAGTGCAGATTTCTTTTACATTATTGGTTAAATACATGAATTGAAGACTCAATCTGGTAATCTGCTTACTATCTGAATCAGATTTTCCCTGATTAAAAATCAAGTTGTCACTTGCCCTCTGCTAATGAATCTCTCCCTAAGATGCTTAGATTCCTGTTCAAAGTTTCTGTCATCTGAGCAGTTTTGGTGGGGGTCTTAGATACTGAC
Source organism: Glandirana rugosa (assembly GCA_018402905.1). Classification (NCBI taxonomy): domain Eukaryota; kingdom Metazoa; phylum Chordata; class Amphibia; order Anura; family Ranidae; genus Glandirana; species Glandirana rugosa. Next base: position 1,541,138 of record BLSH010026895.1, on the reverse strand, counting down.
ACATGGGAATTTTGCAAATTAGCATCTCTGAATGGAAACTCTCTGCATATACTAAATTACTGGTGGCGGTGTGCCAACATGATCACAGAGCCCCTCTAAAAGTGCCTATAGCCCTTCTCTGATTCCCCCTATGTTATGCGTGCCCTTATTTCTGTTTCCCCAATGACAAAAAAGATGATTTTTTTTTTTTAAGAATGATCCATAATGGACATTTTTAAAGCAGTAAAATAAACATTTAGCAGTGTTTTTAACTTGTTTGCCTCCTTTTACTTATTTATGTAAAAATGCCAAAAATCTTTGTGTTCCCTGATTCTTCATTGCTTTTGTTTCTGGGCTGTTATCACAGCAAATACTAATTTAGTAAAGAATTTTACCTATTCATACAAACAGTGATTCATCTGTTTTTGCTTACAAAATTACATTATTTCTTTATATTGCATCCCTGGCCATTATTACTCAGGTTAAACATGACATTTATTGAGATTTGGTGATTTTTTTTTAATCACCTGAACCATACCATTTATTGTTGTTTGGATTTCTGAGCTATGTGATAAACAGACAAATATTCAGGGGAATGCAGAATTGTCATACTCCCAATTCTTGATAGACTGTAGAAATAATATAAAAAACAGTTTTTCACCAGTATCACTGCTTTTCACTGATTTTCCACAGTTAATTTACAGTTTTTAATTACATTTAATTTTCCTCCACTTTCCATTTCCTACAGTATATTTGAAAATCATTGGAAAAAAATCATAAGATACAGCATAACAAGTCCCAGTAAAAGCTGTCAAAATGAAATAAAAGATTTGACCTACCATGTTATAGCTAACCCTAATAATAAAATGATTGTACAATCATTGACTGTGTTTCTACAGATGTACCTCTACTAGAGTCCTACTTAAGAAAGTCACCCGTTTAGGTGACAAAACACATCTCAGAGGCAGTATTTTGTCACATCCTTACCCTGTCTCTTTTTTGGATGTCCTTCATGATCTATGCTATTCAGCTGTTGGTAAAGAATGATTCAGGAAGAACAACCGCTTTGCTTGCTACCACAATTGGCCTGTACAAACTGTGCTGTTTTTGAACATCAGACTTCCACATATTGGTTGATGGAGTATTTATCTGAAATCTGCTATTCATTTTTTTTTATTTGAGTGCAATTTCACTTATTTCCTCCACTGGGAAAATAATGTATACAGTGATATCTCGGTTCACAAACTTAATTTGTGAACCAAATTTGTCGCGAACTGAGGCAAATTTTCCTGTAGGGTTCAATGTAAATCCGGTTAATCCGTTCTGACCTTTTTCTTTTTTGACCCACAAAAATATGAAACAAAGTACAGTAGTACAGTATAGCATGAAGAGAGAGAACACTAAGCTTGCTTGAGACGACTTCTGGCATGGACGAAGGTGGGTGGGAGGCAGTTATTGTTTGGAGGGAGAGTCCCCCTCCATAAGGGCAGTGGGGAGATCTCTTTCAGGGGTTTCCTCTATTCTTTGTCTCTTAGCTGCAGGCTCAGTTTTGCTGCAAAATCTGTCCAATGTCACTTGCCTTTTCCTGTGCTCCATAAACCTCCGGAAATAAGAGACCACGTTATCTATCGTTCATCAGATTTAACACTCTGTTCACTACAGTTCTGTTGGGGTGGTGCTTCTCAAAAAATCATTGCACTCATTCCATTTTTCTATAATGGTTTTTATGGGATCACTGCTAACCTCCTCTCTGTCTTCCTCTTCCTCAGTGGAATGCTCCTCAATAAGTGCCTTCTGCTGCTCACTATGGAGTTCAGAAATTTCTTCCGTGGTCAGCTCCTCCTTATGTTCCTCAACAAGCTCCTCTACATCTGCACCATCAATGTCCAGACCCATACTCTTGCCCATGGACACAATCTCCTCCACTACCTCTGCATCAGACCCTTCAAAGTTACGTTCAGTGACACATTCTGGTCACAGTTTCCTCCAGGCTGAGCTTAAGGTTCGGTGAGTGACCTCTTACCAGGCTTTGTCAATTAGGTTAATGCAGTGGAGAACATTGAAATGTTTCTTCCAGAATTCTTTTAGACTCAGGGATGTCTCTTCAGTGACATTAAAACACCTTGTGAAGAGCGCCTTTGTGTACAGTTTCTTGAAGTTGCAGATCACTTGCTGGTCCATGGGCTGCAGCAGAGGTTTCGTGTTGGGGGGGTGGAACTTGACCTTTTTGAAGTCATACTCAGCATCCATATCATCCACCAAGGCTGGAGGGTGTGCCGGGGCATTGTCCATCAGAAGAAGGCACCTTTCAGGCAGCTGGTTATCAGAAAGATATTTTCTGACAGTGGGTGCAAACACCTCGTGCAGCCATTCCATGAACAATTGCCTTGTCACCCAAGCTTTCGCATTGGCCCTGTACATAACAGACAGTCTGGCCTTGTTCACATTCTGTTCCCTGAATTCACGAGGGGTCTGGGACTGGTACACCAGTAGTGGCTTAATCTTCAGAAGGTGCTTGCGTTCGCACACAGCAAAAGGGTCAATCTGTCCTTCATGGGCTTGTGCCCCGGCAGTGCCTTTTCTTTCTGCATGATATAGGTTCTGTTCTGCATTTTTTTCCAGAAGAGCCCTGTTTCATCATCGTTCAACACTTGTTGAGCGATGTATCCTTCTGTCTTCATGAATTCCGCAAATTCTATCTTGTAGGCTTCTGCTGCAGCCTTGTCAGAACTGGAAGCCTCACCATATCTTGTCACACTGTGGATGCCACTTCTCTTGCGGAATTTTTCAAACTACCTTCTACTGGCTTTAAATTCTTCACTTGCTGCACTTGTAGAGGGGTTTGTTTGCAGTTTCCTGGCTTTCTCACAGAACATAGCTTCACTAACACTATCACCTGTCAGCTGTTTCTCATTTAATCACCCTAACAAAAGTTTTTCCACCTCTTCCAGCACTTGTGTCCTCTGTTTGGTTAACATCGTTACTCCTTTTGCCACATCAGCTCCTTTGAAGGCAGCTTTGTTCTTAAAAATAATCGAGATTGTCGACTTCATCATATTGTACTCCGAGGCCAGATCAGTCACACAATTACCACGATCATGCTTTTCTACAATTTGCTTCTTCAGCTCAGTGATTATTTTCTTCACAACCTCATTCTTAGAATTCCTGCTCTGCACATTCTTGTCACCTTTATTACCGCTCTGCACTTTGTTTTTACCACCATACTTGCTCTGCACATTCTTGTCACCTGCATTGCCGCTCTGCACATTCTTGTCACCTGCATTTCTACTCTGCACATTCTTGTCACCTTCATTTCCGCTTTGCACATTCTTGTCACCTGCATTTCCACTCTGCACATTCTTGTCACCTGCATTTCCGCTCTGCATATTCTTGTTACCTTTATTACCACTCTGTATGTTCTTGTTACCTTTATTACCACTCTGCATATTCTTGTCACCTTCATTACCGCTCTGCCCTTTCTTGTCACCTTCATTACTGGCCCTCACTTTCTTCTTACCACCATGCTTGCTCTTAATTTTCTTCAGAGCCATACTGGATGTCTTTTACAGTAAGCACACTAAAAAGCTTTAAAGCAAGTGTGCACAGGGGTGTAAAGTACTGTACAGTATGTGCTAAAAGGCACACCAAAAGCTTCTCAATACATTCCAGAATACTGAAAGTGTCTTCACAGTACACTTTTGGTGTCTCTCTGTCACCGCGACCTCCCCTACAGGAAGTCGTGACCACATGGTCCATGTGTCAGAGCAGGGAAGAGCAAGGGAAATTGCCATGGCTCATGTTCGTGAACCGAAACGGAGTGCACGCACCGAAGCAAATTTTTATGAACTTTTCTGTTTGTGAATCAAGTTGTTTGTTAACAGAAGCGTTCATGAACCGAGGTATCATTGTACTTAATTCCATATCATTAATTCACAGTCAACTGAATCAGTATGTACATCACTGGTTTGGATACACAAACAACAGACTTTGTTATGAGAAGTACAAGTTGGTATTTAACAGTCTGAAGATAAAGATTGCATAGAAAAGTGCTAATCTACACTTACAGGTCTTGCATTCAGGACTGGATCTAGTCTGATGTGTAGGTGCAGTAAAAAAGTGTGGCAGAGGATGCAAGGCTAGCAGGGCAGTGTACAGGGGGTCAACAGGGCAGAGGATGGGGTCAGCAATTTGTAGGGCTGAGTACAGAGGCCATTAGTTTGTAGGACAGTGTACAGAGGGTTATTAAGGCAATGTACCAGGGTTATCAGGCAGCAGGGGAGTGTGCATGGGGTCATAAGGACAGAGGATGAGAGGTCAGCAGGGCAGTGTATAGACAGTCAGTAGGGTAGAGCAGTGTTTCCCAACCCTGTCCTCAAGTACCCCCAACAGGCCATGTTTTGGGAATTTCTTTTGGATAAAATAGCTGTCCAAAATACCAAGCCATTGACTCTCATTTAAAGCACCTGTGCAAGATAAAGGAAAACCTGAAAACATGGCCTGTTGGGGGTACTTGAGGACAGGGTTGAGAACCACTGGGGTAGAGGACAGGGGTCAACAGAGCAGATGACAGGGATCAGTGGGTGGAGAACGGGGGTTATCAGGGCAGAAGACAGGGGCATTAGGGCAAAGAAAAGGGGGTCAGCAGGATAAAGAACAGTGGTCAGCTGGACAGGAATCAGCAGTACAGGGGGCAGTGTGCAGGGGTCAGCAGGGTAGAGGACAGGGGTCAACAGGGCAGTGTACAGGGGTCAGCAGGGCAAAAGACAGTGATCAGCAGGGAATAGGACAGGGTCACTGCTGACAGAGCACTCGGTAGAGCTCCTCCTCCAGTTCCCACACTGCACACAGCCTAAGCACTCAGCCGATCTTTTCCTCCCCCCACAGCACATAGCTGAGATTGGATTCCCTTAGGCTTCATGCACACAGGACGTTAAAAAACATCCTAAAAACATCAGTAGCTTACTAGTGATTTTTTCAGCTGTTATTAGTGTTATATTACCAGCGTTTTTGCACATTTTTTCGCATTTTTAAAGGGCCAACGTTTTGGTTTTTGTTCCCTCAATTGATCTAAAACGTCCAAAAATGCTGGGGATCAGCGTTTAGCCACGTTTGTGGGTGTTTTTGAGCGTTTTTAAGCGTTTGAGTGTTTTTACAGCTGAGAAACGTCTCTCAGAACCCACTGGTCTTGGGTTTTTTTACAACTCAAAAATGTCACTGCTAAAATCAGCTGATAACAGCCTATGTGTGCATGAACACATAGGATAACATGATGGAGAGTTTGACTGTAGAAAAAAACATCTGCAGCTAAAAACAGCTGCTGTAAAACAGTCAAAAAACATCCTGTGTGCATAAGGCCTTACAGACACAGCCACAGCCTTGATCTGCACAGTGTGTAGTTGACTACTGCAGCTGCACTGCCATTTCAATCTGGAGATTTTGCAGATTGGAACTGTAACATAGCAGCCAGCTAAACACTGTGCAGATTGGGAATGTGCCTTTAAGAGCATATGATCTCAGCTATATGCTGTGTGGGGAGGAGGAGATTTGTCGAGTGCCCGGTGTGTAGTGTGGTCAGTACTGTAACAAGGCCATCTAGTGCCCAGGGCAAAGATGAAAAACTGCACCTCTCCGAGCACCCTGTTTCAACGTAAATCTCTCCCCCCCAAATAAAAAAAAAACCCAGCACGCTTATCCCGTACGCATACATTCTGTCTGCAAGCCTTAATTCTCCCCAAATGAAAATGCAAAATCCTCCTTTTCCTCCCTTCCAGTTCAAATCCCTCTCCTAGCACCGATCTTTGCCCCCCAAATCCTGCCTCCCAGCTCAAATCCCCCCAATTCACCCCTTCTAGCACAAATCTCCCTTACTAAAAATAAATCACCCCACCTAGCATACATCCTCTATCCCCTCAAATTTCCTATCTTAGCACAAATCCTTCCTCCCAAAATCACCCCTCCAAACCCAACCCCCCAACTTACAGGTGGGAAACCGCTACAGAGTCAGGTGGAGGTGTGGGCTATTCTCTCCCCTCCTTTCAGAACAGCGCTCCTCTAGTCCATACAGTAGATGACACATGATCACTCTTACTTTGGACTGTATACAGTTTTATTACCTGCCCCCTATCTCCTCCAAGGACTGCTCATCTCCCAACAGCAGGAAGTGTGGCTAGGGAGTGGGTAATCAAACCATGCATAGTCCAATCTAGTGATCCTGTGTTATCTGCTATGGAGAGCACTGTTCTAAACAGGAGGGAGCACAGCTCACACCTCCTCCCAGCTCTCTCCTCTCTCTCTCTCTGTCTTCTTTCTGCTCCAGTTCTTCCCTTATCCTGGCCCTGAGTACAGGTATGACGGGAAGGAGTTCAGTGGCCAGGCACAACGTCCATGGGAGGGCTTGTCTGGGGGGGACACAAATGAAATCTGGGGGTGCAGCCCACCCCAGCACCCCCCTAGATCCGGCCATGCCTGCATTCATTATAGACTTTTCCTTTATGCGTAAGTCTTTGGAGGAACAGACTTTCATATGAATGTTTTCAGCAGCATTGAACAGACCCAGTGTTATTTTTGTGAATTTTCTTTTCTGCAGTTGATCATATTGAGCACTTTAGTGGATACACGTTTTCATGCTAATATTCTACATTTCACTATGGCTGACTCACATTGTGATTGTCATTTTGTTGCTGTATATCATTCTGTTGTCATCATGTATATCTACTTAGTAGTTTGGAAAACTGTACAATCAAAACAGCATCTCATTTCTGCATGGGGACATATATGTGCCTGCTTTGTTGTTCTACTATTGGAAACAAAATATAAATTAGCCATTCACATTGCTAGATATTGCTTTATATTTTTAATTGCTTCACTGTGATGCATTTACTGCTTTATTAGTTGTTAATGGATATTAAGGAATGCACTATGGTGCTGTGAACAGTGAACATATTACTTATTGCGGCAATGTTCCAATTTATTGCAATTTACACATATATGTTGCTTTGTACATATATGTGTACTCTAAGGCCTCTTAAATAGGGGAGTGAAAAATGCCAGCAGACTGTTAGCATATATTTAAAAAGGAATTTACTCTAGAGATAAAAGAATTATTCTGCCACTTTATAAAACTCAGGTTTGGCCGCATCTGGAGTATTCTGTCCAGTTCTGGTCACCAATCCTCAGAAGGGATTTGCTGGAGCTGGAGAGAGTCCAGAGAAGGGCAACTGAATTAATATGAGGACTGGAGGACCTCAATTATGAGGAACGACTACAATCACTAAATGTATTCTGCTTGAAGAGACACTTGACAGGAGATTTGATAGCCATATACAAATATCTCAATGGTGATCCCAGCGTAAGTATGAATCTTTTCAGTCCCAGGGAGTGTAAGAAGACATGGGGCCACACGATGAGACTGGAAGAGAAGCGGTTTAACCTTAAGCTGCGTAGGGGGGGTTTTCACTGTCAGAGTGGTAAGGATGTGGAACTCTCTTCCGCAATCGGTGGTGTCGGCAGGCATTATGGATAGTTTTTAAAAGACTCTTGGACGTACATCTTAGCAAACACTATATACAGGGATTTGGGAAATACTTTTTCTACACACACACACACACACCCACACACTCACACCTACACAGGTTGAACTGGATGGACTGTCTTTATTCAACCTTACCTACTATGCAACTATGCATAAATTAGCATTAAAATACTGGCAATGAAGAAGAATTTTACTCGTCTATAGGCTTATGCACTTTTACTCACCTATACTCAGTATTACTCAGGTCTTTACACACAGTTTTTGTCCCCTTGCACACGAGCATCACAAGTTCCTGGGTAAACATCTGTAAATTATGATGTCTGTGTACAAGGGACCTAATAGGATAATACTGTATGTGCAGGTTTGAGCATGTGATTTTTATTATATTTTATATGCTTTTTTTTATGGTGGGCCATTCAGGACTATTCTTGAATATTTATGCATACTAATAAGGCCTCATACACACGGACGTTTTTTGATGTCGGCGTTTTCTGGCGTTTTTTGCAGCTCTCCATGTTAGTCAATGGCCCCATAAAAACGTCTGCGTTTTTGAGCTGTAGGTGGTGTCGGCGTTAGTGAGCAGAAAGTAGAACCCATGGCCATCGCGTTCTGAGGCTGTAATGTTTTGTCGTTTTTTGACGCCGACGCCACAAAACGCCAACAAACGCCAACGAACGCCAACAAACGCCACCTAATATCGTACCGGCGTTTTCCGGCGTTTTTTGACGCCGACGTTTTCAGGTTGAAAAATAGCAGAGGGATGATTTTTTTTTAAAAACGCCTATTGACGCCGACGCTCACTAACGCTCAAAAACGCCAATGCATAACGCCGAAAAACGTCGACTTTTTTTCCTTGACGTCGGACCCGGCGTTTTGTTTATTTTTTTAGATACGCCCGTGTGTATGAGGCCTAAAGATGTACTTTTTTATTGATTGGTATGGTATTGCTCCATATTAGCAATAAAACCTGACAGAAGTTTTAACACTTCCTTATACATCTCCATATATAATACATTACAAAATGGCACAGAGAGGAAAGTAGAAGTAGTTCCAAAGCTGGGTGTCATTGAGGTACAGCTACTGAACACAGCAATCCTTCTATTTACTGAGATATTATGGAGTTTGAGCTGGTTTGTGACACAGCTGCACCTGTAGTCATCTAATTCTTTGTGTGTTACAAGAATCTGTTATTTGAAAATCCATGCTGCAAAGTCTCTTAATCCTTTTACATGGTACTACAACAGCTTGTTTCATCCATACTTGAGTTATAAACTGTATTCACTTTAAGGTATTATAAGCATCTGCCTTACGAGGTGCTATTCCTATATTTTTTAATTATTTTGCAACTTTCAACTGCTTTCATTTTACCAGCTGTTCCAATTAGATTTTTAGGATTACTTAGAAAGTTTTGTAGTAGTCTGATTTGAGAAAGGACCAGCAAAACAGGAGAATCCCTCTGTGCCTAAAGTATTGTTTCTATAGAAACCTGTATAGCTCTGTTGTCCAACGTGTGGCCTGCTAGCATTCTGTGTGTGGCCCATGGCGTCTTTGGCTTTTTCAGCCACCTGAAGCACTGGCACTGCCTGAGCTGGGCACCAGGAAAGAAATAAAAACAATGAATGTGGTTTGCTTTCCCTTTCAGGAGATTGGATGATTCTTCTTCTGCTGCCCTGCTATCTCCTCCTTACTAGTACCCTCAGTGTCTGCCCCTATAAACCATGCTGATTGACTAGCAAGGCAGTGCCAGGGCAATGTAAGTTTGTATGTGTCATACCTGTAGGATCTCTGTGGAAGTTGCGAGTCACTGTAGTAGAGCCACTAGTACAGTGATCACTGCTGGCTTCTGGGCCCCATGTTTAATAGGATGTCCATACTGTGTATGTTTGAATGTAACGGGACCGTGACGGAACGATCAGTTAGTCGTACCAAATATCCCCGTCTGTGACTCCCATGATCATTCCTCCTCTATCGTCCCGTCGTCTTCTTCTTAGTAGGTTAGAGGACTTTCCCTTTCGTTTGGTGTAAGTAACAAAAATAAAGAAAGGACCACGGGTCGAGTCCGTCACGGTCACGAAGTCCACCGACTTTTTCGGTTTCTGCGGTACCCGGTGTGTGTCTTACGATCGTCCGGTGTGCAACCTGTTGTCTCGATATGTCCAAAGATATCTTTGTTATGAAATCCGTGTCTCCCTAAGAGGACAAAACGACCAGGAAAGAGTTTAGTCTGACGATGTTTTGAAAGATTCATTAGGATTTTTAGATTAACCTTGTCGACCATTTTAATTTCGTCAACTTT
>BLSH010026895.1:1499276-1514209 GCA_018402905.1 Glandirana rugosa | reverse complement strand
TTTCTTTTTTTTTTTTTTTTGGGTACTTGCTCTTTCTCTCAGGTATTATAATTATTTTGTATCACTGAGGATAAATACCTGATTATGGGAGTTGATATATGGTATCTAGTGGGGGTCCCCCCCCCTTTTTTTTTTTTTTCCCTTTTTCTCCTTCTCAGTCCTGCCACTCATAGCAGTTAAGCTTGGCTATCTAAGCACTTCTTCTCCCCTCAATAGGATTCTCAATTTTTTTTTTGAGTGAACGGCAGTAGTGCCTAAATTCGTTTTCCCCCTTTTTTTTTTTGACCCTATAGCCTTTAGGGTCAGTCACTACATCTCAGGTTGGGGAACTGTTTTGTATGATTTTTAAGATGTGGGAGGGTGGGACATGGGTCATTGTATTATGTGTGGATTGTTGTTGCGGGGGGTCTTTTCCCCCTTGGGGTGGTTTTGTTTGGGGTTTTTTTTTTTGTCTCTCTCTTCACTTCTCCCTTATTCCTGCCCTATCCCTTGTCCGGCCACATGAGCTGCCAGAAGGGAAGGAATATATAAGGTGACCTGATTATATGTCGGTATCAATATGTACCTTTAATGTGAAAGGTCTAAATCACCCTAATAAACAAACTCAGATCCTACATTATCTTCATAAAGAGAGGGTGGATATAGTGTTGTTTCAAGAAACATACTTCCGTTCAGATTCTTTCCCTTCTTGTAAAAATAAATATTACACCTCTTGGTTTCATAGTACAAATCCACTTGCAAAATCTAAAGGAGTCTCAATTGCTATCCATAAAAACGCAAAATGCTAGGTTATGGATTCCAATATTTCTCAAGGTTAAATTGGGATTGACTATGCTTACTTTGGCTAATCTGTATCTTCCCAATCTCTCTCAGGTCACTCAGGGTCTAAAATATTTACGGCTGCTCGAAATTTTTGCAGAAGGGGAATTGATTATAGGAGGAGATTTCAATTTAGTGCTTGACCCACGGATGGACTCTACATCTGGAAAGACTAATATTTCTTTCTCTAGCCTTCACAAACTGAAACAGAAATTGTCTTTGATGAAACTATTTGATCTTTGGCGAATATTGCATCCAAAGGAGAAATATTATACATTTTTCTCGCCAGTGCATAAAACTCATAGTAGAATTGATTATATTTTTGTGACTCAGTCGCTATTGGATGCAAACCCCACAATAAGTATCAAATCCGAAATCTGGTCTGACCACTGTCCAGTCTTTCGTAGGGTAAATCTTTCAGAAACATTTGGAAGGACTGGACATTGGAAACTAAACAAGAATTTATTAACAGACTCAGTCTGTGTAACAGACATCAAAAAGACAATTTCTGATTTCATGGAAAACCATAAAGTAGACACCACATCCCCATCCATAAAATGGGAAGCATTAAAATGCGTTTTGAGGGGTATTTTTATTTCTCATGGGACAAGACTAAAAAAAGCAAGAACAAGAGAACTCACTAGTTTACTCCAAATTATTTCTGATTTGGAAATAAAACATAAGAATACTAATAGAGACGAGGATTTAATTAAGTTATCAGATATACGGAATCGGATAAGGGGCCTTTTAGATCAATATTCCGTACGGGAAAGGGATAAATACTTAAAAACCTTGTATGAATATAGTAATAAGTGCGGGCCGCACCTTGCAGGGAGTCTCCATCCAAAAACATCGGTAACATCGATATTGAAATTATCCCCTCCGGGTAAAGACCCAGTATATACAAACTCTGAGATTTCGGCAACTTTCCGTGATTATTACTCAGCGTTATATAATATATCAGGGTCGATACCCAGTGCTGACTGTCTTTCGTTGGAGAAAGAGGAGGAAATACTTGCATATATTAAAGATACATCTTTACCCAGTATAGATCCAACATCTAAAGATGCGCTGAATAGTGAGTTTACAGAAGAAGAACTGCGTTCGGTTATCAAATCTGCAAAAAATGGTAAATCTCCAGGCCCTGATGGTTATTCAAATAGATTTTATAAAATGTTTGTTTTGGATCTGGCTCCACTTCTGTTGGAGTCATTCAATTCAATCTCGGAGTCCCAACCTTTTCCACAGGAGGCATTAAAGGCTCATATATCTGTAATATTAAAATCAGGTAAGGATGGAACCAACCCAAGTAGTTACCGGCCAATTTCACTATTAAATTGTGACATAAAATTTTATTCTAAAATGATAGCCAACAGGATAGGCCCTTTACTCCCACAAATAATCCACTCAGATCAAACAGGGTTTATAAAATCAAGAGAAACACGTGACAACACCATTAAAACACTCTCTTTAATGTCCATAGCACAAAAGCGCCAGATTCCTGCCTGTTTATTATCGATTGACGCTGAAAAAGCCTTCGATCGTTTAAACTGGAGATTTTTATTTCATTCACTTCATCAAATTAATTTGGGAAGGAATATGATTAGTAAAATAATGGTATTATATACCGACCCACATGCTCAAGTTAAGATCAATGGCACTTTGTCATATCCGTTTAGGATTTACAATGGAACTCGTCAAGGGTGTCCATTGTCTCCAATGTTGTATGTGATAACCATGGAACATTTAGCAACAGCAATACGTAAAAATGTATCAATCCATGGTATCACCATCAACAATACGGAATACAAATTGTCTCTCTATGCAGACAATGTCTTATTATATATCTCTACCTAGAATAAGTATACCCTTGATTCTGAAGGAACTAAACTACTTCGGACGAATGAGTAACTTCAAGGTTAATATAATCAAGTCAGAATTATTGAACATATCACTGTCTAATGATGAGGCGAACACAATAGCTGCATCATTCCCTTTTTGTAGACAGAAGGAAGCAGTGAAATATTTGGGTATACTGATCTCTACCAACTTATCACGTATTTTTGATTTAAATTTCTCAGCTCTTTTTACACAAACTCAACTTGAATTACAAGCTTGGTCTAAACTTCAGCTATCCTGGTTCGGCAGAATGAATGCCATTAAAATGAGTATTTTACCTAAATTTTTATATTTATTTCAGACTTTACCTATAAAAATTCCCAGATCTTTTTTTAAAAAACGAAATAAGATTGTTTCCAAATGTATTTGGAAATCAATTAAACCCAGGGTAAAATGGAAAACGCTTTGCTGCTTTAGGGGGCAAGGGGGTGTGGCCTTACCTAACATTGAAAATTACTATAGAGCAGCTCTATTCTCAAATATTGTGGATTGGTTTCACCATTCACTCGACAAACAATGGATTAAAATTGAGACAGACATTTCTCCAATGCACCCGAAGGCCACACTGTGGGTCCCACTGAAGGCCACAGGGCGGCGAGCCTCATGGCCTTGGATTACTTACACCCTACTGGATTATTGGCATTACTCTTTGAGGCTTTTTCCTATAACCATTATTCCAAGCCCTCTTACACCGCTGTTAGATAATCCTTCCTTTTCTATTGGATTCCAGGCACCAACTTTATTATGTTGGGATAGAACATTCTAGCCACAAGTCAGACATGTGATCCTAGACCAAAAAACCATTATATTCACAAATTTTCAAAATATACATAATCAAAGTAGGGGTCTCTGGTTTATTTATTTACAACTTCAAAGTTTCTATAGATCTTTGGAACCTATAACGAATATCTACAGGTCACTAACGGAATTTGAAGAAATGTGTGTCTCTTCCGAACCCCCATTGCATACTATATCCAAAATTTATAGAATTTTACAACAGCTAGACTCGCCAGGATTACCGTCATACACGGAAAAATGGGATACTGAATTGAGCGGTTTGATAAAAGAAGAGGATTACTAGTGAGATGGTATCGTACACCTGCTGATTTACACTGTATTTTCCCCGCTCAATCAGATGTATGTTGGCGTTGTCAGATATCCAGAGGGGATTTTATCCATGCTTGGTGGGCTTGCCCGCCTGTACATAATTTGTGGGAGCGAGTCATCCAGCTCTTTAATTTTGTAATGGGGGAAGAAATATCAAACTCTGTAGAAGTGACTTTATTGTCTCTCTACCCAATTTCAATGGCGAAAGCAAGGAAAACATTGCTAGGATTTTTTATTTCGGTGGTCAGACAAATAATACCTAAATATTGGAAGACAACAAATACTCCTACATTCTCGGAATGGGTGGAGAGTTTAAACGGGATTATGCGAATGGAAAAATTAGTTGCGGAAAGTAATGATGATCAGTTAAAATTCCAAGAGGTCTGGGGGATATGGCTAGCTTATATTCATAATTAACTTATTTAACTATTATAAGTGCAGAAGCATGGGGAGAGGGAGGAGGGATAGAGGTTGGAGTGGGGAGAAGGGAGAGAGATTTAGTTTTGGGGGGTGGGGGGAACCCCACCCCCACCCTTTTTTTTTTTTTGTATTATTGGTTGTTAAATGTGTGTGGGTGTTAAATGTGTGCTGAATTTGTAACAATGGAAATTTGAAAAATTAATAAAAAGAAATATTGCCAGAAAAGTGAAAAGGTTTTAAGAACTGCTGGTGTAGACCGTGTTTCCAGCCACTGTCATTTTTGTACTATAGGATATCATTATCAGATATATTATTTACCATGGAACTTTGTAACGCTGTTAAGCCAGTCCTGCGACTGTCATACTCCTGCAACACAGCAAAGCAAGACTGGAGATAACTTTTTCCTGAATAAGTTTTGTAGCAGTAATCAGCACACTGCAGGGGACATAGGAAACTGTTACTGAACCATAAAATAGCATGGCTATGTAGTATGGAAAAAGGGTGTAAATCATGATGCTGGCTGAAGACCATCACAATGCTTTGCCTAATATAGCAGATCCCACAGATTTACAGTGCCTTGAAAAAGTATTCATACCCCTTGAAATGTTCCACATTTTGTCATGTTACAACCAAAGACCAACACAAACTGGCACATCATTGTCAAGCAGAAGGATAATGATAAATGGTTTTCAACATTTTTTACAAATGAATATGTGAAAAGTATGGTGTGCATTTGTATTCAACCCCCCTGAGTCAAGACTTTGTAGAACCACCTTTCCCTGCAATTACAGCTGCAAGTCTTTTTAGGGATGTCTCTACCAGCTTTGCACATCTAGAGAGTGAAATGTTTGCCCATTCTTCTTTGCAAAATAGCTCATGCCCTGTCAGATGGAGAGTGTCTGTGAACAGCAATTTTCAAATCTTGCCACAGATTCTCATTTGGATTTAGGTCTGGACCTTGATTGGGCCATTCTAACACATGAATATGCTTTGATCGAAACCATTCCATTGTAGCTCTGGCTGTATGTTTAGGGTCGTTGTCCTGCTGGAAGGTGAATCTCCGCCCCAGTCTCAAGTCTTTTGCAGACTCTAACAGGTTTTCTTCTAAGATTGGCCTGTATGTCGCTCCATCCGTCTTCCCATCAACTCTGACCAGCTTCCCTCTCCCTGCTGAAGAAAAGCATCCCCACAACATGATGCTGCCACCACCATGTTTCACGGTGGGGATGATGTATTCAGGGTGATGTGCAGTGTTAGTCTTCCACGACACAAAGCTTTTTGCTTTTAGGCCAAAAAGAAAAATTTTGGTCTCATCTGACCAGAGCATCTTCTTCCACATGTTTGCTGTGTCTCCCACATGGTTTCTCGCAAACAGAACTTCTTATGGCTTCTTATTCTTTCAACAGGAGTTTCTTCTTGCCACTCTTTTATAAAGGCCAGATTTGTGGAGTGCATGACTAATAGTTGTCCTGTGGACAGATTCTCCCTTCTGAGCTGTGGATCTCTGCATCTCCTCCCGAGTTACCATGGGCCTTTTGGCTGCTTCTCTGATTAATGCTGTCCTTGCCCGGCCTCTCAGTTTAGGTGGACGGCCATGTCTTAGGTGGACTCTATTTACTAATTAGGTGACTTCTGAAGGCAATTGGTTCCACTAGATATTAGTTACGGGTATTAGAGTACAGGGGCTGAATACAAATGCACACCACACTTTTCAGATAATTATTTGTAAAACCATTTATCATTTTCCTTTTATTTCTCAATTATGTGCCACGTTGTATTGGTCTATCACATAAAATCCCAATAAAATACATTTACATTTTTGGTTATTATATGACAAAATGTAGAAAATTTCAAGGAGTATAAATACCTTATCAAGGCACTGTATAGATACAGTGGAGTAGTGTGCTATTTGCAGTATTAGCAATTAAAATAGCTTGAAAAATGAAAAAAAATCAGCCACCACATCTAAGAACTGGTAAATTTCAAAATGCTAATGTTTTGTTTTTGAGTTTAGATATGCTTTAATATATATTAATATAACTGTAAAGGCACTCAGGACACTGACACCTATGACACTGTTAAAGATGAAAAAATAATAACAGATGATATATTAAACACTAGATTAGATAAATAATTCCCTTCTGGAATAATGCAGTCTAAGCACAAAAAGTACATCTTTAAAAATGGAATAACTTAGTAGAGTAATTATTGTGAGCAGATACTGTCTCTAATGGTGTCATTTAAGACACAAACCTCTTTAATATACTGTTAGGTTGGTAGAGAAGCCTTGAATAAAATGCGGGAGCTTCAGTGTGGCAAAGAAGAGGCTGGAATCATATTAAACAAGGACGTAAATGCTGGCTGAGGCGCTCAGCACATCAAAGCTTCTGCCTGTCTTTCAGTGGGATAAAAATGGCATGTTGGCTGACATACATATAATTGAAGAGAGCCTTCAAATCAGACTCTTTTGGAGAAACAAAAAAAAAAGAAATAAATCACATTGTGATGTTTGGGAGGTAGATGGCTAATGCTGTCTACAGCTGAGCAGAACAGTAAACAGTTGTTCTTCGACTTCACGCCATGCTTGTCAAAAAATGATTCTAAAAAAATTGACGCCTAACGGGATAATTGCTGTAGGTCCCAGCCTCCTTTCTCTTCCCTGAAGTAGATAAAATAGTCGTGTGCAGTCTGGGACAGTAACAAAATCTCTTCAGCACATAATTATAACATCAAAGAAAGAAAAAAAGAATCTATTCACTTAGGGAGACGATGTTTTAATTCTCTATCAGATTTTCAGATAGGCATTGTGATGAAAATAAGACGTGAAATTAAAAAGTACCTGTCTGATGTTTTCTGTTATGTGGCAAACCAATTTTCTTAGTGTAGGCATGATCTGTTTCAGTGGAAAATCTGGTCATAGCCTGGAAGCTTTATTTATAGCTCAATCAGTCTTTAAGGGCTATTTCCACTCAAAGCTCACATTTTAGGGCTTGGTGGACACCGGATGGTTGAAAAACCCATTAGTTTCTGAGGTTGATAAAGATCTTGACTGAAGCCAAAATGCTGAGAGGGTTCTTGCGGCTGAGTTCTCATTGTCCCTGAAGGTGATAACAGGGAACACGAAGCCCAAAGATGCAGGGGTTGCCGGCTGTGCCACAGATGAGAGGTGTAGGTGTGGAGATCTCTCTGCAGGTAGAAACCAGATGCGGTGAGCAGTAGGACCCAGGAGAGCTGATGGTGGTGCAGGCTGCACATAGCAGGACGTAGGTTGCAGTGGTAAGTGCAGCAGGCTGGATACAGTAGGTATGTATTGCAGGCTGGAGCAACAGGTGAGTACTGCAGGTAGGTACAGCAGGCTTGGTACAGCAGGTAGGCACCAAGGCGATCACAGCAGACTGGGCAAAGCAGAAGGCATAGTCAGGGACTGTAGCAAATGTCAGTAAGCCAGTGGTCAGCAGGTCAGATATGGTTTGGTTTGGCAAACCGGGGTCATACACAAGTCAGAGTCGGGAGAGACAAGAGCAAGCTGGGTCAATAACGGGTAATCAGAAGCATCAGCAAACACAGGAACAGGAAGCAGGGAGCTGAACACCAGTCAGCAATGTCCATGTGTCACAGTCACCCTTTTATAGGCCCAAGGGCGCCAGTATCTGACATGCACTGCGTGTACCGGCACGCACATGTGTTTGCCATGGTGAATGTGCATTTGCAATACGTGTGCGTGCATTTGTGTGGGTGTGGCCATATTGGGAATTGCCCACTGTGCCAGGCCTATGGGCAACTATCTTACGGCATGTTCCCTGACAGTGCCCTTTTTGGCTCTGCCCTACCTCTTGTATTTACAGAGACTTGAAGTCAACATGTGCGTTGTCCATTCAGGGCAAAGCAATGGGTTCATTTACTTGCCCACTTCTACCCACTGCTTATACTCGCCTTAGCTTCACTCTATTCTTACTCCATTTCTTACTCCATTTCGACACCTGAGCTATTTAGGCACTGACCATGACCAAAGTATCTTGAAGGCTACACAGGCCTTTTTTTCCATGTGAGGTTATTGGAGCAACTCTACAGACTCTTTGCCTGCCCCAATGTAAAACTCTGTGGGAATTCTCCTTGCCCCATTAAAGACTTTGTTATGAGTCTAAGGATTCCCTCTCCACACTTAGGTTAGACTCTGTAAAGACTCTTTCCCATCCTTCTTGGCAAATGCAATAAGGACTCTACAGCAGGCCTTACACCAGTAGATTTTAGAACGTTCATTGGAACAAAAACTCCCAGTAAATTCAATGACTTCACAAATGTCATTCCAAAGTATTTCAAAATGAGTTTCTTATAATATTTGATTTTGGAATGAATGAATTTTCCTGAAAGAAACCCACTATTAGAAACGAGTTTGCTCAAGAAAAGTTTTCCATATTTCTCCTATAGATTTTTGCTCACTGCACTCGAAAACAAATATTGATCCAAAGAAGGTTCTTAAAATGAAAAAAATTTGATGGAAATTTTACTAGTGTATGGCTAGCTTAAGGACTTTCTCCCCTTCCACTACGTGACATTGATAAGGTATGGCGGTTTGCCACTCAGGCTCTTATGTATTATGCATCACCTGCTCTTTATATCATGAAGTATTATATATTTTACATTTAACAACATTTACATAACTGTGTTGATTTGCATTGGAAGGGGCAATTTACAGACATCACAGGTTTCGTGGCATAATAAATGCAGATATGGTGCTGCAATAATCCATTTTTTGCCTTGGATAAGGTGGGGAAGGGTTGCAAGCTACATTTTTCATTGCTTAGCTTTTGTGATCATGACAGTTGTCTGTAAACCTTTCCAGTGATTTTCCATCCGTTTTGGGATTTGTCTTCTCTTTCCATTCGTCTTCACCCAGCATTTGAGCAGCAGCAAGAGCCATTGCTGTCAATCAAATGCAGTGAGAGGAAGTGGGGACGGGCCTAAGTCCCACTGTGTAAGTCTATAGAGTGCGGCTCCCTAGACACACAGCACAAATAACAAAAGATAAAAAAGAGGACTAGGGAGCCACACCTTCATTAATTTGGTGTTTAGGGAGGAAAGATTACTTCCAATTAATCCTAAGCCAAATAACAGCCATCTCAAGTAGGGGGAGACAGTAACCTCTCTAGATAAAGCTGCATATAATTAAAGAGAACTGTAGATCCTCAAAATCAATCATCATGGAGAGATATAAAGTTAAAGTGTAACTCCACTTTTGTTGAGAAAAAAACATTCCCCCCTGGGTGATCTATGTACATTGAAAGGATTAAAACAAACTTTGTTGCAGATTCCTACCTTTTGTTATTCTGAAGAAATCCATGTGTGTTTCTCTGTTCCTCTGTACTGAGTGGGTTTAATGGGAGTGGTTTCATAATTCACTGTCAGGTGTGCAGCTGGAGAGCACTAATGAGGAAACCTACTGGATCCTGCATTCATTTAGACGCACTTCTATTAAAAGTATCTTGACAAAATGACAAAATGACAACAAGCTTGTGCTGCAGCCGGTCGCCCTTTCTAGACACCAGGAGGTGCCAGGAGGTGCCGGTGTTCCAGTGTCCCTCACAGGACCCTAATACAGGATACTTCAAGTAGTGTCCCTAGGAGAAATATATGGCTATCTAAGCCTGGGTGGATGCACCAACTTGTTATTAGATATATATATAAGAAACTTGGTTGACAAGATTAAAACTGTCCATATAAGATTTTACAAGCAAGCATGGTCGGCCAGTGATAATGGCAGGTCTCGGTCATCGGTGTACAACAGGGCATCCATTTACCAAGTACGTCCCCAATCTACCCAATTAGTGGAGTCTGGGGTGCCGGCATGACCATCACCTACCATCTAGGGACACTTGTGTTGCTGAGAATAAAACTTACAACTGAATCCCCTGATCTTCTAAGGAAGCGTTAAATAGAAACGCGAAACATGTAAAGTCAAGAACTAAGTTGCATGGTCGTGGGTTATGTTGTTGTACCACATACTCCCCCACAATTTCCCTTGATGTACCAATTGTTATCCATTTTGTTGATTTATTCCAATACATTAGTTACCATAGCCACTATGGGAACTTAAGGGTTCTAATTCCATCAAGGGGGGTGTAGCCCATTTCCCTGCAATATTTCCAGGGATTCAAAATGTTTTTTATATAGAAATGTTTTAAAGCAAATCAACAAACTGTATTTCTTTTATAACTTGTATAGTATTATCATTTTTCTATAGTACCAAGAAAGTCCCAATTTTTTTTTTTTAAAATAAGACTTTAGTAACACTTTAATCCTAAAAACAAAAAAATGTATATATTACAGCTTACCATTTCTTAGATGTTTTAGCCTTATGTTCACTGATGATCCAGTCAGTAAGTCTGTTGTTATTCAACTTACCTTAATGGACCAAGCTGTATAGCAAAATTGGTAGATGGAGGGTTGAGAAAATAATTGACTGTGGACAGGGGTGCTTTCAATGATCAGTTTTTATTTAATTATGTAAAACCTTTATCCCAAAAGTGAAAAAACCCATCAATTTAACTAGTTCCCAAAACAATTATATTCAAAGCATGTCGTAAATGATAATTGCCACTATCTCAACCTGTCAAGCCATCAAATGACTGGTGTTATAAATGATAATGTGCAGCACCCTGGCAACTGCAGATCAAACACAGGTTAAGATGGTAGCTTCTTGGCTCTAAAGGATAGAAGCTGATGTTTGTGTACAGTCAGTAAGTATTGAGTAAGTATTAGGGTCTGTGTACACAGGCTTTTGTGAGCTTCAGAGCTACTTTTCTTCCAATACAAGTTCATAGGAATGCAAAAGTAGCTTTAAGCAGGTTGACACAGATTGGAAGAAGGCCAAATGCATGTCAGATATACAGTATCTCACAAAAGTGAGTACATCCATCACATTTTTGTAAATATTTTATTCTATCTTTTCATGTGACAACACTGAAGAAATGACACTTTGCTACAATATAAAGTAGTGAGTGTACAGCTTGTATAACAGTGTAAATTTTCTGTCCCCTCAAAATAACTCAACACGCAGCCATTAATGTCTAAACCGCTGGCAACAAAAGTGAGTACACCCCTAAGTCAAAATCTCCAAATTGGGCCCAAAGTGCCAATATTTTGTGTGGCCACTATTATTTTCCAGCACTGCCTTAACCCTCTTGGACATGGAGTTCATCAGAGCTTCACAGGTTGCTACTGGAGTCCTCTTCCACTCCTCCATGATGACATCACAGAGCTGATGGATGTTAAAGACCTTGCAATCCTCTACCTTCTGTTTGAGGATGTGACACAGATGCTCAATAGGGTTTAGGTCTGGAGACATACTTGGCTAGTCTATCACCTTTACCCTCAGCTTCTTTAGCAAGGTAGTGGTCATCGTGGAGGTGGGTTTGAGGTATTTATCATATTGGAATACAGCCCTGAGGCCCAGTCTCCGAAGGTTGGAGATCATGCTCTGCTTGAGGATGTCACAGTACATGTTGGCATTCATGGTTCCTTTAATGAACAGTATCTCCCCAGTGCTGGCAGCACTCATGCAGCTCCAGACCATGACACTCCCGCCACCATGCTTGACTGTAGGCAAGACACACTTGTCTTTGTACTCCTCGCCTGGTTGCCACCACACACGCTTGACACCATCTGAACCAAATAAGTTTATCTTGGTCTCATCAGACCACAGGACATGGTTCCAGTAGTCTGCTTATCTTTAGCAAACTGTTTGTGGACTTTCTTGTGCATCATCTGTAGAAGAGGCTTCCTTCTGGGACGACAGCCATGGAGACCAATTTGATGCAGTGTGCGGCGTATGGTCTGAGCACTGACAGGCTGATCACCTAACCCCTTCAACCTCTGCAGCAATGCTGGCAGCACTCATAGGTATATTTCCCAAAGACAATCTCTGAATATGATGCTGGGCACGTGCACTCAACTTCTTTTGTCAACCATGGAGGGGTCTGTTCTGAGTGGAACCTGTCCTGTAAAACCGCTGTATGGTCTTGGCCACCGTGCTGCTCAGTTTCAGGGTCTCGGCAATCTTCTTATAGCCTATGCCATTTTTATGTAGAGCAGCAATTCTTTTTTTTCAGATCCTCAGAGAGTTCTTTGCCATGAGGTGCCATGTTGAACTTCCAGTGACCAGTATAAGAGAGTGAGAGCGATAACAAGAAATTTAACACAGCTGCTCCCCATTCACACCTGGGACCTTGTAGCACTAATGAGTCACATGACGCCATGGACGAAAATGGCTTATTGGCCCCAATTTGGACATTTTGACTTAGGAGTGTACTCACTTTTGTTACCAGGGGTTTAGACAGTAATGGCTGTGTGTGGAGTTATTTTGAGGGGACAGCAAATTTACACTGTTATACAAGCTGTACACTCACTACTTTACATTGTAGCAAAGTGTCATTTCTTCAGTGTTGTTACATGAAAAGATAGAATAAAATATTTACAAAATATTTACAAAAATGTGAGGGGTGTACTCACTTTTGTGAGATACTGTACCTCTGAAGACACTCATATGAAACCCAAAAGTATCTGACTGATCCTAATTGTATTTTATTTTATTTATTTCAGGTACTTATTTAGCACCATCAATTTACTCAGCGCTTTACATATATATTGTATATTCACATCAGTCCCTACCCTCAAGGAGCTTACAGTCTAATTAAGGTCCCTAAATCACATTCATACATACACATACTAGGGCCAATTTAGACAGGATCCAATTAACCTACCAGCATGTATTTGGCTTAATGCATCTCAAACTAAACTACATTGTCCAGTAGACACATGCCCTTACGTGTGTGTGTGTGTGTGTGTAAGCGTGGCAAGAGAATGGACAACCTTCACTGAAAGATAAAGTTGGGTTTGATAATGCAGATTAGTGGTGGAAGCAACAACATAAATACTAAAGCTGCAAAACGGTCACGCATGACCCACGCATAGATAATCATTTATTTGAGAGTATTTAGAAGTAAAAAAACTAACCTCTTTCTCAGAAACACAGTAGAGAATGGTTTTATTGTATTCTGAGTACAGTAAAATGGGTCCGAAATATAATTTTATCACTTCCTTTATAAGTGTTTTTTTACAAAGAAAATCTACATTGTATTAATGCTAATTATGTAGGACACTACTGGGGGAACTTAAAAAACAGATGTTACCTTGTATACCCATGGTACTGTAGCCCTGCCCCCTTGAGGGCTGCTTAGAATTATCTGTTCTTCTGCACACTCTGGGTTTCCAACATATTTTTAGCAGGCACCTTCAAATGACACTCCAACACAGTTTAGATAGTGTGGTGAGGTGATCGATGGAAGGTACGTGTCACCTGGCATGCGTTCGTTCACATTGAACTATGTGGAATCCGGTCCGGGTTTTGCCAGGCACCTTGGTAGGGCTGATCCCGGGCTTGATTTTGTGGTCCACTGGTGTCCACTAATAGGTGGTATAAATTACCACGAAGAGAGCAAAGAGTGGCTCTGACTTGAGACTCAGAAGCCATTCAGCCTGAGAGAGCTGACACTTTGAAAGTGCACTGGACTAAGACAAAAGGTTTACACTTAAACAAAAAAACACCGCTCAATGTGTATCAAATGTTAAACTAAGCTGCTACTAAATTAAATAAATAGTCCATAGTCCAACAGGTAAAAAAAATATGTGTAGTGTCACATATTCACAGTAGCGCTCAAAAATATATAGATATATACAAAACAAAAAAGTGTAATAAAGCACATTTTATTGCACGTTTTCGACTTTATCTATAGTATTTATTACACTTTTTTGTTTTGTATATATCTATATATTTTTGAGTGCTACTGTGAATATGTGACAAAAGGTTTACACTATCTATGTTTTGTGGGTGTCTGGAAGAAGCCCTACACCACTCAGATAGGAATGTGGAATGCTTAGTTAGAGTCTGGTTGCCAAGGATTTGTTTTCTGTTTTGTTTATTTTGAATGCAACCTTTTTACAATAAACCTGTCTGCAAGCCAGATTTTTAAGAACCTGCCGTGTGAACTGCCTTTATATCAGGGAAGGTGATTCCCTCAGGAGCTCAAAATAGATATCCTTTTTGGTTTTACTGGAACAGAGATATATGTACAGAGGGATTCTGATCAACTGAGCTCTAAGTAACAGCTAAGACCCATGTGAGGAGTTCCACATGAAACAGCTAAATTACAGTTCAATAACACAGATACAGAATGTGCATATATATATATATATATATATTTGAAAAAGACATTTAGTCAAAGCGGAACTCAAAAATAGGACTGGAGTACATCCTGAACAGAAACAGACACAAAATTGTTTGGAAGAAAAGTACACAAAGACATATGTACCTAAAATATAAACATGACTTATTTGACTAGGATCTACAAAATTATATATACACAGCAAAACCTTAATAATAACCTTATATATTTCCCGTGGGAATTTCAGGAACCTTGGGATAAAAACTCAAGGCGAAACTGATTTACAGAAAAAGTTTATATATATATATATATATATACGTGTAAGACATAGACACAATAACTTGACATTAAATCGACAAAGTACACCCTGAGGAGTGTACCCAGAATGGACAATGGGTCTCGAGTCAACTAGTCTTAGGGAGACATGTATATAGAGACAAGGTCATTTTGGTTTTTCCTATAGATAAA
>BLSH010026895.1:1450341-1461266 GCA_018402905.1 Glandirana rugosa | reverse complement strand
CAAAGCAGCGGTATGTGAAATCTCTAATTTCTGCTATCTGTCCTCAGAGCAACAGCACAGACAGCAGTAGTAAAGTAATCTATCTCAGGATGCAGGATCAGGTCTTAAAATGGCTAAAATCTGTCCCTCACGCCGTCAGCTACCTTTCCCTATACTAACCCAAGGAGCATGTGACTGCAGCACTGTGACTCCAGCTTATAAAGAGGCTGGGTCACATGATGCACCGGCCAATCACAGCCATGCCATTAGTAGGCATGGCTGTGATGGCTTCTAAGGGCAAACCAGTGAAACGCTTGTTGATTGGCTGCCCTGCAGCTTCTCAACACGTGGAGTAAAATAGCAGAACCCCGGACCGAACCCGAACGATTTTTGAAATGTCCGGGTCCGTGCCACGGACACCCTAAAGTTCGGTACGGACCCGAACGTTACAGTCCGGGTTCGCTCAACACTAGTTATCACACTTATGGGCAGGAGCTCTGCCAGCACCAGCAAGCTGAGTTTTCCCACACATATAAGTGCATATGTGTATATATATATATATATATATATATATATATACACAGTATCTCACAAAAGTGAGTACACATTTTTGTAAATATTTTATTCTATCTTTTCATGTGACAACACTGAATAAATGACACTTTGCTACAATGTAAAGTAGTGAGTGTACAGCTTGAATAACAGTGTGAATTTGCTGTGCCCTCAAAATAACTCAACACACAGCCGTTAATGTCTAAACTGCTGGCAACAAAAGTGAGTACACCCCTAAGTGAAAATGTAAAAATTAAGCCCAAAGTGTGAATATTTTGTGTGGCCACCATTATTTTCCAGCACTGCCTTAACCCTCTTGGGCATGGAGTTCACCAGAGCTTCACAGGTTGCCACTGGCGTCCTCTTCCACTCCTGCATGATATATATATCTAAATATATATATATATATATATATATAATTGCGTGACAAAAACTAAGTGATCCCCATTCATCTCAATGATTGTGAAAGGGGTTTTTGTCTTCCAATTATATTTCTATATACATATATATATATATATATATATATATATATATATATATATACACATCTGCATTTATATATTCTCCATTTAGGGGGATTTTATTGGCAGGATTAATGATCTCACTATGTACTGCAGCTGATTGGGCTGAGATCACTTGTGGAGGTTTTGCAATATCTCATTGATTGATTTCACCTGTCGATTTGTGGTCATAAGAGGGTACCTACACTTGATGTAATCAGTAATGAGTGGGCACAGGAGTGTGAAACATGTCTACTGATCAGCGGTGGGCTATGTGTATGTCGACATGTAACTTTTAATGGATATCTATTGGATGTGCCGCATACTCGCCTTCTTACAATGCATTTAGTTGGCTGCGGACCAAGCAGGCACCCAGGTTTGCCTTGACAGCTCAGGATCTCACAATATATGTCATGTCAGAGAGGGACTTCAGTATGGTGAGTGTGATATTTGATTGAGAAGCTGACTTTTAATAAAGCAAATCAGACTTGGATAAACGAGAACTACCAAACACCCGCATATAACTAAGGAATATATGAGGATATGGAAGGGGGTTGCAGTGCACCTGGTATGAGAGTGCACAGTGTTTTAACATTTTTTTTTTTACAAGGGATGCAGTGAGGTGCTGTGAATAAATACAGCGTCTTTACAAAATGTCAGCAACAATTGTCTGATGCTCTCTAATCACCCTAAACTAAAAGTTAAAATCTAAAAAAAGAAAAGATCCCAATTAATAGAAAAAGTAGCTAAGGTGTTGACAACATTCATATGTTGTTGACAAATATTGGTCCTTAACCTGTTTCGGCCCGCATAATATATATATGCAGCGGCAAAAGGTGGGCTTTAATACCCACGTGTGGCACGTATATATCACTAGGCGTCCAATGTTTCTGTGCTGAGAGCGTGCTCACTGTATGCTCCCAGCACAGCGGCCAAGCTTTCAAAGATGTCTCTTGGTGCAAACTAACAATTTACAGCCAGCAGGACCGGCTCCTGATCATTTGACCACTGTGACAGTGAATCAGGCTCTTGACAAAGGAGCGTGCATGCTCCGTGAGGAGTTGGCGCAAGCTCTGAAACGCGTTGTGTTCCCTGTTTCCCGTGACGTCACACACCATCCGGCACTGCGTTCCAAGCTGGCCATTGGTTTCAGCCACCTGAAATCAAGTTACTATTGCCGGTGTCCTTCACGCTACCGCGGTCCCCGCGGCAGGTCCTTTTTCCACCTTCTAGCAGCACAGTGACGGACCCGGAAACATCTGGTCATGAGAAGCCGTTTGTTCCATTCCCCCATGTAAGTGTTTTAAGCCTTGTATTGCACAATAAAGTTCAGTTTACTGAGTGGCGTTTCTCTGCATCTCTTTACATACAAAGACTCCCAGGGCTGGGCAGAAAGGGGTTAAAATGATTTTGGAAGTACAGATCTATGCACACAGATATGCCACATAGGAAAAAGTACCCCAGCACTGCAATTCAAAGAACTCAAGCATGGTTTGATGAAGTAGATCATCCACCCACAAAAATTGCATATAGGCTTTAACATGATAATATCATTGGGAAAGCCTATTTTTATTTTAATCACTAGCTTTCATGAAAAAAATAGAGGGTGATATGGATATAAAGGTCATTGTTTGGACTCTTCGTGTAGGGGGTGACAGTGCTCTGCTCCTCTCTCCCAAAATCTCCTGCCTGTAAATCATATTATCAAATGCTCTCTTAAATGAACCTACAGGCGGTCACTTACAAACACCCGACTTACAAACGGAGGTAGAAAACAGGAAGTGCGAGGAAATCTACCCCTAGGAAGGGAAATTCACTCCTGTAAGAGTTATTATGGGAAAAAGGTGTCTCCACAGGAGCTTTATCACCAATCCTTGTTTCCACCCAAAATTTTCAAACTTCAATTATCATTGGGACAGAAAGTGAGGTGAAATCTTCTGAATAGGGGCACAGACAGCAAAACAAACATTACAGGGTGTTACCCCTTCCCTATGCTATCCAAAAAGCTTAAAAATATTTTTTTGGGCTGGAGCTACACTTTAAAAATGTACCTGTTCCGACTTACAAACAAATTCAACTTAAGAACAAACCTACAGACCCTATCTTGTTTGTAACCCGGGGACCGCCTGTATAGGCTTCTATGCTGATGCACATTGCCTAGGTATACTCCACTATTGTCACCATTTAAATAAAAGTGGAAGGTCCACTCAATTGAAAATCCCCCACCCTCAAAGTCAAATCACCTTGCAAAGATGCTTTAAAAATAAAGCTGTTGCTAAAAAAAAAAAAAAAAAAAAAAATGAAAAAGAAAAATACCTTGACACTTCCGGCACTGCCTCCTGGGATAGCAGGGTGCTCAAGCCCCCTCCAGAATATGCCCCTGTAGCGGGCTGGACTGTATTCTTGGACAGCTTTTTTATTAACATACATTTTTTTTCTTTAATAATACATTTGTTGTATATTGTAACAGTTCAGAAATGTATTCATGCACTTGATTTACTGCATAACAATTCCTGAGGCAGCTGTTTGAGATGTCAAGGGGCTTTTTTAATATCATAATGTAAGGTGTTGTTCACACTGAGTTTGACGTTTCAATAACAGTCTTGTTTAGGACTCATGTACAGCAGCAATTGTAAGTCACATTTAGCACAGCAATTAAACTAATGTAAACACACAGTAGAATACAATCAAAAATGGTGCTGCATTTGCTGCTTATTTTGTAAGCATTCATATTGTACCATTCATATAATTTAAAAGCACCCTGCTGCATATTTCTGCTTTCAAAAGGTGATTTCTCATTTTACTTGCATAAAGGCATATAAGCACAAATAAAAATAAAACTACAAATTATACATGTACATGTCACCATCTAGGAAAAAAAAAAAAATCTTACAAAGGTCTCTGTTTATAAGATACTGAAGACAGAACAACGAGCAGTGATAATGTGTGCATTGCAGTACTGCATAGCAAGCAACTTCATGATTTAGGTGTCATAACTGTAACAAAAAAAAAGAGTTGTTATGAATGGAGCACACTAAGCATTCGTTTTGAAGGTATTATTATGCCTGAACGCCTTGTATAAATGATCCTATATAATGTATGCTATTGTTTATTTAAAATAGAACTATGGCATCCCATTACTAAAATATAGGTAGCACTTGATTGTAAGTGCATCCGCTCTTGAAGTAGAGCCATTTTTTAGTTTTGGACAGGGTGGAGAGGGATCAGAACACCTATTAGGTGCTTGTTGATGTCTGTGCCTCATTAAGGAAATTCACCCTCTGTATTGTCCTGTTTACCATTATCATTAAAAGTGGAAATAAAAGAAAATTCCCAATTTTGGGTTGTCCCCAGAAGAGTAATAGAAGGGAAATCTTCCAAAAGGGACACTAATTTAAGTGACTTGGGGGGCCCCAATGGGTTCCCTTATTTCGCAGAAATTTCCTCTCACTTACTGTTTGGCTATGGGTCAGGAAGTGAAGGTATATCTTCACAATGGGACACAGATGGAAAAAAAAAAAAAAAATGCCTATAGTTCTACTTTAAAGTGTTACTAAACCCAGGACACTGCATTCGCTATATCTGGTCTCCCATAGTACACAGAACATGGAAATGCAATTATTTTAGTACATATAAACTGCTAAATACCTTTTCCCATCAGCAGTATATAGCAGTCTTGTGATTTCTATAAGTTCCTGGTGAAGCTTGTAGTTTTCATACTACACTGATCTGTACTATCAGGCTGCAGGGCTCCTGACCCTCTGTCTGGACAGTGCTGATTTGCCCTGTGCTGATCACATGCACTGTCCCAAGAAAAAATCCAGACTTGTCCAGGGCGACAGTGCAGGGAGGGGAGAATCTGTGCATACAGGATCAAGCAGCCTTTATACACAATGCAGAGGATTAACCCCTTAGGTTCCACAGTGAGTATAACAAGTATGCTTTACAAACTGATTTTACTGTTGTGGGTTTAGTAACACTTTAAGGGTTTCACCTAGCCCCCCTGATAGTTTAGTCCACCTCATGAAGCTTCCAATGATGGGGTGACAATGCTACTGCACTGCTAATGAATTCACAGCAGCACTGTCACTCTCAAATGGACTGTGCCTGTCTGCACTACAATGGGGTAAGAAGAGCATGCAGGGGTGCTGGCTATTATCATTGTCACTGCTGATTCACAAGTCTGTAGCTTGCCAGTTAGCAGCTGGCCTCGTCTACTGTTTTGTGCATTGACAGTACTGAATCTTTGCAGAGAAAGATTTGGCTCACTCAGGGATGGTAAAGTTTTTTTTTACTTTATGAGGCCTGTGCATTGCATAGTAACTGGATTTGGGATCTGCTTAGAGTTGCACACAGGAACCATTTAAATGTACTTTAATTGTGGTAAATGATGAAGAAGCACCCTTGCTGCTCTTGACATTTGGCCAAATGGTACTAGTAATTGGCAGAGAGATAACGACAATTTAATTAGTGAAATAATTTGACAATATGGCAAGTAATATAGCCTGAAACTGACACCTATAATTATTTCACAGAGGATTCACGCAACTTTCATTCCAGATAAACACATTTTCTCACTTGATTTACCTGGAAAAAATGTGTGAATCCTGGGTGAAATAATTTGTAATCAGACTCCACAAGTCCTAAATGCCTGTTGATTGTTTTCTCATGTTTAAGCTTCTAAGGTGACATGCAGTATATTTCAGACCTCTAACATATGTACTAAGATCATTAGAAGACCATATTAAACCTTGCCGTGCTGCTAGTTTGGGTTTGGTATAGAAGGATCAGCCAAAGCGGCTTGGTGTTATCAGATCCTTGCCCCTGTGTCTCACCCTGCCTGCTTTCTGCATACTGCTCAAGTCTCCACTACTGTCAATCTATCAGCTGTCACCAACGCAGAGTATAATATATGTTCTTGGCAGCAAGAACCAAGCACAAAAAAATGTAACATAGAAAATTTCTGCATAATTTCCTACTTTGTGTCACTAGAGGAAAAAAAGATAGATGATTCTTTGCATGGCCAGACCTACGGAAGGCCTCCCTTGGCAGTGCTATGTACAGAATAAAATCAGCACACATCAAAAGTACAAATGCTACAATGTTTAAAGACAACACAATGGATGCAATCTTTATAATCTACAACTTAGATTGCCTTAAAGTGATGCCTGCTATAGATAGTTTGGACAGACATTGTCACAAATGTGAACATAAGAATAAATTATATATATATATAAATGTAGACTGTAGAGATACGGGGTATAACCAAGGACAATTAGTAATAAAAAATAAAAAGAGAGAGAAAAATAAATTAAATCATACATCTACTAGGTTGAGAGAGGATTCGTAAGTACTTCTTGGAAATTATATCTTGCATGTAGGCCAGGTAACTGGATTAATGCATGAAGAAACTACATCTTTCTGTGTGGTCACAGTGCCTGTGTTTGCCAAGAAGTTAACATACACTAAATGCAGCTTTAGAGTATACAGTGTAGTGAAGCTCCATTTATTAATTTATTCTTTATTCATGTGGTCAAACATTTCTTGTTAGGGTTGAAACTTTTGTCAGGTGATGCTGGCTCACCCAAGGCATGGACAGGTTGATACTCACCAAAGCACTCCACAAGGTGTGATGGCCCAGTGATTCTAGAGGCCTGTGGACTATTTTGCTTTAATAAGATAGAAGGTCACAGACCTCAGGATCACCCCACCAAAGGGTTGCAGGAACAGGGTGGTTATTCTTAAGAGACAGTGGTGCAATATAAAAAAGGCCAACATTCAAGAAGAGGTTGAGGCAGGTGTCAGACAGGAGAATGCTCGGTGCTCAAGCAGAAGTTGAGTCAGGCAGTGGGCAGGAGAATAGTTGGTGTTTGGACACAGGTCAAGGCATGAGAGTAATAGGAACAGGTAGAGTACACACACACACACACACACACACACACAAATAGCTGGTAAGAAGACACAGCACTGGGCACCACAGCGGCCAATACACTCTAACACATGCTAATGGGTACATGTCAATATGTGCACATCCACGTGTGCAACTGACATAGGCAAAAGTCCACAAGGCACCTATGAACAGGACAGACCAGGCCCTGGGATAAACAGATGCAGACCCTGGAGGTGCTGTAAGATGTTTACTTAATTTCAAAAAAATATATACTGGACAATTATTCAGTGGTTAGGACTTCCTGAATGCAAAGATTATACAGTTTTTTATCTAATATAAAGGTCACTGTTCAGCCAACACGTAGTGGATGTAACCTCACAGTAGAACATATCATATGAAAAATGTAAAGGTATACACCTGTCAAAAATCAATTTTAGCCCTTTAAAGTGGCCTTGCTGCAAATCTACCTGCAAGTGCGAAATAAAACATGTTACCTGAACTGAGGATGTAAACACATAACTCTTCTGTTGCCTGTCTGTTTTTGAAATGTGTGGTCTACTTTGTGTTACAGCAATTTATAAAATTACACAATGTGCAGGGCATTGCAGTGCCATGGCACCACAAATGATAAATGCGGTAGACTGCAACATACCCAAGCTGCAGAGCACCATAATGTGCTTGCCAGGCATTGTGGTACTCTACACACAGAGTGTGACTGAAAGGCGAAGCCAGCTACGACAGCCCCCTCTCCTGCTGGGTGCTCCAGTGAGCACTGGAGGGGCAGAGTAGAGAGCGATCACTGACAGTCACTGCTCTCCACTCTGGGCTGGCTGAGAATATTTTCAGGGCATAGAGCTGGTGGGGAACAGCTGCTTTTACGTTAATTTAGTTTTCGAAAACGTATGGGGAGGGTTAAAATCCCTGCAGTTTATATATTTCTGCTGTTTGTATAAATTTAAAATTCAGACAGCAAATATCAGATGTTGTCTTTACCTTTTCTTGTATATTAGTCCCCTATAGACATACCAAGACATGCACATGTGTTCTCCTAACCGGATTACTGTAATGTTTTTTTTTTCATTGGTGCTTTATTTCTTCAATGATTTCTGTTAGTGCTGAAAGTTGCATTTAGATTGCTAACAAATGTGCCCAGCCATTCCCACATTGCCTCAGTCTTTCAAATTCTTACAAATTTTATTAGATAATACTGGGATCTTTCCGACCAGGCGACTCCTTGTATTTCCTAAACAGAAAAAAGCTAGCTGCTTCCAAATTCCACCTGAAAAAGTATGGTGCACAAGTCGTACACTCAGCTAAAAACACAGTGAAAAAAGCTCTTTACTTCAGTCTGAAAGACTTCATTACCAAACATATTTTAACCAGAAAGGGATTCATTCGCTATTGCCTTTTGCCTTACTGTCCTATTGTATTTTTAGTTTTATAATAGTTGGTATGAAAAGTGACACATCAAGAATAGTTTAGGAGAAACACAAAATGCCCAAAATGAAAAACAAAATTTGGCTTGAGACTGCTATATGCAAGTTAAAGCCGAACAACAGCAAGAAATGAAATGTAAATATTGCATTACAGTGCAGCGCTTTAGTCACTCTTCTTACCCCGAACCTTTCTTTTAAAGCGCAACTATAGGCAGCTTTAAAAAAATATATTAATTTCCTTCTTATTCAGATGTAGGAAGTTTAGAACAAAGCAATCAGCGCAAAAAGGTTGTATCTGTCAATAATAGGACTACAATGCTGCTAGCACATTGAGATGATCCACAAACTCTCAGACAGTAAGGCCTCATACACACGGACGTTTTTTGACCCTGGCGTTTTCTGCAGCTCTCCATGTTAGTCAATGGCCCCATAAAAACGCAGATGTTTATGAGCTGTAGATGGCGTCGGCGTTAGTGAGCTGAAACTAGAACCCACGGCCAGCTCGTTCTGAGGCTGTAACATTTCGCAAAACGCCAACTATTGCCAACAAATGCCAACTAATATTGTACCGGCGTTAGCCGGCGTTTTTTGACGTCAACGTTTTTTGACGTCAACGTTTTTAGGTTGAAAAATAGCAGAGGGATGATTTTTTTTAAAAAAACGCCTATTGACGCCGACGCTCACTAATGCTCACTAATGCCGATGCATAACCCCGAAAAACGCCTTTTTTTTCCTTGACGTCGGGCCCGACGTTTTGTTTATTTCTTAAGAAACGTCCGTGTGTATGAGGCCTTAAGATGATAAAGAAGGTGCTGCACAAATAGTCCTTAATCAGTGAATAAAGTCCAGACCACATAAAACAGTCTCTGTACGGGTCAGCATAATTCAAGATATACAAAACGTCCCAAAGGTGGAAATGGAGGGAAGTCCGTGTAGAGGTAGAAAGATGCACCAATATGTGTCCCCTCACAAAGTTTACACTTCAAAGTTGGTTTCCATTTAAAGAGATCCATTTTCTGCAATATTTATCTCCTCTCTGGCTGTGCCTGGCAGGTTTACTCACTCCAGTACTGATTTTCTTCTGGATTGAGCACCAATGGCAGACAGCATAAGCTCACAGTTTCTTAACTAAACAATGATCCCAATAAAGCTGGCCATATACCACTAGAATTTAATTTAAACATTTGTAAAGAAATTCAGAAAAATATTTTGTCAGAACATTCAACAGTAACAATAATGGACTTAACAAATGTCATATGAAAATCCTGGAAAACTGAGTTTGATTGCCATGCCAATGTTCTGAATTCTACGTGCAATTTACTTACCCGAGTCCTTTATCAACCCAGCCCCATGCCCAGCTTCAGATCTTCTCTTCCCCCTCCTGCTCTCACAAGCTTTGCTAAAGGGCAACGGTAGCTATTGGCTCCTGCTGCTGTCAGTCAAATCCTGTGAGGAGGGAGCGGGGGGGCATGGCCAAGTTGTGCTATCTACGCCCACAGCCTGGCTTGGGAGCACTCCTGCACAAATGCTTCTGGCTTGCTGAGGGGGCACTTGTAGGAAGGAGGAGACAGAGAGCCAATGGGGGACTGGCAAGTAAGAAGTACATTGCACAGAGCAGGTACATATAACCTATTTTTATTTTAATTTAAAACATTAACCTTTCAAACCACTTTAAGCATGGCTTCTAGCTGGTTTGCAAGGGCCTGTGACTTTGGGGAAAACAGTATTTTAAACTAGAAGAGGATGTTAAAGCAAGCATGAGATTTCAGCTCTTCACTTCCAAAGAAACTAACATATGATAGGCCCTGGCCTGAAGAACATGCAGTGATTATAAGCAGTGGCTATAGCCACTGGCAATAATCGCATGAAAAATCTGACAGGCTGATTGTACCCAAGTTGACCGATCAACTTGGGTACAACAAGCCTGCCCATACATGGTTTTGAATCTCAGCTGCTCACTGCTGAACCAGCCGAGACTCAAACCGTCTATGGCCACCTTTATTTGTTATAGAATATCCATCTTCTTTAAAGTGTTCTTTTTTAAGGATAGTAGCTGTTGTTAAAGCTGGGTCACCCAACACACTTATGCATCGGGCAACATATAAAATAAGGGGTTACAACCTTTAATCTATGGAAAGAAAAAAGCCCACCCCGTTCCATCCTCTCCGCCCCACCCGAAAAAAGAAAGGTATCTAATTTCCAACATTGGGGAATAAAATATACAACGGGCTACGTATTCACACAACCCACTGGGTCGAAATTGTTGTCGATGATAGGAATTTTTTCTTGTGAAATTTCTTCTACCTATAAGATATTGTTTATTTCCACCGGTATCTGCCAAACTCAGAGCCGACCAAGTCGTCACTCGTCGACTCTAAGTTTTGGTACATACCCGTCCGAACAACATGGGTTCAACTAGCCAGTTGAACCCATGTTAGTCGGACAGTCTAAAAAGTACGCTAATAACGGTCACCGATATCGGTGACGAATATTAGTGACGTACAAGAAGTCCGGTCCCGGATAGTATACAATCAAAGAAACCTTCACTTCTCGACTTTTCTACACATA
>BLSH010026895.1:1434694-1449106 GCA_018402905.1 Glandirana rugosa | reverse complement strand
TTAAATAAAAATGTCTTTTCTTCGATCAGTGATTAATTTGTATTGGTTTAGTCCCCATTTGTAATGTTAGAGTTTTCGTAGTTTTACTAACGATTTATGTTGCACTCCTAATGGTTTTACTTTTATCAACTAGGTACATTTTTGTCCAATGATGTGTTTCCTTCCTTTCTCCTTTCCTTTCTCGCCCTTTTTACCTCTATACCTATGTCCCTTAGAATGCACTGGTAGAATCCCTGCGGTCGGTCTGTCTCTCCTTCATTATTAGAAGAGGACGAGAAAATACGGGAGGGACGGGTACGAGTGGGTAGGTCCATCCCCGGAAGGGACTAACCGACCTCAACGTAATTAGGGTAAATCCGGCCAATTAGGGCTCACTACCACTCTAGACCAATGGGAAGGCGCTAGAGGGGGGAATGGAGTTATGGGTGGGATTAATGCAACTCCAGCCAATCAGGGAAGGCCCCTACCTGGATGGGTGAGCATGGGCAGGGAGGGCATAAAAGAGCAGGAGAAGATTATTACTTCCTCTCTGTCTGGCTGGCGTCCCTAAGATGGTCACGTAAGATTCCCTGTATCCATATCTCCATTTTTCCCGCTCTTTCCTTTCCTCTTTCCTTCCTTTGTGTAGTAACCTGTTTTTACATGGATCAACTATTTTCATTTTGGTAATCCTCACGTTGTATTTAGCAATCATTTTGATGCTTTTGAGATTGTAATGTTTACCCCTGATTTGGTTATGTTTAATTAGTGACTAGCTTCTTTTCTGTAAAAATAAATTGAATTTGCTTTTTCTTTCATTGAGTTCCTTGATTAATTGTCACTTATATCATATATAAGGAGAGGATGGAACGGGGTGGGCTTTTTTCTTTCCATAGATTAAAGGTTGTAACCCCTTATTTTATATGTTGCCCGATGCATAAGTGTGTTGGGTGACCCAGCTTTAACACTGTTCACAGAGTTTCTAGTTTTTTTTGTTTTGTGAGATATAATATTTACATCTAGCCCCAGTTGGTGTGGTCCATCATGAATGTTGGTTTCAACAGAAACCAAAGCAACCTAGAGTATAGCTGGAGCCTAAGGGGAACAGAGGAAATATAATGGCAAGATTGATTAAAATAAAGTATAGATGGGCTAAGATGATGGTCAGCCATAAAATTAAAATGAATGCAAGATGCTATGTCCCTGCTTGGGTTTTAACTCAATGTATGATTGTGGTCTCCCATACAGTTTTGTCTTTCTTGAATTACTCTAAAGGGTTAACAAAAGTCTGATCTGAAGCTTCTGTCTACTTCCAGATCCATTCAATTTCCTATCTGTTAGGTTTCATATCTGTATTTCAGATTACTAGACTTGAAAAATAGTTAATTTTCTATGTTTTCTGTCATTGTGCAGCTAGAATAAGAACATAAAAGAAATCCAGTAATTTCCGAACTGAAATAGGAAAGCCCAAGCCACTCCTTTACAAAACTAATACAAGTTTTGACCTTGCCTCAATGATAAAGACTTATTGAATCCTTTGCTTTCAGGTTTTCCAGCCAGCAATTGTAATTTTGCATTTGTTATTCATTTGTCTGCTTGCCCTGTAGAAAACGCTACATTTCAAATAAATCTTCTCAGGACAGACTCCTCATAAGCACATCTTTTCACAGGCCCGGCTTGTGACTTTTTAGGAAAGCAATTTAAGCCTCTGGAATATTAGCCTTTCAAGAGCAGACTATGGTTCCAGGAAGTGTGAGGCAGCCTATAGGAGCCGTTCATGTTATACTATTCACCTTCTATCAACGGCTTGCCGTGAAAGTAATTGATACCATAAGATCATAACTCTTTCAGGAACCGCTGAGAATGAACGTTTCATCATTGGGACATTCTATTGGTGTTGAACAGGAAAGCCTTTCAATGAAGAGTTCTGTAAGGACATCGTGTTCCCAGTGTTTTCAAAGGAAAAAATACAGTTACAATATGTTGCATGAAACATAATTCCAATTTTTTCACAACTTACTATCGAATTTGATAACAGACACATTGAAATATTCCATTTTGTAAACACCTTGATTCTTTATGCTTGCAAGATTTTTAATGCTTGGGTAGAGCCAAAGCACAATGACCACCATTTATGTGAAGTTAGGCCTTTTTTTAATACTTTACCCTCTCTATATGGCTTCTATGATATGCCCAGCCTTGGCTTGAAATCTCAAATGGACTCCATTGTGAAAAGTTCACTTTTACGTTTTTGTAGTGAGAAATGGTAGATACAGAGAAATGTTGTATCCATATGAATGTTCCATAGTCAGAATTAGTAAACTATTAATGAGTAAATTGCAGTTTTCATCTCTCTAAGCACACAAAGTGCTGTTTTATTCCATACAGTGGTGCTTTCTATATGTTTTTTATTATCGTTCTTTACCTTGTAATTGCCTATAAGAATAAACGCAAAAGAATTTTACACTATGAGGGGCTTACTCTTCATTCATTTTCTACCTGCATAAAAATGTTTTGGACCCTTGGGATTGCAACAGGAGGGAGTCTGGAGCTGTGGGTGCCACTGGAAGACATTATAGTGGGATAGGTCCCCAACAAAGACCTACAAGCCTAGCTTACTCCCCTTGCTATACAGTAAGAGAGTCACCAACATTTGGTGAGTAGCGGAGGGATTACATCTTTTCACATGGTGGATACCCATGAAACATCCTGGGGACAGAGCACAAAGCACTTTATTGCAGAGAAATACTTTTTTTGCACTGTTTCTATACTTGTCACTTTATAGCATTTTAGAACATTGATTGGTTACCCTTTTATAGTGGTATTTCACAGTATTCACTATAGCAGTTGTGATACAATTAATCAGTTTATGGTTGAGCAAGCGCTGTCTGAATATTCAAGTAAACTATAGACAACTTAAGTTCAGCCAAAATAAAAGAACACAAACATCAGTACAAGGAGCATAACTTACAATCAGTAGGATGTGTCCTTTGTGATGATGCATCTTTTGTTAAGTGGAGTCCTCTTCTGTCCATGAAAGCCCCATCCCCACCCCTGCCACTGTAATATTCCAGTGCAGCAGGTGTTAATAAAATGATTGGGCTATCACAGGCTCTCACCAAGAGTGTCTGCCTATGCCTGGCATTTCTGCCCTGCTGCTCTGTTTATAGAGCCCATACTAAGTATTCTATGACACAAACAGTATCTATGATTGGAGGGGGCAGGCCTTTCAATCATTTGTCTGTCTTCCATTCATTCATGTGGCAAACAAGTTTTTCTCACAGTTCAAAAGAATTTGACGAAAAGGAAAAAAAAAAGAAGATGAATTTCGGACTTCCCAAACAATTTCCCTTCATCAGGGTTTTTAATGCTTGTATCTTGTTGCTTTGCCATTAGCACAGGCATTCACACACCAAATATTGTCCTGGCTTTGATTGATGTGTCCAGGATCTTGACTCTTAGTACATTAGACATTGTTTTATGCATTAAAGCCCTGATGAAGGGAGATAGTTTGGGCCCTCGAAATGCATTGACCACTTTTTTCCTTCGGTCACAAGTGAAATTAAATGAATACTTTTGGACTCTGATAAATATTTGTTTGGTGCACCTTCTGGCTCAATTATATATACAGTATCTCACAAAAGTGAGTACACCCCTCACATTTTTGTAAATATTTTATTATATTTTTTCAGGTGACAACACTGAAAACAACTGATGACAACCTCTGGATAGGATGCTGAGCACGTGCACTCAACTTTTTTGGTCGACCATGGCAAGGCCTGTTCTGAGTGTAGCATGTACTGTTAAACCGCTGCATGGTCTTGGCCACTGTGCTGCAGCTCAGTTTCAGGGTCTTGGCAATCTTCTTATAGCCTAGACCATCTTTATGTAGAGCAACAATTATTTTTTTCAGATCCTCTGAGAGTTCTTTGCCATGAGGTGCCATGTTGAACTTCCAGTGACCAGTATGAGAGAGTGAGAGCGATAACAACAAATTTAACACACCTGTTCCCCATTCACATCATAGACCTTGTAACACTAACGAGTCACATGACATTGGGGAGGGAAAATGGCTAACTGGGCATTTTCACTTAGGGGTGTACTCACTTTTGTTACCAGCGGTTTAGACATTAATGGCTGTATGTTGAGTTATTTTGAGGGGACAGCAAATTTACACTGTTATGTGAAAAGATATAATAAAATATTTACAAACACGTGAAGGGTGTACTCACCTTTGTGAGATACTGTATATATATATATATATATATATATATATATATATATATATATATATATATATTGTTATTAGGGTGACCCCTGTCCATGGGTGGGGTCCCTGTTTTGTGAAGCTGATCCTAAGCCATTGGGCTGAACTAAGGACTTCCATTTTGTATTATGTCAAGCTCCCCAACTGTACTCTGGACCAATGAAATGAGGGGTTCTGCCCCGCTAGGGGCCATGATATCATGGACGCCAAATTCATTATAGACCCAATCTCCCCTGGGGAAAAAAATCATACCACAGCATGATTTGGGAGCTTTTCTCTCGTGGGTGCCATAATTCCACTAACACCAATTATTTGGGGGACTATTCTCCCATTGGTGGCCACAATCCAACTGATACCAATGATTTAAGGGGCTATTCTCCCATCGGAGCCACTGTCTCTCTAATATTTTTATTGTATGGGTATAAACTATTTTTTTTTTTTTTAATCGGGGCATAGAAGGTTTTGTAATAATTTACTGGGTCCTGGTCTCAAAGTTGGATTTCCACTACATACAGTGCATCCGGAAAGTATTCACATTGCTTCACTTTTTGCACATTTTGTTATGTTACAGTCTTATTCCAAAATGGATTAAATTCATTATCTTTCTCAAAACTCTAAAAACAATACCCCATAATGACAACATGAAATAATTTTGTTTGAAATCTTTGCAAATGTATTAAACATAAAAAAATTAAAAAAACCCAGGCATGTATTCACAGCCTTTTCCGTGATACTCAAAACTGAACTCAGGTGCAAGCTGTTTCCACTGATCATGTTTGAGATGTTTCTACAACTTGATTGGAGTCCACCTGTGGAAAATTCAGTTGAATGGACATGATTTGGAAAGGCACACACCTGTCTATATAAGGTCCCACAGGTAACAGTGCATGTCAGAGAACAAACCAAGCCATAAAGTCCAAGGTATTGTCTGTAGACCTCAGAGACAGGATTGTATTGAGGCACAGATCTGGGGAAGGGTACAGAAAAAGTTCTGCAGCATTGAAGGTCCCAATATACACAGTGGCCTCCATCATCACTTCACTTATCCAATGTTGATCCTGCATTTATTGGGGTGGGGCGGCAAAAAGATTTTGTATGGGAATCTCCAGTGCCCATAATTAAAAAAATAAAAAATAAAATAGCATATTACTTTAATGTATAGTACTTAATATATAGAATTTCCTTCACAGGTTATGAACATCTGATTTGCGTCTTTTAAGGTTCTTGCAGAAAACCCAAGGAAGCAATTAAAACCTCTGTAGTGTATTGATGTGCTTTTACTAAATGAAAATGCTGCACATACTAACGATTACAATTTGAGGAATACAATACAAGACTGACAGATATAAAGAATATGCTTACAATGTACAAGCTATCTATCCTTCCTAATAGATAAGCATGTACAATGTATGCAATAAGTATACACTAAAAGTTACTTAACCACTTCAGCCCCGGAAGGATTTCCAGCTTTAGGACCGGAGCCCTTTTTGAGATTAGGCGCTGCGTCGCTTTAACTGACAATTGCGCAGTCGTGCGACGTTGTACCCAAACAAAATTTGCGTCCTTTTTTTCCCACAAATAGAGCTTTCTTTTGGTGGTATTTGATCACCTCTGCGTCATTTCTGATCGCCGCTATAAACAAAAGAAGAGCAACAATTTTGCAAAAAACCCAAATTTCTTACTTTTTCCTAAAATACAAATCCAAAAAAAAAATATAAAATAACATTTATTTTCACCTTTTTTGGCCGATTTATATTCTTCCTCATATTTGCGATAAAAAAAAACGCAATCGGCGTTTATTGATTGGTTTGCGCAAAAGTGGTCGCGTTTACGGATGATGAGAATTCATTTTTGTGGATTTTATTTTTTTTTATTTTTTACTAATAATGGCGGCGATCTGCGATTTTTTGCGGTACTGCGATATTTCAGCGGACATGTCGGACCATTTTGACACTTTTTTGGGACCATTGGCATTTATACAGCGATCAGTGCTATAAAAATGCACTGATTACTGTGTAAATGCCATTGGCAGTGAAGGGGTTAACCTGCAGGGGGCGCTCTAAGGGTTAACTATGTTCCCTGGGCGTGTTCTAACTGTGGGGGGACTGCCCTAAAAGGGGAAGGGAAGTGGTCACAGCCTTCACGTACAGGAAGGCTGTGATCACAGCCCTTCCCCCTCACACAGAGCGGAGGTCCGTGTTTACATACACGGACCTCCGCTCATTCGCTCCGGGGGGGCCATCGTGGGTGGCCGGCGGCAATCGAAGCCGCCGCACCCGCTCCCTGGCCCTCCCCGGACACAGTGGGCGCGCGGGTGCGCCTCCGGCGGCGTGCGCGCGCTCACTAAACTCGTTCCCGCGGCCGCCGTCGTATGACGGCGATTTGCGGGAACGAGCCACTTTGCCGCCGTCAGATGCCGATCGGCGGTCGGCAAGTGGTTAAAGAGTAACTCCACTTTTGTTGAGAAAAAAACATTCCCCTCTAGGCGATCTATGTACATTGCAAGGATTATAACAACCTTTGTTGCAGATTCCTACCTTTTGTTATTCTGAAGAAATCCCTCTGTGTCCCTCTGTGTCTCTGTACTGAGTGGGTCAAATGGGAGTGGTTTCATAATTATCAATCAGGTGTGCAGCTGGAGAGGACTAATGAGGAAATCTACTGGGCTTGCAACCCTTTAGACGTGTTCCTACCAAAAGTATCTTTCCAAAAATGACATTTTTGTTGCAGGGGATGCCTGAAACTTCTGGGAAAGTTGGTGAGCAAATCACACAAGCTGGACATGACGTTTCTGGGGAGTGGTCAGTACACATTCTGCATACAGAACAACTCCAGGTAGCCATATTTCACTGCATTTTCAGAAAATTACAGAGGCTGCAGGTTGCAAAGGAAAGGATTTTTTTAATAACATTCAATTATAAAATGACTTGTGACACAATTATATGGGCTTTATTATTTTTTCTTTATTTGCTATTTTTTTCCCCACGAACGAACACGGAGTTACCCTTTAACTTAGGTTGTTCCTTTGATTGAGTTTTCTTATGCCTCTTCCTTCTCAGAATCCTGCAAATAACTGTTACTTTGTCTCTCCTTTGTTCCTGAGCACAAGGCTTGTTCAAAGGCCTTTGCCCTCCCCCCACTTCCTGCTACCTCATTTCCTGTACTGAGCTTCATGAAGCAGTCCAAGGAAATAATTTGCATATCAATAGGGGCCTAGCTTCCAAGAACAACATATTTAATTAAAAGCTAACAATCCATAGAAAAGAAATCACAAAAATTTCCATAGCAACACAACATCATAGGGAACACCCTTGCCTCATACTCCGCTACATTATCAGTGACTACATAAAAGCATTACCCCGCTGGATCCTGCTTAGTGACCAGAGGTGCGTAAAGAGTGGTGCACTTCATGACAGTGCAGTTATCTCTTATGAAATACTAGGATAGCGTATTTACTCTTCACAAAATAATTCAAACATCTTAATGCATTTTGAGGCTGTGTATACAGATAATTAATTTGTAAATAGTACAAATGAATTACCATTTTGCTCTACTATGCCTATACAAGCATATGGAATAAAATATGTCAAAAATACTATTTGAAAGTTTATTTTTAGAATACAGAGCCTTTAATGTATTAAAATTAAAAAAAAAAAAGTTATTGTACAATAATGTACATTTTGATATTTAAATTGTAACAATGAAAACACCTGGAATATGTTAATGATGATTAAAGAGGACCTGTCACATAATAAGAAACATTTATAAAAATAAGCAAACCTATAAAGAAGGCAATTTTTGTCCATACACATTTTTCCAAAATGCAGTTACTGTTGTAAGTACATTTTTATTTCTAAATAAAAAATATTTTTTTGATAAATAATTAGCAAATTTGTATGCCTTTCAGACAGCCCAGACATTGCCTGGTTTTCAGTTTGCCCTGCTTTTACAATGATATATATATATATATATATATATATATATATATATCTCTCTATATATATATATATATATATACACACACACACGCACATATATACAGTTGTGCTGATAAGTTTACATGGCAGAATTTATGATTTCTTGGCCATTTCTTGGCCATTTTTCAGAGAATATGAATGATAACACAAAAACTTTTCTTTCACTCATGGTTAGTGTTTGGCTGAAGCCATTTATTATCAATCAACTGTGTTTACTCTTTTTAAATCTTAATGGCAACAGAAACTACCCAAATGACCCTGATCAAAAGTTTACATACCCAAGTCCTTAATAACATGTATTGCCCCCTTTAACATCAATGACAAGTCTTTTGAGGTATTTGTGGATGAGGATCTTTATCTTCTCAGATGGTAAAGCTGCTCATTCCTCTTGGCAAAAAGCCTCCAGTTCCTGGAAATTCTTGGGCTGTCTTGCATGAACTGCATGTTTGTGATCTCCCCAGAGTGGCTCAATGATATGAGATGGCCACTCCAGAACCTTCACTTTATTCTGCTGTAGCCAATGACAGGTCGACTTGGCCTTGTGTTTTGGATCATTGTCATGTTGGAATGTCCAAGTACGTCCCATGCGCAGCTTCCTGGTTGATGAATACAAATGTTCCTCCAGTATTTTTTGATAACATACTGCATTCATCTTGCCATCAATTTTGACCGAATTTCCTGTACCTTTGTAGCACACACATCCCCAAAACATCAGCGATCCACCTCCGTGTTTGACAGGGCTTGTTGACTCCTCTCCAAATGTAACGTTTATGGTTGTGGCCAAAATCTCAATTTTGGTCTCATCACTCCAAATCAGTGTTGCCAACCGTCTGTATATTTACGGACAGCCAGTAAAAACAGGGCATTTTTTCTCCTGCCCGTAATGCCAGTAAAAGACATACTCTGCCAGTAAAAATGGCCGCGACAGGCTCGGGGGAGAAC
Organism: Glandirana rugosa; assembly: GCA_018402905.1. NCBI lineage: Eukaryota > Metazoa > Chordata > Amphibia > Anura > Ranidae > Glandirana > Glandirana rugosa. The sequence continues at coordinate 1,439,941 of BLSH010026895.1, read as the reverse complement.
TGCGCATGCGCAGTTCCGGAATACCAAGAGACAACCCGATCCTGAGCCCGCGCCTGCTGATGACATCAAGATGCAAGCTGAATGCCAGGAGCTGAGCGTGCTGAAGGAGGAGCCGGAGTGTACAGTGCAGTGGAGCCGACTCTCAGTGTCACCAGCAGAGCAGCACCGTCAGTCCGCCACCAAAATATGAACAGCGAGGACCCGGCCGCTATATTTTACAGTTAAGTGTGCATTATTCCTTACAATTTACCAACACGAGAGCCTAGCTTTGGCTTGTGTGTTCAGCACTCCCCTGCATTCTGTCTGTCATCTCCTACGAGCACCATAGTCTGCATTCACTGTGACATGGCTGACTCGAGGTGAGCTGACACTTCACTGACCACTTGTGTGCATCAGAAAGTGGTGAGTGGGGGCTCATTGTGCCCAAAGCCCCCCTTTGACATCTAAATGTGTCAGGTGTATTTGCATTGGTTTGCCTCCAGTGTTTATACATATCAGTGTCCAGACAAGAATGGCAGTGATGAGATTGTACAAAAGCATTGTATACAACCTCTGTCTTGCTATCTCCTGTATCATGTCTACCTCCTGTATCCTGTCCGCATCCTCTGCCCACCTCCTGTATCCTGTCCACCTCCTCTGGCCACCACCTGTATCCTGTCTGCCTCCTCTTGCCACCACCCTTACCCTCTCTACATCCTTTGACCACCACCTGTACCCTGTCCGGCTCCTCTGGCCACCACCTGTACTCTGTCCGCCTCCTCTGGCCACCACCTGTACCCTGTCCGCCTCCTCTGGCCACCACCAGTGTTGCCAACCGCCAGTAAATTTACTGACAGTTTGTAAAAATCAGTGATTTTTACAACTGTCTATAAATATAAGGGTCTGATAATTTGTCATGCTGTGCTGACTTTTTAAGTGTAAACCGGGCAAACTACTTGATATGGGTATTGTCAGTGTTTCCATGTTGTGTTTACATATCAATTGTCTTAGTTTTTAATAGGAGTTCAGTTATTTTTCAGGTTGCCAGTAAAAAATGTGCTCCGCCAGTAAATTTTCCATGTTTTGCCAGTAAAAAACGCTGCGGGAGGTTGGCAACACTGCTCCAAATGACTTTGTGGCAGAAGGTTTGAGACTTGTCTCTGTGCTGTTTGGTGTATTGTAAGCAGGATACTTTGTGGCATTTGCGTAGTAATGGCTTTCTTCTGGCGACGCAATCATGCAGCCCATCTTTCTTCAAGTGCCTCCTTATTGTGCATCTTGAAATAGCCACACCACATGTTTTGGCTTGAGGTCTTTTGTGGTATTTGTGATGAGGCTCTTTTTCTTCACACCCACCACATGTTTTCAGAGAGTCCTGTATTTCACCTTAAGTTATTTGTGAGTTTTTCTTTGCATCCCAAACAATTTTCTGGCTGAAATTTTAGTTGTTCTACCTGACCGTGGTTTGGTTTCAACAGAACCCCTCATTTTCCACTTTGAGTTTGAACACTGCTGATTGGCATTCTCAATTCATTGGATATCTTTTTATATCCCTTTTCTATTTTATACAGTTCAACTAACTTTTCCCGCAGATCCTTTGACAATTCTTTTGCTTTCCCCATGACAAAGAATCCAGAAACGTCAGTGCAGCACTGGATGAAAGATGCAAGGGGCTGTCAGTAGTCCAGAAACTCGTCAACCTTTTATATACACACACATTAATTACAAGCAAACAGATCACAGGTGAGGATGGTTACCTTTAATAGCCATTCAAACCCCTTTGTGTCAACTTGCGTGCATGTTATTAAGCCAAAATCACCAGGGTATGTAAACTTTTGATCAGGGTCATTTGGGTGGTTTCTGTTGGCAATATGATTTAAAAAGAGTAAACACAGTTAATTGATAATAAATGGCTTCAGCCAAACACTAACCATGAGTGAAAGAAATGTTTTTGTGTTATTCATATTCTCTGAAAAATTGTGAAGAAATCATAAATTCTGCCAGGGTATGTAAACTTATGAGCACAGGTGTGTGTGTATATATATATATATATATATATATATATATATATATATATATATATATATATAATTCATGATTTTTTAAAGCATAATACATTTATTTTGAGTTCTTCCTTTTTCTATTGCAGTAAATGGGTATTTTTATGTGTCGAGAGACTATAATGTTCACTATTGTTCATGACCTACAATTGTCATTCTTTAGGCAGAATTCCAGGCAACTGAAAAATCCCTCTAATACAAAGTATTACTAAACCCAAGATAATATTTGTGCTCTTGCAAAAAACAACTGTATAACCTGTGACACAAAAACAAGTAAAACAAATACAATAAAAACTTAATTAAATCAAATGGACAACAGAATCTAAATCACCAATCCAAGAAGGATGTGTAATAAGCTCCAACCAAACAATAATTAAAAGTGTGTTATCCTTGTGCTAGGTATAAGTTAATAAACCACATAAAAGACACAAAAAAAGTATATCAAACATGATAAACTCATCCTAAATTGAGATGTCTGTGCAAATAAAGTCCATATGAATTGTGCAAAAACTGAGCCCCTTATCCCTAGACGGCGCTAGTTATAGAGAAATGCGTTGGGAGGGGCCTCACATGTGACGTTATTCCGCAAGTCGACCTGGTCACTTGGACCTGCTGGTTCATTGTACCACATGCTGTGTAATTCCTTGAAAACGGTAAGTGTGATTTTATCATTTTATTAAACTTTTGGTGAAATACTACACTATGTGGATTTTCCTCTGCACTTTAACTTTCTCCACGGAGTCTATCTTGGCTTAGGAGATCATGGAGCCTTTGCATGTAAGATCATGGTATATATGGCTGCTATGCAGCAAGGCGTCTAATGATCTCCTTGTGGGATCAGAGCAGCTGGTAAGGAGCTCATTTACTCGCTTATGGTGATTCCTTTTGGGAGAACTTTTTCTTCGGTTGTGCACGTTATTATCATTCCTTCATGGGGAAAGAAAGATGAACTATTGATGTTTAGAAAATCGGAGCACCTTTTTGCACTTTATAGATATATTTTTTATAATAATATGTTTTTTTTGTACAGTGTTTGCGCAATTCATATGGACTTTATTTGCACAGGCATGTCAATTTGGGGTGAATTTATTATACACTATATTACCAGGGGTATCGGGACGCCTGCCTTTACATGCACATGAAATTTAATGGCATCCCAGTCTTAGTCTGTAGGGTTCAATATTGAGTTGGCCCACCCTTTGCAGCTATAACAGCTTCAACTCTTCTGGGAAGGCTGTCCACAAGGTCTAGGAGTGTGTCTATGGGAATGTTTGACCATTCTTCCAGAAGCGCATTTGTGAGGTCAGGCACTGATGTGGAAGATAAGGCCTGGCTCATGATCTCCACTCTAATTCATCCCAAAGGTGTTCTATCAGGTTGAGGTCAGGAATCTGTGCAGGCCAGTCAAGTTCCTCCACCCCAAACTCGCTCATCCATGTCTTTATGGACCTTCCTTTGGGCACTGGTCCAAATGATTTGGTGGAGGGGGGATTATGGTGTGGGCTGTTTTTCAGATGTTAGGCTTTGCCCCTTAGTTCCAGGGAAGGGAACGCTTAAGGTGTCAGCACCTTAGCAAGACATAGTGTCAGCAAGACATTTTGGAAAATTTCATGCTCCCAACTTTATGGGAACAGTTTGGGGATGGCCTCTTCCTGTTCCAACATGACTGTGCACCAATACACAAAGCAAGGTCCATAAAGACATGGATGAGCGAGTTTGGGGTGGAGGAACTTGACTGGCCTGCACAGAGTCCTGACCTCAACCTGATAGAACACCTTTGGGATGAATTAAAGCGGAGACTGCGAGCCAGGCCTTCTCGTCCACATCAGTGCCTGACCTCACAAATGCGCTTCTGGAAGAATGGTCAAACATTCCCATAGACACACTCCTAAACCTTGTGTATAGCCTTCCCAGAAGAGTTGAAGCTGTTGTAGCTGCAAAGTGTGGGCCAACTCAATATTGAACCCTACAGACTAAGACTGGGATTCCAATAAAGTTCATGTGCATGTTAAGGCAGGTGTCCCAATACTTTTGGTAATATAGCATAAGTTTAATGCACTTTTATTGTGTCTTTTATGTGATAATGTAAAGTATCACTGCCCTCATTGCAGGACTGAATCATTTTAATAGGGTTATATTAAAAAAAGATCTGTTGACAAAATATTGCTTTGAAAGACCACCAGCCTAGTCTATCGGATCTGCACATACTGGTGTCCAGGACACCGCCTGGTAGTGTTGGACTACATGTGGCTGTGTTACTAGATCAGTGCTGACAACTCTGGGCTTGTAGCCAGTCAACTGTGCCAATGTTATATTTATTTAAGTGATTTAAAGTGTCTTTTTAGCATAATTTTAAATAATTTTTAAATATTTTATAGGGAATACTTATCCAAAATGAAGGTAAATGAACCTTCATACCTAAATGGTGGCCAGAGGCATACGAATATGATTGTTTAAGATAGCGATCATTTTGGTAAAAACATTTGAACACTTTCAAGCATCAGTTAAAAAAATGATCAATTTTATTAATGCAAGCTACCACTAATATTTTCATTTAGGCTGCCTTGATCCATTTGCTATTTTTTTCATTTAAAAACTTGCCTTAGTGTGCGGCCAGCATTAGAACAGGTTAGGCGGCTAGGAAAGGGGCTCTGAATTTTAGCATGCATCATTCCTTTGTCCATCATGTACACATGAATCTAAAAGTTAGTCAATGCCTTCTTTAATTCCTGCAGAACAAAACACTCTAAAAGCAGCTTGAGACAGATCAGAAGAAAGCACCTCTGAAGTAGGGTTGCCACCTGTCTGGGATTCACCCGGACAGTTCGGGTTTGGAATCATGCATCCGGGTTTCAGACTGCCTAAAACCCGGACACATTATTCAGACTGGACTATGGCTTCCTAGGAGGGTTGCTGGCTGCAGTTGTCTCAGCTGAGAGACTCTGTTAGACTCTCTTTCACACTGCCCAAAGAGAGCACTAACAACCCCCCCCAAACACACACAGACAGGAGAGGAGAGAGGGCTCGATCTACACCTCTTCCTCCCACCCCTACCCCTCTGTGTCTGCCCACAATCCAATCCCCACTGTTGTGCCTCTGAAGTCCAGCCAGAGGTGGATCCAGTGGGGGGGCAACTGGGCAATTGGCCCCCCCCCCCCCAGCCCCCCCCCCCCCCGTTAACGGGTCAACGGGGGGGTGACCTAGGTGG